>CM053790.1:219457453-220057453 GCA_028749045.1 Cupressus sempervirens
TTTGTAATCATACATGTTGATCTTGATGTCCTTGTAGAGTGAATTGCCTCATGTGCAATAATGATTCCCTCTACAATGACTATGTGAGAATCCACTTTGTTCCTCTTATATTATACTCTTAAGAACTTCTTTTAAACTATTAGGAATGATTTTGGGAGTTGTTTTATACATAGTGTTGCAAAGAGCAATTGGTCTGAAGTCACTCATGGATTGGGTTTCCTTTTTTAGGTATCAAGGCTAAGAAAGTGCGGTTTAGTTCCCCAAGCATAGTAGTTTTCCTTTTTGATTCTTCAATAGCCTTGATCAGATCAGCCCTAGCAATATGCCCAAAGTGTTGGAAGGGATTTGGCTGGGAAGCCATCCGGCCTTGAGCCCTCATCTGGATTTAGTTGAAATGTGGCTTTTTTGACTTCCTCAGTAATTTCTTTGTCGAACATTTCATTGTCTTCCTCTAAGATTAATGCAGGGATACTGTCTATGATGTTGGTCCTTTCTCTACCATAGTCTTGTGTTTCCCTATTCAAAATTTCTCTAAAATAGTTGACCACCTCTTGATTGACTTCAAGAGATTGCATCATGGTCCCATCTCCTTTTTTAATCTCCATTGTACTTTTTTTTGTTTCTATTGGTCTTTTCTGTTCTATGAAATAATATTGCCTTCTTTAAGCCAAATCTCTCTCAATTTTTGCCACTTGTAGCATTCTTCCCTTGTTGTTAGCTTAGCCAACTCTTGCTTTAAGCTCTTTTCTACTTCATAATCATCCACACTCATCCCCTTGTCAATTGCTGATTCATTTAGGGCGTCCAATTCTTTCTTCACTTCAATCTTTCTTGGAATATGTCTTTGAAGTGCTCCTTATTCCAAATCTCGAGTTTGTGCTTGATATGGTTGATTAGCCTTTTCGGTAATTGAAAAATCTTGGAATGGCTTCGAAGATTGATTTTGCTCCACCAAAATTTGATCAAAGCCTAAGTTGCACGGGTACCTCCCCCACCCCCCCAGACCTGCAGAAGTTCGAACTGGTTCGAAGTTCGGGTCCGGTTCGAACTTGGTTCAACTAGGGTTCCATTTTATACTTGCTGGTTTGATCTGGTTTGAACCAAGTTTGAACCTGGGTGAACCAGGCCAAAAAAATTGAACCAAGTTCGAACCACATGCTTTCTGGGCCCCGTGGATGGCAAATAAGTGTTTTTTTTTGCAAAATTCATTAAGTTGTTGGCATCCACAACCCTAAAAGGTTGTTACGAAATGCTTTTGATGGCCTCTCATTGTTATATTTCGTGGCCTCATTGTCATTTTTTAAAGAATTTGATGTCAACAACATTGTTGTTGCTGCTGATCCCATTGGCCTTAGCTCTATTGCTGAGTCAACTAATGCCAGAGAAGAAGAAAATGAAGAAGATAAAGATTGAAGAACTTAGAATATTAATAGAGTTTTATTCCATTAGTTGAACAATGAATGTGAAACACTTAAACTCGATGCTACAATTTATTTTTAATGTTTTGTATCTTTGATGTTGAACTATATGATGGTATGAGCACTATGACTATATGATGGTAAGATCACTATGATTAATAGTGTATGGTGTTTTTGTTATTTAAATGTATTTATGCTACTATGCTACATTCTTATTTTAACTTATACTTCATAAATATGTATATATACATATTTTTAAAATAATTTTTATATGTTTTGTACTAACGAACCCAAACAAACCCAAACCCCTTTCCAAAATTTTGACGAACTTGTGAACTGGTTCTCAAACTTCAAACTTGGAACTAAGCCCGAACCGATAACTTAGACCAAATCATAAAGGCCTGGGTCACAAAGCCACATGTTCTTGAATTTAATTGGATTGCCAACAGGGAAGTCCTTTGGTCTGATGATCAATCCCATTTACTCAGTTTGTTAGCGATTTGGTGCCATACATTCCTTTTGTCAGCGGTGGAGATCGGTCCATATACATTAATTAGGGAGAAGCTGGCATTATTTTGCACTATATCTGACAGTCATCCAATTTTGATTTTCCTCCTCCAGAGTGCATGAAATAGTTAAAAGGGTTCCATATGACTCCCAACCCTCCAGCCGCACCTCTTGACTCAACAAATACACCATTGCCTCCAAGTTTCGTTCTTTTCAAACTCTCATCCTTACTCCACTTTGTCGATTTCAACGAACGGAAATCTACCTTGCTTTGTTCTTTTTGGCACTTCATCTAAGACTTAGTTTTCTCTGTACCTTTTCCTTTGCAGCAATTTCCATTTTCACCTTGGTAGACTTTGCTCCTCTCTTTCCTTTTGCTTTGATGTTTGGTTGTATCAAACTAGACTTGATTTGGTCAATGCCCCTTTCTGCCAAACACACTCCCTCTTCCTCAAAACTAACATCTACTCCGTTTTTGAATCATCATCGAGTTCATTGACATATTCTTGGTTTGCTTCATCCTCAAGGGTGCATTGTGAAGGATAGTCTTCCTCTTCTGCAAGGCTTTCTGTATTCTGCATCTCCATAGATTCAACCATCTCCCCATTTACTACTGTAGTTTCTCCCTCTTCCTTATTCTTATTCTTTGTATAATTGATGATTTGGATATCACTGCTTTCCTCCTGCTAAGGGGTTATATTGTCTTGTCCCAGTAAGGGAACCTGTTCACAGTTCTCCACGGGAGGGTCTGAAATATGCTAAACCTTCTCATTAATGCTTGTGGTTTTTCCAACTTCCCTGATCTTATCCTCTTTAGCATTGGTGGCTTGCACATCTCTGCATTCCTCTAGCTAGGGGGTCATTTGATATTGCCCCAATAAGAGGTTCTGAGTGCAGCTTTCCATTGGAGGATCTCAAATTATTTTCTGTGCATCAATGATCGCTTGGCCATCCATTTGGCTTTTTGCTTGCTCTATGCAATTCTTATCATTGATTAATGATTCTGGAGGATGCTCAAACTGCTTGGAGGGCTCCCCAATGGATAGTTTGCCTTCTTCTCCTTTCTACATTTTGCTCTACGAAGTGGATTGTTCATCTTGAATGCTGATCAGCATTCCAGTTGTCCATGACCTTTATATTTCCACTAAGGCCCCGTTTGGTTGCAAGAATCGGGCAGAAATAGGAAAATTTAAATACTTTGCATTCGCCAATTTGACATTTGTTTGCAAAATACAAAATTGGAATTAGAATTCGCCTATCCTAATTTGACCCCAAAATGAGCATAATGGAATTCCTGAAAAAAGATGGAATAAGAATAGCTTATTCTTATTCCAGTTTTTAATAAACCCGATTTGATGGGTTGTCGGGTCTGTGACTTTGGCGTTTGGTTGTATTTTGCCACTCAAATGCATTATTGGACCATTTTCTTCATCCATAATAAGATATAAACTAGGTCAACATTTTAACGTTTTATATTTGTTTTTTTAAATGACAAAAAAGACTAATATCAGATTTGATATCTTTTTTAAACTTTCATAAAATTATCTTTACAAATAAATCTTATGTTTATTAAAACTATGTTGAAAGATCATTTAAATATCATATTAATGATCTTGACTTATTTGTTATTTTTATTTTCTTTAATATATTTAAAAATAAAATGATTTTAGTTTTGATCTTATTAAAATAATTTGATTTAATTTAGAATTAAATTTATAATATACAATATAATATGTCATTTGAATTTTGATGAATTTCAAAGGTTGTGATATATTTTTCACTTATAAAGTCAATTTAAAAAATAAAATAAAGTCTAATTAAAATAATTTGACTTTAAAAAAAAGAAAAAAAAAAGAAACAAGTTTTTTATAAATAAAAATATTGTTTGTTTAAAATATTACAAAACAAAACATAATAATTTAATTATTAAAATTTTAAAACATAACTTATTCCAATTCCTACTTCAATTGTTGGAACCAAACATAGAATATACATATATCAACTCCTCTTTTAGGTCAACCAAACAAGTCCAAATGATATTCCAGAAATTATTTTAAAAATACACAAATACTAGAAGAGAGCTTATTCTATCATAGAGGAATACCCCATTTGACAATTCTTGCAGCCAAACGGGCCCTTACGGCATAGGGTCATCTGATCTTCCCTCTCCATCTTCTGTCTCCATATACCACATTGGGTGCTAATTTCAATTTCTTGTAGCAGGGTTGGATATGGCATCAGATTTTGGCATATCCTAATGCAAGTGCCAAAGCTTCCAGCTTCCAATTTTTTATCCAGCTAAATGAATGGACTTAGTTTCTGTGCGATCTCTGCTAGTATGCCCTCATTTCAGTACTCAGGGTAGATTATATAAGCATAGCCATACAGACTCAACTTCAGTCTCCTTCTTACATGGATCAAAATTTGGACTCCATTCTTACGATCCAAGTTCCATCCATGAGATAGGGACCATGATTTACAATCCATCTGCTGCCCCGATTGGATGGAAATTTAACTTTGAAATATCCGTTCTGGAGAGACCTAAGGATGACATTCTTTCCTCAATTTTTATCACACCAGATCCTTAGTTTGCCAAAAGCCTATCAATCTCCCCCCATCTGATGAACATCCCTACTTCTTTTAATCTGGCTACCAAGCATTCCATTTATTTTTATCCTGAAAGACAGCAGGGCCTCAGAACGTACCTTGAGAATTGTTCATTGGCTGAGAATCTCCTTCAGGATAAAGTTTATCCTTGCCCTTCCATTGCATGCTTGTTCAATTTCCCTTTATTGGCCTCCAATTTGATTGGTCTCTTTGATCACCAATTTTTGGAAGTGTCTGGCCTGCTTTCTTGTTCTTGCCAAAACTGTCCATACCCTTGCTCAAATGGTCCCTCTTGATTGAAATGAGTTGCCTTCCACCAATCAGACCCTTGATTTTATTTGGGATTGGAAGGATAGGGGTTCCCCATTTGATTTTGTGCCCAAGTGGATTTTTGGTGAGAAGAACCAAATCAATCTCTGTCATTTCTCCATTACTCTGATCTCTGCATCTGGTAATTCCTATTTGGTTGCTTATGCCGTAATGGGATCTTGCTTGGCATTGTCAGGTTTCCCAGTCTTTTCCATGGTTGCTTTAGTCACTACATCTCCTTGACTGCTCTAACCCTGATTTTGTCCATTGGATTTCAGCATCTGCCTCATCCCATCAATTGCTCAAAAGTAAAATGTGATGCTTCACTTGCCGAGCTCTGTAGACTTGATCTCCATTTCGACATTGCTTCAACTGTACTCCCCCCTGCAATTTTTCTCCTCATGAAATGGCAGTTTGTTAGCTTCGTCGTTTCTGCCATTATCATTTCTCAATGTTTTAGAAGCTCTTGGTGTTGAATAAAACCTGAAGTGTTAAAAAATCAGCATATTTCAGTTAGAGAGTAAAGAATCTAGGGCATTACTTTTGAGAATAATAGACAGTAGGGGTAAAACAAAGTATTAGATGGTTGATTTTATCCAGTTATCAAAATTAAATGATACAAAATTTATGTAGTTTTTTACCAGCAATCTTTTCCATGGAAGTTGTTTTGTTATTATTATTGTTCCTCAAAGGATTTTAGGATTGTGCAGATTAGTCTCTAGAAAGAGGCTTGTAGGTGGGGAACAGGCATCATATTTTTCTAGGGAAGTTATTTTGTTATTAGTATTGATCCTCCAAGAAGGATTTTTAGAATGTGAACATTGATCTCTAGGAGGAGGTTGGACTTGGGGATCTGGAGAAAGAAACTTAAGTTTACCCTGTGGAACGAGAGAAGATTTAAATTTTAAAATGAAAATTTGGACCTTCGAACATGGCTGGTCATGGAAGGTTAAGAATACGTGGCTTATTAATGTTCTTAAATGTATTAGAGACTCGCTAACTTTATGTGCTATGTTTTAGTTTCAGTTGTTGCTGAAACTTTGTAGACTGAAGCACAAAGGTACTAGTAAGTTCCTATGGCAGTCGCTAAGTATAGCATGGTGCTATGTTTTCCAGCATAAATTATGAAGGTTCCAACCAAAAGGAGGAAAATGTTCATTGTTTGTGAAATTGAATCCTGTATGGTTGCAGACCTTATATTGCATGTTGTGATCACAATTGAAAATGTATATAAATTACAAAATTTTATGGGTTTAGTCTTGATTAATGGAAAGTAATCATCTTATAAAAGGAATACTTCTTAACTGTGGCATTCTAACTATTTCAATCTAGAGTTAGAGTAATTGAATGTATATTTTGATTCCATGCTTTTGAAATGCTTATTCAAAGTATCTGGCCTTTGCAGGATTTCTCTTTGCAATCTCCACTGCTCTCTTACCAAGACAGATTTTCTTCTACTCATTTCTGCTTTGCTCTTTCATTTCATTCTTTGTCTGTCCCTATCCTATAATTTGCCCCTCCTATATCTCTTTATTGATCTCTTAAAGGCCCAAAGCTGCCGATGTATACACAACTGTTAACATTTATAATTACAATTCATGTGCTCTGAGCCCAGTCCATCAAGATCACTGTCCTACTCCTGAGATGTGAGTGAATTCTTACTATTGTGAAGTTAAATTATAGTTAACAGGACAGAAAAGGGCAGGCAACAAAAGTTGTGGTTGCCACAGTGGACTTTTGTGATGTCAGCAAGTAATGTCCCCTTTTCAATAGCTTTATGTTTATGGACCAAAAGCCCATCACCAACGTGTCGACCATGTTCAAAGAGTGCAGATGTAAGAACTATTCTTCCACTTCCCTGTGTGCCTATTAGGCTAGAAATTTTCCAAGCTCCTGAAAAGTTTCTAAGACTGTAGGCTGTTGAGTATCGGACTTCCCATTCCTGGCATCCCTTTCTTGGATGCCTGCTTTTCCTTTCCTTGTCAAAGAGTTGTTCTTCTTATCTACCCTTTCATGACTGGGTGCAAAGTGAGTTTTAAGATTAAAGAACCACACTAGAAGGTATTTTTCTACCTAGAAACAAGGATTAGCTTTCAAGGGTCTATATTCACATGTGATTATAAGCATGTCGACAAACCAAACCAATTCAAATGGAAGCAGGAAAAGGGGACCTGTTTGTTGGAACACCACAAGTTGTCACTTGCTTCTTGGCCACCATTAATGTGGTAGTTGTATCTATGGCTACTTGCATTCCATGCATAGATTTGGATTTTTTGGCAGGATATCTCATTAGCCCTTGTTCTGGTAGCATTATTAACTGTTCATCAGTAGCATTATTGACTATTCATCAATCTGAAAGCCTACTAATCATCATTCTGTGCATCGTGTTTCAATAATAATTTTTGAGTACAAAAACATTCAGTTTCATAGAAGCCAGAGATGGAAACCCTTTTGGTTTGAGAAGCTGTAGAATGTACAATTTGCCAATCACATGATTTCATTGGAGGCTCCGAGCAATGTGAATTGTAGTTGCATTGACTTCCCCAGTCTGCTGTTTGCCAATGGATTAAGTAGGAAAGTATATGCTTTGTGACTGCTGTATTTGCCGCTTCTTTTGAGGGTACTGTGCATGATATTTCTGCTGTTATTGCAGAGCTCTGTAATTTGTTTGCAACCCATTTTGTGTTGGTTTAGTGCATTATATTTCCATATAGATTGCTGCTGTAGTAGCGGGTTGTAATAGGTGAAGGTTTATTTGATACAGGGCACTAAGCATTGTATTTACAGGCAATGGTTGTTTTTCTATAGCAATGGTTGTTGGGTATGCTAGAACCATTTTGGTTAAGACTAGGCAGATTGTGTTCAGGATTTGGAACTGTGCTTTCCAGTTTGTTGTTATGGCAGTTCCAACAGTTGTTCCTGTTGTTACGACAGCATGTTCAATGTATTTCAAACATTAAAAGAAGTCGAAAAGGCTTTGCAAGTAAAGGCCATCACTGTGGACCTGTTCGACAATCTAGGTGATTTGTATGTAGGTGTAAATTAAAAGGACCATAGATGTAGTACTGGCAGAGTACTCTCTGAGTTGTGAAAACTGACCGAGTTTTTACAACTTTTACTGGCGGCCAAAACTTGCTGAATTTTTGGCAAAAACTCACTAAGTACTTGCTGCAAGTTTTTGTTAAAAAACTGGCCGAGTTTTTTGGCCTGGTGAGTTTTTACAACTTTTACTGGCGCCCAAAATTTGCCAAATTTTTGGTAAAAACTGAGAGTACTTGCCACAAGTTTTTGTTAGAAACTCGGTCAGTAATTTTGTGACAGAACTAAAGGCAAAAAATGACCCAAGCTAATTACATTTCTCATTTCTTCACTTGTATTTTTCTGTTAGGGGAAAGATAGTCTTCCAAACACTTGCAAACTGATTTGTATTGATTTGAAGCTGATTTAAGGCAGACTTGAAGCGGATTTCACATTGGATGGCATTGAGTTGGATGAGTAGTCATTGCTAGTGCCAGGAGAAGCTATAGAGGCAGAGCTACATCCAAGATGGAGGACGAGCCATAGACCTAGTCAGACATCCTGAGTGAGGAGGCACAATCATGCCCAGTGCAGACTTCTAGGACTAGATCCTATAGTTCTATCTCTCCCTTAGTTATTACTAGATCTGGGAAGGGGAAGATGTAATTAGCATGGTGTATTTACTTCTAGTTTTACATAAATTATTTGCTATTATGCTTCCAGCCATCAGTTTTCCTCAAGAGAACGTGATTTTGTACCCACTTCGTCTTTAAATATATCTAGAGTAAGCTTGGTTCTTTTGTTTTCTCATTTATTGACTCATTGGATGCATCTTAACATTGAATTTTGCAAAAAAAATGTTTTTCTGATTAAATATAAGCAAAATTTCAGTTCCCGAGTTTTTGCCGAAAATTGGCCGAGTTTTCTCGGACTTTATTTTTCAGGCCTTCGCGAGTTTTCCAACTATGGAAACGACCATTCTGGGTTAATTATAACTGGGTGATTTATACGGTGGATTCTCTGCATCTTATTTTACACAATTGTAAACTAAGTTGATTAGGGTATTAATGAATTCAAAGATAAGTTATAGCAAAGGAGAAACTGATTATTTAGATTAGGGTTTCACATTGTTGTGTAAAGGCAAAAGGGTAAATTCTGATATTTTGGCTATTCTCGGGTTAATAACTCAAATATCTAAGCCAGAAATTTATTAACTCTAAAATAATTTTTCTAGGTAATTACACAGTAGCCCAAATGAAATACAGAACTTCTGCCTCTAATTCAGTCCAAGGCATTTATTAAATTGATTCTCCTTGAAAAATAAATGAAGAAAGAATAAATATGATGTAGGAGTTTAATGTTTAACATTACATGCTTGTGTCAATGGAAGTTCTTTGTTCGGAGGATTTTGTACAAATATTGTAATTCTCCATACTGTTTACACCATAAAGTGGGAATTGATAGGTGCAAGGAACTAACACTTCAGAAATAGCTGTTTACTAAACTTTCTTATTTGATACAGGTCAAAGATCTTGTCAAAGCTTCTTACATTTGTGGTGGACGTAGATCATGCAATGGGATAGCAATCTATGTTTCAGTATGATCCATACAATCCTCTTCAAAGATTAAATTTCTATGGCACATCCTGTTCAATTCAGTGATTGAATGTGCACAAATTAAATTTTTCTATGGCATGTCCTCGCGGCAACGAGCATGTCTTGTGAATCAATCACCTATTGCACAGAGCATGATGGTGATGAGGATTCATAAGATTTTAATTTGTTAAGAGTACACCGGATTAATTTCTCAAAATGTCTTGATTGAAAATCTTATTGTATTGTGTAAATTGGTAAATAGCCTATTAAGATTGGAAATACTCTTTACTGTAAATATTGTGGGGAACTAAGCATGGAAATAGTTGAGATTGAATAAATAACTCTAAAGAAAAATACTGTTCCCATTATGTGCCTAACATTTTAGGTATCTTCTTTGTGTTTCCTGATATAAACCTCTACTTATTGCAACGATGTTGGCAACTTGGAATCATAGACTCACAAACTTGTGTGTTTGGACCCTCTGTGGTACAGTATCTGTGAGATCATAATCAATGTTAAGAATATAGGTTATCCAATCTTTCTTTACTGAACATAGCTGTTTTGAACTAAATATTTGAAACAATATTTGTTACCAGATCTCACAATGGGGAAGCTAATTTTGTGTTCAGTGGAGGCTGTAGTAATGCTGCTTATCATAAAGACTACAGAGGTCCTATACGACAGGTTTCTCTTCTTTTGATGTGCGGTTAAGGTCTCTATTTACATTTCTTACACACAGTAGTATGTTTCGATCAGAGGTCTTCTGCACTGGCAATATAATCAAAATCTGTTATGGGAACATCTTAGAAGCACAAGTTTCAGCTCACTCGTTGATGTTTGTTAAATGTTTATAGCTGTCAAGAGAGTCCATCATCTGGAGTCAATGATCAGGCATGCCAGTATTGATCTTATAAACTATGCAGATTAAAACCGAGCAGAGTGGTCTTGGCCTAATAGCTCACAACACTTTAAGAATGCTTATTAGAAAGTTGTGTTAGTTTCTGCTCATTGTCTAATGTTATTTATATCTAAACAACGGCATTGCAATTGTAATTTTTCTTATATGCTTGCCACAAATATATAAGTTTTAATAAGTCAAATATGAAAAAAAAATGTTCCTCAAGTACAAGATCTTGGCACAATTACAAAGACGTGGATGTAATTATAAGTGAGAAATTGTCTCGACTATTTGAGAACCCCCTAGCTTTGTTAGTATTTATTAATGTTTGGTTTCTCTTTAACATTTTAGATTAATGCAACTTATCACATCCACCAAGGCTATCCCGATTCTTTTTCTTGCAATGAACGGTCTCTTCTGTTAGTGATATGACTGTTGTCTTAATATCAATTTTTGGTTTTTTGTTTTTGTGAACTTATTTACTATTTATGTTTAATAGGATTGTATTTTGCTACATTATTATACCTTTTGGTAGTTTTCATGTAACGAATCCACATATCTTCTTTGCCCACTGCCATTGATATGATATGATATGATATGATAGATTTTAATGACGTCCACGAGACTAAAGTAGTCTATGGGACCCATGCAATCGCCCTCCCGAGTCAAGAGCCAAACTAGTCAGTTGCAAAGTTTTGGTTAACTTGTCTCTTCTTCTCTGAATTTTGATAATCAAATCCGCTGTTCTCTTCACTTGATCTTCCTCAAATAAATAGTTGAAGTCCTTGTTCTGCAGAATTTTTGTATAATCAGATCTGATGTCGTTGTAAGCCAAGCATTCCATGACAAAGTGTTGCTCTGTCTCCACTGTTCCCATATTGCAGAATAAACATGTTCTGTCTGCCCACTCTTCCTTTGGAACTTGCCATCTACCAGTGTCACATCGCAGCTGATGTGAACTAGTTCTAATTTGTGCCATCAACATTTTTGCTTTCCAATTAATAGGTGCACTTATATAGGCCTTTTCATCATGACTAGAAGTGGGATTAAATTCTTTAATGTAATAAGATTTTTTCCTCCCTATGTGTCTTGTCCACAGAATATTGCGAAATTTTTCATTGACAAATTTTTTTATTTCTTTAATGTTATCCGTGCAAGCTTGGATGTTGATATCCCATTTTTGCATCCATTTGTCATTTTTTTCATCCATGTGCTTTTCCGCCTCACAAGTTTTTCCTCTATTACCAACTTGGGCCAACGATGTGTTTCTAGACTTTGGGTTTTCTTTAAATAGCTTAGCATTCGGATCAATGAGACGGCTTCTAATGGAAAGGAACCCACCTCCGCCAAAAAGATTTCATACGGAACTGTGGTCTTGACTTTAAGATTGCATGTGATAAAGTGTTTTTGAATTCTTTCTACTTGCCGCCATTTCTGTTTGGACATACTCCCGCCCCACACTTCACATCCGTATAGAATAACCGGAGTGACCAGCAAACCAAACAGAGTTTTCATGGTCGTCCAATCCCATAATTCTGCGTTCCTGCACTTGTTTTGTAAAGAGTATAACGCCTTCCAGCCCCCTTGGATCCTTTTAGATCTACAAGTATCCCAGTTGAGTTTGTTATGAAAATCGATGCCCAAGTATTTGTACTCTTCCACAATCTCAAGGGGGCTATTTTCAAACAGAAACTTGTCTTGTATGCCCCTATTCTTCTTTAGTGAGAAGATCATAATTTTGGTTTTGCTAGTGTTAACTTGCATTCCTACATCATGACAAAAAAAATTTAGTGCTTTCAAGTGCTCTTTCAAACCTTTAGCTGTTCTAGCAAGAATTATGAGATCATCTGCATATAAGAGCAATCTTATTACGAAGTGGGCCAGCTGCACCCCCTCACCATTGGTCTTGTTTATCCACTCTTCTAACTTGTCAATATAGAGCCCGAATAGTGTTGGAGAAAGCGGACACCCTTGCTTAACCTCGATGTTGCTGTCAAAATCTTCTGATATCCCTTTTGTCATTCTGATTTTAGCTTTGACCTGCTCATATAATCTGTAAACCGCTGACCTAAGTTCTTTAAGGACATTCAACTCTACCATTCTATCCCATAGTTTATTACGTGGCACTGTGTCGAAAGCTTTTTTAAAGTCCACGAAACAACAAAAAGCCTCGTTCACCGAAGTGTCCCAAACTTTTTCCATCAAATGCCTGAGAGTGATGCCGTGATCTATAGTAGAGTGTTTCGGTCTAAAGCCTGCTTGCCCTTTTGCACGTTTGCCTTCTGTTTCAGCCCAGTTGTTGATATTTTGTTCTACCAAACTACCAAATAACTTGCCAAATAGTGGATTGATCATGATGGTTCAGTAATTAGAAGGATTGTTTATATCTCCACTTTTGTGGAGTGGGATCACCACACTTGTAGTTCATTTTACAGGGAAACCTTCTCTATTGACACTGTTGAAAATCTTAGTGATGTGTGGTGTGAGGATTTCAGCACCCCATTTTAAGTATTCCGCTTGTAGCCCATCTATATCTTGCGCTTTACCAGCAGCTAACCTCCTAATGCCTTGAATAATATCATTTTCACTGAATAACTCCCCTGTAGTCTCTGTTTCCATGGTACTATGCTCTCTTAGATCACATTCGTAGAGAGTCTTGGCATATTCTAGCTATTTGGTTCCTGTTATGTTATTCACTATCTGAGTTTTTCTCTGCTGAAGCTCTTTCCAAAATTTTCTGGGGTTGTTTTTACCAAGATTAATCAACTCTATTTTTCTCTTGTTCACATACTCTTCTTTCTTCTTTTTAATCAGTTGATCATATTCTTTTCTACTTTCTTTGTTCATGTTCTTTTTCCAATTCCTTTTTGCCATTTTGCACTTCTCATCAAACCAAGGATTGGTCAGAAAAGTGTTCTTGGCTTCTTTTGTGGCCCTAGATCTTTTACACTCCTCCAATGCTTTAATGATAGTAAGAACAAGATTATCCTTGTCCATGAAATGCTATTTTTCAGACTCTAGATGGTTTCCTGGAACCCTAGACAGCCGCAAAAGAGAGTCTTGAAAAGTATCATGGTTTTCTTGTGTCATTAAAACTTTGTCAGTCGGAATCATCTTCCTCTTCTGTAAAAGTTTTGGAACAATATGTTGATCTTTAAAGTGAGTAGTCACCCTTATCAAGATGGGGTTATGATCAGATTTTAACTCTATGGGGCAATCTTCTATCTCAAAGTTAATTATCTTTGCGACATAGTCTTGCGAGCATATAACATAATCAACAACACTTTGTCCATTGTGTCTTTTGCATGTGATGCCTCCTGATTTAGGTCACTTTTCCATACCATTGCATATAACCATGTTGTATAGGCAGCATAACCCTAGTAATTCAACACCAAAATGATTAATCTTTCCCATGCTATCCTGTGAAGATCTTTCCCATTTTTGTGTCCCTTCTTCTTTGAGCCAAACTGGATCTCTGCTTTCATTGTAACTCTCCTTAAGATTGAGAGTTTGGTTGTTTGTTGTTCTAGCATTAAAATCCCCTATTAATATTATTTCCCCTAAAGAGCTAAAGGTTGCTATGTCTTTTTTTAGCGCAACGAATGGATCTTCTCGATCCAATCTATGTTTTTTATATATTTTTGAGCTTTTTGGAGCGAAGTAACATATAGCCACCCTTGTAGAAATCTGATTCTCTGTTATTTTTATCCAAATATACTGCTTGTTTACATCTTCTTTCTCTAAGTTTACAAATCTGCTCCAAGTTTCTTTTATTAGAACGGTGATGCCTCCATGCCCCTTACCATTATCTATCTTTTCATTCCACAGTGATACCTTCTTATACCCTTCAAAATTTGAAACTCTACATCCATCATGTTCATGAGTCTCGGTAAGCATAATGATGTCATTATCTTTAGCTAACGGCCCTAACCCAGGTCCTCTTCTCCAAGGATAACCTCTACAGTTCCAGCTAACTATAGTTAAATGTTCCTGGGTCGGCCCGAGTTCCTATTTATTGCGTGTGATTTTGTCGCTGATTTGGGCTTTGCCATCTTGTAGCCACGCCCACTTGCCTTTTCCTCTTGCTATTTTCACTTTTTCCCATTCATTCCTCCTTTCTTCTTGCTGAGTTACGGTGAGGTCATCATCAACATATATGTGTGTGCCTCTAAGAAACTTCCTCTTGCTGAAAATGTTATTTTTATCTACTATATTCTTCATTGTCACTCTAACATGTCTATCTTTGCCTCCTCTAATCCATTTTCCGATTCTTTGAGCTTGTATGGTTGTTCCATGCCAGTCTAATTGGTCTTTAAAGAAGTCTTTAACTAAATCCGTTGTTTTCTCCTGTTCTCCATAGTCTCGTAGCCCTTTGACAACGATATTTGTTGCTTTCTCATTTCTTTCTTTTTCCTCTCTAATCTGTCTTCGAACTTGTTTTTTTATGTTGTCAATAGGAGTGTTTGCTGACCCCTTTACTATGTTGGCCCATGATCTAACTTCTTCAATCTGTTCTCTGAGTTGATTCTCTTTTATTTTCATATTGGCCACGGCATCTTGTATATTTTTCATTTGTGAGTTTTTGTCTGCTTCTGTAGCCTCTCCTTCTCCCGTAGTACTTGCTGCTGTCCTCTTTTCCCCTACTTCTTTCTTTAACAATATTAATTCATACTCTCCTTTTTCCATATTAAATTGCAATTTTTAAATTTGTTCTCTAAGTGACTTGACCTCCGCTGCTAGCTTCCAGTTATCTCCAGTAACTCTTTTCATTGTGATACTTTCTATTTGGCTCCTCTCTTCAAGTGCCCACACCCTTTCCTTCATAGCTACTAAATCATTCACAAAAATGTCTAGATACCACGTCATAGGTGTCCTTGTGGGGCTGTAATTATTCGGTAGCCCATCCTCCACTGTGTCTACCACCTGAGAATTATCTGGCTTCCTTTTACCGTTAATATCTCTGATATTATCAAACTGCTTAATTGTTTTAGAGATTTCAGTCGGCCTCAGACTTTGTTCTCCCTCCCTTGTGCTGTCTGGGGTTTGTGGAATCGGTTTCGGAAGTAAAGCTGCTAACTTCCCTCTTTTTGCATTTTTAAACTTTCATATCTTTCTCCGCCTAATTATTCTTTTATATTGTTTGGCATTCACATAGATGTAGTTGCCTCATGTGAGTGGTCCGCTGGCTTGTGATAAGCTCAAAGTGTTTGTGGATAAATTACCATTTGTCCCTCCAAGATTGAATGAACTCGTGTGTCCGGCTGAGGGTTCTGGAATAACGAGGAAGCTCCCTTGATTCCACTTGATGATGCTGCTGTGCATTAAACTATCCCCGTATGTCAGGACCAAGCCACTATTGCTAGAGATGTCGTGTTTCGTAGCTTCTTCCAGACTAGTTTGCTGTTTTGCTGTTACGGGTGCCCTGACTATCTGATTCTTTGCCACCCTGTTACTATCAGATCCTGTGTTATGTAAGGTGGACCCATCAAGTTCTGACTGTTCCTCTCTTATCTTAGGTTGATCAGTTAATGATACTTTTACAAGTATCCTCTCTGCAGATGTATTTGTGATTTCCCCATTTGTTCTGTCCATGAAGACCATATCATTCCCACTGGTGCCTTGTTTATATGTTTTTAATGGTGTTTTACTATTGTAAATTTACCAATGCCAGGAGAAGAAACAAAGGAAGCCTGAACAGGTGCAAAATCAGATGCAAGAAAAAGGGAAAAGGCGTACCTGGGATCTGCCTGTCTGCCTATTGAAGGCACATAATGTTGTCTTCAAATTGATCTCGTTAATCTTGTGCGGCTACTTCGATCCTAAGTTTTAGTGTAAGTGTGAATGCCCAATCATTCGCCTTCTATCTTTATTTGGGATGACATCGTGGCTTGAACTTGGCAAACACACTAGGGATTTGTGAAGAAACCCATAATAAATATCAAATCTGAATAATAAATTGGATTCATTCAAAACAAAACATTTGAAAAGGATTTTGTATCAACTACAAAATACTTGAGCATAAGATACAGTTTAGGATGGAGACATAATCCTAGCAAACTAAAGGATACAATCTTAAAGTCAATCATCCCTCCGTTGCAGTTTACATTCCTTAGTTGCAGATTACCTCATTTCCTAAATGAGGTACAAATGTTCTTGTTTTTGTTGGAAACTACAAGTGGAGCAATTGTTATTTTTCCATTGATGTGAAACCTATTGGTAAGACAATGTCAAACCTATTGGAGAGACATTTATTAACAGTGTAGAGTGTCATATCATTTGATTGATGAAGATGATTTGAAAAGAAGAGATTATGAGATGACCAAGTGAAAAGTTGAGTTGAGATTTATTAAATATCTTGGAAATACAATGGGCACTTGTGTAACAACCACTTTATTTGGGTCTTAATTAACAACTAACGTATTCAAAGAAATACAATTACTATTTAAATTTCATAAGAAGACAGTTAAAGCAGTTATGTTTATGTGAACGAGATTCACAATTACAGTTACTTAAATTGAAAACTCATGACTAACATCTGAAAACACCATCAATAAATTTACTATGGAAAATAAAATCTACATACCATGGAATTTGAACCAAGAAATCATTGTAAGGATGCTTCTGCAATCACCCAGATTAGTCCACAAATATCACTTAGGATAAATTGATGATTACCATCAAATACTATTATATCAAAATCAAATGACGATTACTGTTAAATACCACTGTATCAATTAGGGCATTAGATACCACTGTATCAATTAGGGCATCAATTACCATTGGATCATTTAGGGCATCAGATACCACTGTATCAATTAGGACATCAGTTACTATTGGATCATTTAGGGCATTAGATACCACTATATCAATTAGGGTTTCATATGCCATTATTTCAATTAGGGCTTTAGATACCACTATATCATTGCTTTCCTTTCGACTGCTTAACTGTGGCAATAACATAAGATTAGAAGATATGCTCATAATCATTATTCTTATAAATGAAAGACTAAAATAATAATCCATAAGATAAATCTATCTCTTGCAAATAAATATATTTCACGTTTAGTTAGATAATCAATTGATC
The DNA here is from genome assembly GCA_028749045.1 of Cupressus sempervirens. Classification (NCBI taxonomy): domain Eukaryota; kingdom Viridiplantae; phylum Streptophyta; class Pinopsida; order Cupressales; family Cupressaceae; genus Cupressus; species Cupressus sempervirens. The sequence goes on from CM053790.1 coordinate 219,474,890, forward strand.
TAACTAGTTGCCAATTACATTGATATTAAGAGTTGCTTTCTTTTAAAGAAATAACTATAACGATGATACAATTCAATTAATCTTACCTTCTGCTTGAATATGCCTCACAAAAGTAAAAACACCTGTTTCTAACAAATGTTTGAATGCATAGCTTATTTTTGTTTGTTGCACGTCTAACAACTTGTGGAGAGGTGAAATATTGTCAGGGGCTTAACCACTCAACCTCAGACCATAACTTATCCCCACACAATTTCTAACAAGAAAGACTCTCCCTACCTGGAATAGATATGGAACATCTTGTCATCCATTGAGCATCCTGGTATCTAATCACATCACTTAACTTGATAGTAGAAGAATACAATAAACATGAATCATGCATGAGCTATTAAATGATATTATTCCAATTTTAATGTATCATATTTGACTTTTATTTCTATATCATTGCAGAATTCAACTTACCTCTTCACCTTTTCCATGGCTATATAGTTGGTGAATCCTAGGTGCTCGGATCTCAGAGCAATTGAATCTAGTTGTTGATTCTCAACTAATTCATGATTGATATCTACATATATTCCAACTTATCACAATCTGTGATTTGAGAAAAATATTCTTAAAGATTGTAGAAATTATTGTTTAACTCTATCTCCATTGGCATAATGATTCATGGATTCATATTATGGTTACTTGGCTTTCACTTGCCATGATCAAATCTACTTTGAAGTGGATCAATTCTGTAATATCAAAAAAGATATTATCATGATAAATATTGTAGTTTACTGTTATGTAATTCGATGTCATTGCACCATTTGATTCAAGAAAATTGAATTGAAATATTGGATTTGAGTATTCCACATAACCTGGATTAGTTTAGAAATGATGTCTTGTTGGACACTCAACTTCTTGCCACACCTTTACTTGCAAAATATCAAGCGCAGTCACAACATAAGAGTGCTCATGATTTCTGCAGATCTTTTGAATAATTGGAAATCGTGGTTGAAAAAGACAATGCAAAGATTATTAATTACAAAGCTATCCGTTGCCATGATAAACATGGTCAGTAATGAAGAAGTCAGGTGCTTGCGAATGGAAATCGGGTGCCAGAGAAATAGAAGATGGGTGCCATGAAAAATATAAGTTGGGTGCCATGAAATAAAAATACTTAATCCTCCGTATGAACAAAACTTATATGGTAGAGTATTAAAATGGTGTTGTTTATGAATGGGAAAAGAGTTCAATAGTCTTGCAGGTATATGATATATGTGTAGCAAGTATCAATTAAGAAGGGAGCCGTCATAAGCAAGGAACGGTTATGGTTTTAAAAGAAATTGGGAATGAGAGTTCTTGTGTTCTTGTCTCACCTGACTCAAGATATAAAAAGGTCTAAGGAGACTCTTTGGCTTCCATAACTTAAGAATATTTGTCAATATAAAATGCCAAGTGTTCAGTCGGTTTCAAATAAGGAAAAAAGAAAGAATAAAGGCTGGAAGAAAGTTTGAAGGTTTAAAATCGAAATTATTATTCTTTATATTTATCTACGTATACAGATTTATTTGTGAGGTGGCATTATTACATTATGAAGAAGATAATATTATGGTGTCACTTTATATTTATCTCTGTGTATGTACATAGGTATATATTAAAATAATATTGAGAAAGATCAATCAAACTTTTAAGGTATGTATTATATTTTAATTAATTTATTTTATATTTTAAATTGTTTATTTAATAGCTCATGCAGTTCCATCGATTATACCCTGATGTTCAAGTCGCTAGGTCCTGAACCCATTTGCCCAATGATGATGATGCTCCTGTGCTTAATCTTTTCTAACAATGCTTCCACCCCTTCGACGTGCTTCCTACAAGGAAATTCTTTGTAGTTAAATCATATATAATCATAAATAATCATAACGGCTAACCGCCTATTCAATTCCATGAATTCATGATAAATAATCAACTACCATGTTATCTTCACATGAAATTATGATGACTAACCATCTTACCATTTCGCAGAATTAAAACAAATTTAACTGTCAACTGACTTCATGTGAACCACAATAGCTATATTTTAAATTAGGTCAAAAGTTGGAATGTAACAACTTGATCAATTAGTTATTGACAAGATACTGCGTTGTTCAATCAATATATAAAGTAAAGAAGACCATTGGATGAAGCTAAGAATTGAAACAAGTCAAAATCATAAGCTTGATCGAGTATCTGTATTGCCTGGTCAATGAAGGAACTGAAGCAAAAGATTAAGGAACTTAGTGGAAGTCAAGAAAAATAGTTCAAGTCGAGCAATTAGTTATTGCCAAGCAAAGGTATGAAGAAGTGTAGTTGCGATTGAGTATGGTAATGGCCGAGTGAACATGTTGATGTCGAGTGAGAGAGTATAGTTTGTGTTGAGTTACACAACGACGACCAAGCTGAAGCAAAAAATGATTGCCGAAGGACCAAAAAAGTTATAGTTTCAAAAAGATTTAATTTTAGGTCAACATAGTTGGAGTTTTGAATTAGTCAAAGTGCATGGAAGATAAAGATTGATGAGTTGACATATTTAATGCACAAGGTGTGTTTGTTATGAGATCAAAGGCAAGGATTTGATCAGAAGTTTCTAGAAGATGGAGAACAAGAAGATTGAAGTATTCAGTGAATCTAACCTAACCCTAAGATCAATGGTGATGTTATATATAAGCAGCAAAAGATTGAAATTACCTGTATAAGGAGGCATAAGAAATGACTTTTAAGATTGGTTCATGGTTAATTGGCAATCTTAAGGAGAAGCTGTGAAAAGGTGAACAACAGAGGTGGGAATATGATTGCTTGAGAAGGTGCCAAGCAGATAAGAGATAGTGATATGAATGCATGTTAGTCAATGAACCACTAGATGAGCAAATGAAGATTTGGATTTGCAAAGTGAGTTGTACTTTATAGATCAAACCTAGTATTACATTCTAATCATTGTATCAATCCAAAATCTTTTAATCAAGGTTGACCTAACAATCATTTTGTAAATCCTTGAATCAAGGTGACATTCTAATGGAATGTTGTAAAGTCCTCTAACAAGATCACTCTTAATAGGGCGATTAAATCATTTAACAGTCACATTTAACAGTGTGTTGTATAACCTTTAATAGGGTTGACTCTTGACTGAGCTCACTTTAGAATAGTGAAAAGTTGGTAGCATGTTACTTGATTGTTTTTCCAAATTAGATTTCCACATCAAATTCTGGTGTCAAAGTGTTATTGTCATGTGTCGATATTATTTTGCATGCTATATTTTACAATAGTTTATTTACTGGTAGTCAACACATATAGTGACAAAGAGTTGTGATATTACATGAAATTTTAATTTGTTGATGATATGCTATAGATATCAAGTGGGTATCCAAGTTTGTTTAAGTTGTTCGAAGTATTTAAAAGTTGAATTGGTACGTCTAGATCTAAGGATAACTGATTCACTTCCCCTCTCAGTTATTTTAAATCATTATAACAATTGGTATCAGAGCATTGGTGCTTGTTAGGAAAGTTTGAAAGGACTCAACTCAAGGATCAAGATGTATAAGCGAGAGCTACCTAAGTTGAACAAGGAGAACTTCTAGTATGACAAAGATTGATGAGATTGCACTTATCCAGAATTGGAGACTCCACATCTTACTACCTAGACAATGACTACATTGAGGTGCCTAGATCTATGACAATTAAACAAATGAAAGAGAAGCAAGAGCACAACCAAATGATGATTGAACTTTCAACAACCCTCAACTATGTAGTATTTGATGATATGAAGGCATGCACTACTGCTAAGAAAATGTGAGACAAGTTGGAAAAAATCCATGGTGGAGACAAGTTAATGTAGGAGCATCTTGGGTTGCACTTCTATCCTGCATGTTTTTAGTTTTTATCTTGCTGCTGAAACTAGGTTTTGCTAAAGTTGTATTTTCTAGTTTCTAGGTGCTTGTTGCAGACCGTGTAACTAATTTTCCATAATGAATGAAGGGCTATGCACTTCAAGGATTGAAGAGGGCCTAGAGTACTTACTATCTATGTTCCAGAGAACTTACTATCTATGTTCCAGAGCACGAGTCCTAACTCCTTATAGTCTGGGAGATATGACAATTATTTTGGAACATCGATTTCTGGTAGTTCTGTGCGACAGTTTCCTGTGCTTAACTTTCAAAATTGATGTATACTTTTCCTTAATGAATCAGACCTTGCACACTTAAGGGGTTGTAGAGGACCTAGATATCTACCCACTATTCAAAGCACGAGTTTTAACTCAATCAAAGCTAGGAGATATCGCAATTTTTCTTGAACATCGATTTTAGGATAGTTAATTGCTGATTCAGGCCAACTTGTGTATTTAATTTTGATTTATTTTCATTTAATATTTGCTAAGAGTTGACTTGTGGCTTTTCCATGTTCTAGAATGATCTATAAGCCATTTTGGCTAGTATAAATAGAGTGTTTAGGCTTAGAGCTAAGTAGTTTTTAGGCAGTTTTGAAGAGGATTGCATAGCAAAACTGGAAAGTGCGAATTTGTTGTTGGATCTTTGAATGTGAATATATTTTTATTTGGCTATAACCTAGAAGGCCTTACAAGTGGGCATGTATGAAGATATTTTGATGAATCAATAAAAGCATTTCACTCTTCTTCCTCCTTTGGTTGTTGTTCTTTGTGTTTTCTTCTGTTGTGTTAACTTTGCAAGGTGGTTCAGAGAGTTGGGTGTGCCATTGGCCCTAGTTTTCTCTGTCCTTCCTTGCATTAGGTGGTATCAGTACTTGAGTTTCATCCTTGTGGAGAGTGGATCGTGTAGAACCCTGATTCGGATTTGGTTGTAGGATTGTAGGTTTGTGGATTTGACCTATAACTTCCAGAGGGTTACGATCTTGCAGGAACCTAATTTGTAAAGATGGTTCGTGGTAGAGGAAATGTTGATAATGCTATATTCGATCAGTTGAGACAAATTGTAGCTAGATTAGATGTTGTGGAGACAGCCTAGAGGAGAGGAGCACATCTTGATGATGTAAGTGATGATGAAGCAACAACACCAAACCATAATCCAGAACTTGAAGAAGATCAAGATGAGGAAAGATTGTTGCGAGTGTTGTCTAGGGCAAGTTCAAAGCCTATTGTAGAAGTTGTTCCTTATGATGGAAAATTGGATACCAATGCTGTGTTAGATTGGATCTCAGATATAGAGAAATTTTTTTAGTATGAAAACACTCTTGATAATAAGTAGGTGAAGATTGGAGTTACTAGGCTAAAAGGTCATGTTTCATTGTGGTGGGAGCATTTACAAACTGATAGAAAAAGGAGAGAAAAGGAGAAGATCAGAACTTGGTCAAAGATGGTGAACAAGGTAAAGAACAAATTCCTTCTTGCTGATTACCAAGTTAGCCTATTGAGAAAGATGCAAAATTTGAAACAAAAGGACATGACTGTGAAAGAGTATACCGAGGAATTCTATAGATTGGACATCAGATCTGGACATGTGGATGATGATGTTGAGAAAATTGCAAGGTACATAAATGGATTGACATATGGAATTCAAGATGAAATAAGTTTTTTGAAGTTGGAAAGTGTTGAAGAAGCATATCAATATGCCTTGAAAGTTGAGATCTTAGCAAAGAAGCATGAACAAAGACAAAGAGGTTGAGGTGGTAGATTCTAGAGAGGTAGAGGTAGAGCATATGGTGAAGGTGGTAGATCTGACAGTTCTATGCAAGATAATGAAAAATTTGAATGGAAGAATGATGAAAAAGACAAGACCGAGTGGAAAGGTGGTAGTTCATATCGAGGAGGTACTGGATCTTACTGAGGAAGAGGTAATTCTTACCCTAGAGGTGGTTTCCATGGTAATTGTTTCAGATGTGGTAAAGAAGGGCATAGATCTTTTGAATGTAGATCCTTTGAAAGTGGGCAAGGTAACAAAAATGCTGTGGTTCAAGGAGATGATGAGGGTTCACCAAGTGGACCTGAAGCTGGAGAAAATTTGATTGTGAGAAGAACCTTATGTAATAAGGAAAGCGATGAGGAACCTGTCCTTAGAAGAAGTCTTTTCAAGACCAGATGTAAGATGGATGAAAAATGTTACAAAGTGATCATTGATAGTGGAAGTTTTACAAATTTGGCATCAGAAGAGATGGTTACAAAGTTGTAGCTGCAGAGGTTGAAACATCCCAAACCCTATCATGTTTCATGGATCAAAGATGAGCATAAGATATTGGTAAGTGAACAATGCCTTGTGAAGTTCAAAATTGGATATTACTTTGATGAAGTGTTGTGTGATATTATGCCCATGGATTGTTGTCATATTTTATTGGGTAGATCTTGGAAATATGATAGATATGCTGTACATGATGAAATATTGAATCAATATACTCTTTGGGTTAATGGGAAGAAACAAACATTGTTGTCTTTGATTGAAAGTCTAGATGAGGTTAATTGTACTACAATAAAAGTTTGCATGGCTAATGGAAAGCAATTTGAAAAGGAAGTAAGGAAGAATCAAGTTTGTTTTGCTATAGTTCATAGAGGACCGAGTGTTGGTAGTAATGACCAAGCAACAAAAGTTGGTATGACAACAGAAATTGCTAAATTGCTGAATGAATATAAAGATATTGTTGTTGATGATATTCCTAATGGTTTACCTCTAGTAAGAAGTATAAGTCTTTGTATGGATATGATTTCTGGAGCTAGTTTGTTAAACAAAGCACCATATAGATTGACACTTACAGAAAATGAAGAACTTAATAGACAAGTGCATGAGTTGTTGCAGAAAGGTTTGATCAGAAAAAGTTTGAGTCTATGTGCTGTACCTATTGTATTAGCACTTAAAAAGAATGGAGAATGGAGAATGTGTATTGATTCCGGAGCTATTAAAAAAATCACAATAAAATATAGGTTTCCTATGTTGAGAATGGATGACATAATGGATTGCTTGAGTAGAGCATAGTACTTTACCAAGATTGATTTGAAGAGTGGCTATCATTATATCAGAATCAAAGAAGGTGATGAATGGAAGACTACTTTCAAGACAAAAGATGGTTTGTATGAATAGTTGGTTATGCTTTTGGTTTGATTAATGCACCTAATACTTTCATGAGGTTGATGAATGAAGTTCTAAAAAAGATTCTTGGGTATTGTGATTGTTTATTTGGATGAGATTTTGATATTTAGTAAGACTAAGGAAGCACATCTTGAGCATATTAGACAAGTATTGCAAAGGTTAAAAGAGGAAAAGTTGCTGATTAATCTGAAAAAGTGTTCTTTTATGCAAGAGGAGATTATGTATTTGGGATTTGTTATTTTAGTTGATGGATTGAAGATGGATCCTGAGAAGGTTAAAGCAATATTGAAATGGCCTACACCTGTGAATGTGGGTGAGGTAAGATCATTTCATGGTTTGGCTAGTTTTTATAGAAAGTTTATAAAGAATTTAAGTTCTGTTTATAATGCTATGATTGAGACAATAAAAGGGGATAAAAAGGAATTCAAGTGGACACATGGAGCTGATAAGATTTTTGAGACTTTGAAACAAAAGGTTGTTGAATTACTTGTATTGGCTTTGCCTAATTTCAATAAATTTTTTTAAGTTGAATGTGATGCAAGTGGTAATGCAATAGGAGCTATATTAAGTCAAGAAGGTAAGCTTGTTGCTTTCTTTAATGAAAAGTTGAATGATGCTAAAAGAAAGTATTTTGTGTATGATCAAGAGTTTTATGCTATTACTCAAGCATTGAAGAAGTGGAGACATTATTTGATTCCTAAGGAGTTTGTGTTGTATACTGATCATAAAGTTGTATAATACTTGGGGAGTCAATATAAATTGAATCAAAGACATATGAAGTGGGTTGAGTATTTGTAGAATTTTACATTTGTAATTAAGCATAAGAGTGGAGTTACTAATAGAGTTGCTGATGCATTGAGTAGAAGACGTTCTTTGTTGACTGAAATGAAGGTTGAAGTTCTTGGTTTTGATGAAATGAAAGAGTTGTATGATGTTGATCCTGATTTTTCTGAGGTGTGGAGAGAGTGCAGAGCACCAAATCTAACCAATCACATAAGTATGATGAGTATTTCATTCAAGAAGGTATGTTGTTCAAAGGTATTCAATTGTGTATTCTTAGAAGTTCTATGAGGTTGAATCTGATTAAGGAAAAACATAGTGGTGGTTTAGCTGAACATTTTGGAATTGATAAGACATTGTGTTTGCTGAAAGAGAAGTATTGTTGGCCACAAATGTATAAGGATGTTCATAAATTTGTAAAGAGTTGTGGAGTTTGTCAAGTTGCAAAATGTGTGAGTCAAAATACTAGTTTGTATACACCTATTATTGTTCTTGAGAAACCATGGAGTGACATTAGTATGGATTTTGTTCTTGGATTACCTGAGACAATGAAAGGGTATGATTCCATATTTGTTGTGGTGGACAGATTTTCTAAGATGACTCATTTTATACCATGTAAGAAGACATCAGATGCTGAGCATGTTGTTGAACTTTTCTTCAAAGAGATTGTGAGATTGCATGGATTACAAAGAAGTATTATTTCTGATAGAGACAGAAAGTTTGTTGGTTAATTTTGGAAGACTTTGTGGAAGAAGATGGGTACTGAATTGAAGTTTAGTTCTACATTCCATCCACAAATAGATGGACAGACAATAGTTGTGAATAGAAGCTTGGGTAATTTGTTAAAATGTTTAGTTGGGAATATGATAGAAACACAACCAAAGACTAGAATGAAGACACAGGAAAAGGAAAATATTATTATCAATGAAAAATGCCCTATGGGCTTACAATAGTATGATTTTGTAGAGAGAAATCTTCCACACAGTACCTTCTCTCTAACTCCACTAAGAACTGCCTTTATAATGCTAGAAATGTTCTTAAATAGACCCCAATACATTGAGGGTTAGGAATACATTCTAGAATATACTATGTGGCATCCACCACCAAAATAGAAGGTTCCAGAAGTCACATTAGAAGTCGGTGTAAAATTAGAAGAATCCAGAAATGGTAGTCCAACTTTCGAAAGACAACTTTTGAAATGGGACTCCGATTGATGAACTGTTTACATTTCCAGAAAGCTCTCAAAGTGCTCTACAACCCTATGGACCAGCTTTTCTTGTCCCCCATTTTTGGCCCCATATGAGACCATTTAGTGCCTCAAACTTGACTTTGAAGCGCTCTTAGGTCTCCAAGAAACTTAAAATTGCAATAACTTTCTAACCATAAAGTCTTTTGACCTGATTCTTTTTCTGGAGTGCTTTAAATTACAAGTATAATCATCCCTCTAATTTACACCCGCTAACTCATCATAATTTTGACTCTATTACAAAAAAAATTATTTTCTACATTTACACCCCAAGGTGCTTAAAAACTCTAACCTAGAAAACTAATAGTGGAACAATGAGAGTTGGAACCTTTATTTGACCCAAATGGGTATCCATAAATAAAAACACATTAAATAGAAACAATCTCTAAGCATATTTTTGGGTGATACAGGATTGCCCTTACACCACTAGATGCTCTTGCATCAGACACCCAGGGTAGATTGAAAAGTGGCCCTGTCACTTTATGGTAGACAAAAGCCCAAATGGGCAACCTCCGCTGCTGATATCCAAGTTGAGTCCTCTATTGATAATCCTTTCCACTTCACTAGGTACTCTTCATACTGCCTATTTTTGGTACTCTTCTCCACATGACTATCCAAAATCTCTTTTATCTCCTCCTTCTTAGAAGTAGGAATTGGACATGGCTCCAACATCAACCCCTCATCTGCACCATCATCATGATATTATGTTAAGTCTGTAATGTTGAAGATAGGAGAAATGTGAATCCCATTAGGTAACTCCACCTCATATGCATTTCCCGAGTCATGTTTTTTCAAAATTTTACAACGGCCAAATTTCTTCATCTTCAGCTTGTTGTAAGTACCCACTAGAAATCGTTCCTTTCGTAAGTGTACCATAACCAGATCCCCTAATTGGAAGTCCTTATGTCTCCTCCTTTGATCTTCCTTGGCTTTATACTGTTGACTCATCTTGGTGATGTGTGCATGGACCTCCTCATGTAGGCTCTTGATATGTTCAGAAAATTCTTTTGCCTCGACACTTATCCTCTCCCCTTGCTCCATTTTTTGTAATTCTGGTGCAATCTTTGGGCTACTTCCATACACAATTTGGAATGGTGATCTACTATTACTTCTATTTACATGATTATTGTAAGAAAATTCTACTTGTGATAGAATCAAATCACATCCCTTGGGCTTATCTCCCACTTAACACCTCAACAAATTGCCCAGACTTCTATTTACCACTTATGTCTGTCCATCAAACTGTAGATGATGTGTAGAACTGAACCTCAATTTTGTCTGCGACTTCTTCCATAAATTGCTCTAGAAATACCCCATAAATTTAGTATCTCTGTCAGAAACAATACTCTTTGGGAGACCATGTAGTCTCACCACCTCTCTGAAAAAAAAATCTACAATATGGATAACATCATGACTCTTGTGGCATGGGATGAAATGTGCCATCTTGGAGAACCTACCAACCACCACAAATACTGAGTCATTACTCCTTTGTGTCCTCAACAATCCATACTTATGTCCTCCGAAGGCTTTGATGGAATAGGCAATGGTTGATAAAGTCTAGCATTGTGACTAAATCCTTTGGCTGCTTGACATACTTGACAACTTTGCACAAATTTCTTCACATCTTGTGACATTTGAGGCCAAAAATAATGTTCTCTAAGAATGAAAATGATCTTATCTCAACCAAAGTGTCTTGCCATTCCCCCACTGTGTTTCTCTTTGATCAAGTTTTCCCTCATGGAACTCCTTAGAATGCATAATTGACTGCCCTTGAATAGCATACCATCCTGAATCAAATAATCTAGCCACCTGGTTCTGTCTATAGTAACAAGTTCTTTACAAGCCTTCCACACTTCAACAAAATTAGGATCCTCTGGGTATAGATTCTTGAGTTCATCAAACCCAACCACTTCAACCTGCATTACTGTAAGAAACAATTGTCTCCTACTCAATGCATTTGCAACCCTATTAGACCTTCCACTTCTATGTTTCAACATGAATGTATAGCTCTGCATGAACTCTACCCACTTCATATGTCTCTGGTTCAATTTACCTTGGCTATTTAGGTACTGCAATGCCTGGTGATCAGTATACAAGATAAATTTCTTTGGCAATAAATAATGCCTCCATTTCTTTAAGGCCTAAATGATTGCATAGAACTCTTGATCATAAACATAATACTTCTTCTTTGCATCATTCAATTTTTCACTAAAATATGCAATAGGCTTACCTTCTTGGCTCAATACAACCCTAATAGCACTAGCATTAGCATCAAAATCTACTTGGAACACTTTACTAAAATTAGGAAGTGCCAGCAAAGGTTATTCTATCACCTTCTTCTTCAATAGTTCAAAACTCCTTGTAGCTGCTATAGTCCACTTGAACTCTTTCCTATCCCCTCTTATTGTTTCAGTCAAGGGTGCACATATGCCACTGAAATTATTAATGAACTTCCTGTAAAAACTAACCAAACCATGAAATGATATCACCTCAGTAGAAAACCTTGGATTAGGCCATTCCAAGATGGCCTTTACCTTCTTTGGATCCATTTTGAGACCTTCAAATGATACAACAAACCCCAAGTAGACTAACTCTTTTTTACAAAGCTACATTTCTTCAAATTAATCAACATTTTCTTTTCTCTCAACCTTTCAAGGACACTACAAATGTGCAATAAATGTTCATCCAAAGTCTTACTGAAAATTAAAATATCATCCAAATAGATAGTAAAAAATTCTCCTAAGAATTTATTTAGTACCTCATTTATAAGCTGCATGAAGGTGCTTGGCACGTTGGTCAGTCCAAAGGGCATGACTAACCACTCATATAGACCCTCTTTGGTCTTGAATGCGGTCTTCCACTCATCTCCCTCTCATAACTGTATCTGGTGATAGCCACTCTTGAGATGTATCTTTGTGAAGTACTGAGCTCCACTCAAGCAGTCCATAAGATCATCCATTCTTGGCAAAGGAAATTGATACTTGATGGTTATTCTATTTATAGCACGAGAGTCTATGCACATTCTCCACTCTCCATCCTTCTTTGGTGCCAGTACTGCAGGTACTGCACATGGACTCAGTTTCTCTCGAATCAAATCTTTCCTCAATAGCTCTTGAACTTTTCTATTTAGCTCCTCAGTTTCAGTAGGAGTCATCCTATGTGTAGTCTTATTAGGAAAACTAGCTCCAGGGATTAAATCTATCTAATGACTAATTTTCCTTACTAGTGGCAACCCTTCTGGAACATTATTAGAGATGACATCTCCATAATCACTTAATAGGCCTGAAACTTTAGGTGGAATTTCACTACTACCTTCCTTATCTCTTCTAGGAATCAAAGCATAACACATATGCTAATGTTTCATACCATCCAAAAAATTTCTTCCATCAACAAGACATATCCTAGCATTGTTGCATACCTTTTCACCTTCCTTTATCAAGGGATTCAGTTTGTGGAAAACTCCATCCTTTGTTAGAGAGTATGTATTTGCATGACCATCACGTACACCATGTCTATCAAATTGCCATGGTCTTCCCAACAATAAATGGAAGACATCCATTAGAATAATGTCATAGAGAACTTCATCATGGTAACTTCCAATCTTGAACTTCACCAAACACTGTTCACTGACCAAGACCTTATGATCATCCTTCACCCAAGCAATCCAATAGGGTTAGGGGTGTTTCTCCCTCTTGAGCTTTAGCTTAGAGACCATCTCCTCAGACATCAAGTTGTCAGTGCTGCCACCATCAACACTTACATCACAACACTTATCCTCGCTCTTGCACCTGGTACAAAAAAAAATCCTCCTTTGACCATGTTGAGTCTCACCGCTTAGTAAGACCCTTTCATTTATGAGAACCTCTCCTCTTTCTACATCCTCAGAATGTGATGACTGTGCATCTTCATCCACTTGAGCAACCCTTGCTTGACCATCAACTCTCTTATTTGTCTTTGTCGTTGAGGGCATTCAAATGCATGATGACCTTCTTCATTGCAATGAAAATAGGTACCATAGAAGCCTCCTCTTCCTAAACCTTGTCCATGTCCTCTGCCTCTTCCTCCCTGATCTTCAAAGTTTTGATCATGGGAGCAGTTGAAACCCTCGTTCCTTTGGTTCCTGCTAGTACCCACATCTTCATTTTTCTTCTGGGTCTCTTTTCAGCCTCCAAGTGATCTACCACTGCCCCTTCCTCCTTAACCACGCCCTCTTTGCCTTTTGTTAAACCTTTTGTTTAGCTTCTCTTCAACTTGCAGGAAAAAATGGTATGCTTCTTCAATGCTAGTCATTCTATCTAGACTTAACTCCTCTTGAATGCTAGGTCGTAACCCACTGAGGTAACATGCAACCTTCTCCTTATTAGCTTCTGAGTGCCCTACCCTAATAAGAAGTTGATAAAATTCCTCTGTATATTCCTGGACAGATTTTCCTGCTTACTTTAACCCTTGCATTTTCTTGAACAAATCAAGCTCGCAATCAATAAGAATGAACTACTTCTTTAGTTTGTCCACCATGCGATCCCACCTTGTGATTTTCTCCTTTCCTCTTCTATTCCTTTCTAGCTGATTCTCTTGCCACCAAATTTTGACATGGTCTTTCATTTTAGCCTTCGCAAACTTAACCCTCTCTAGGTCCTTGATATCCTCATACTCAAAATACTCCTCTAGTTCAATGATCCAATTGATCAACTCATCCAGGTTCAGGGTTCCCGAAAATATACCCACATCAATTTTGGGTCTTTTTCCAAGCTTAGAAATGGCCCTAAAAAGCCTCTCCTCTGCCTGATTTAGGACATCCTCTTCACCTGCCCCTTCCTGTCCAATATTTTCTTCTTCTTCATTTTCTTCCTCACTTTCGTTGCCTGTGGCAAAATTTAGTCCTCGATAGATCTCCTCCTGCAATGCTTGAACTTGTCTCTGGAGGGCTCTAACCTCAGGAGTAACAACTCTGGCCCTTCCACCACATTCCCTTTGTGGAGGCATCTTCTTGTCTAAAACCCACAACCACATAGTCCTGGTGCAAACTACCTCATAGTCGGCGCTCTTTCTACACACTCAGGAAAACTAGACTCTCATACCACTTGATGGAAACACAACCAAAGACTAGAATGAACACACAGGAAAAGAGAAATATTATTATCAATGAAAAATGCCCTATGGGCTTACAATAGTATGATTCTGGAGAAATAAATCCTCCACATAGTACCTTCTCTCTAACTCCACTAAGAACTGCTTTTACAATGCTAGAAATGTTCTGAAATAGACCCCAATTCATTGAGGGTTAGGAATACATTCTAGAATATGTTAGGTGGCATCCACCACCAAAATAGAAGGTTCTAGAAGTCATCTTAGAAGTCGTTGTAAAATTAGAAGAATCCAGAAATGGTAGTCCAACTTCCAGAAGGCATAACTTTTGACCAAGACTTCGATTGACGAACCATTTACATTTTTGGAAAGCTCTTGAAGCACTTTACAACCTTATGGACCAGATTTGCTTGTCCCCCATTTTTTGGGCCCATACAAGGCCATTTAGTGCATCAAACTTGACTTTGAAATGCTCTTAGGAGGTCTCTAGGAAACTTAAAACTGCAATAACTTTCTAACTGTAAAGTCTTTTGACTTGATTCCTTTTCTGGAGTGCTTTAAATTACAAGTATAATTATCCCTCCAAATTACACCCACTAAATCATCATAATTTTGACTCTATTACAAAATAGCCCATTTTCTTCATTTACACGTATCCCAAGGTCTTTAAAAACTCTAACCCAAAAAACTAATAGTGGAACTATGAGAGTTGGAACCTTTATTTGACCTAAATGAGTATCTAGAAATAAAAACACATTAAACAGAAACTATCTCTAAGCATATTTTTGGGTGATATAGGATTGCCCTTACACCACTGGATGCTCCTGCATCAGAATAAGCCAAGTAATTGGGAGATGGTAATGGCACAAGTTGAATTTTCATATAATAATTCTGTGAATAGGAATATAGGAAAGACACCTTTTGAGATTGTTATTGGAATGAAGCCTAGAGAGGTATTAGATTTGAGAGATATTGCTGGTGAAGAAAATAGAAGTGCTACAAGAGAAGAATTTGCTGATTATATGGAGTCTTTACATAAGGAAGTGAAGTTGAGGATAGGACAAAGTAATCAAAATGGATGTGCACTTTTCCTTAATGAATTAGATCTTGCACACTTAAAGGATTGTAAAGGACCTAGATATCTACCTATAGTTCAAAGCACGAGTTCTAACTCAATCAGAGCTAGGAGATCGTGATTTTTCTCAGACATCAATTTTAGGACAATTAATTATAGATGTAGGCCGACTTGTGTATTTAATTTTGGTTTATTTTTATTTAATATTTGCTGAGAGCTAACTTGTGGCTTCTCCATGTTTTAGAATGATCTATAAGCCATTTTGGCTAGTATAAATAGAGTGTTTAGGCTTAGAGCTAAGTAGTTTTTAGGCAGTTTTGAAGAGGATTGTAGAGCATAATTGGAAAGTGGGAATTTGTTGTTGGATCTTTGAATGTGAATGTATTTGTATTTGACCATAACCCATAAGGCCTTATAGCTAGGCATGTATGAAGATATTCTGATGAATCAATAAAAGTATTTCACTCTTCCTCCTCCTTTGGTTGTTGTTCTTTGTATTTACTTCCATTGTGTTAACTCTGCAAGGTGGTTTACAGAGCTAGGTGTGCCATTGGCCCTAGTTTTCCTCGTCCTTCCTTGTGTCACAAGAATGTGTTAAGATCTAAGAAAAAAATCTTGAGAGAAAAGTTTGATGACATGAGAATGCAGGAAGGTGAGAATATTACACACTATTGTAGCTAAATCAAAGAAGTGGTAAATGCTATTAAAGGATATGAAGGACATATAACAGATGAGACTGTGATAAGTAAGGTATTGAGGACTTTACTTTCTATCTATGGAATCAGAGTATCTGCTATTCAAGAAATGAGATGTATACCTGGTAATGATATGACCTTGGATAGTTTGATTGGTAAACTTATTGCATTTGAATTATCAAATTTTGATAATTACTCCCCTGCTAGTGTTGAATCTGCATTCAAAGCTCAACTAACCCTTTATGAATCTATTGAAAAGAAGAAAAGAAAGTATATAGCAGATGATAGTGGATCTGATGATGACCTTGATGAACTTGAAGTATTGTTGTCAAGAAGACTTCCTCTAGAAAAAGAAAAACACAAAGGTAAACTTCCTATTATATGTTTTGCATGTAACAAAGTTCATCTTATTGTAGCTAGATTTCCTCACAAAGATGGCAAAGATGAAAGGAAAGATTTCCAGTATAAAGGAAGAAAAGATGATAGAAGCAACATAGACAAAAGAGACAAAGGTAAGAAATCTTGCTATATTGCTAAAGAAGATGGTTCTGACAGTAATTATTGTTTATGTTGCAATGAAAGATGATTCTAATGAAGATGAGAAAATTGCATTATTCTTAGATGTGAGAAAAAATGATAGATGAATAATTGATAGTGATTGCTCACATTATATGACTAGTGATACAAGTAAGTTTGATAAGCTAGAGAATTATAATGGAAGTAGTGTTAAGTTTGGTAATGTCATCATGTTATGTGAAAGGTAAATGATAAATTAAACTAAATAAAAAGATCAAGTGTGACAATGCATATTGGGTTGATAGTTTGAAGTATAACTTGTAGCACAATTGCTAAACCCAGGTTATAGAGTTGACTTCTAGAACAAGAAGGCAAAGATCTATGATGCTATTGGTGAGCTAGTTGGAAGTGGAGAGAAAATAAGAGGTAACTAATTCTATCTAGACCTATATGAAGATACTTGTATATTTTCACAATGTGAAGATGTTTAGTTATGGCATAAGAGGCTATGTCATGTGAACTTTGATAACTTAGTAATAATTAGTAAAATGAAAAGAGTTAGAGGGTTACAAAGACTAAGAAAACCTAATAAAGTGATGTACAAACAATGTCAAATGGGTAAAATGACAAAGTCTAGTTTATATTTTAGAGTTTGTTCATACTGACTTATGTGGTCCTAATGGAATACACAGCTGTTATGGTGATAAATACTTTATTATGTTCGTTGATAATTTTTCAAGAATGATGACTGTGATGTTTTGTAAGGAAAAATCTGACACATTTCAAATGTTTAAGTGGTATCTTGCTAGAGTTGAGAAAGAAATAGGTAAGGTTATGAAATGTTTGAGATCAGACAGAGGTCGTGAATTCATTTAAGAAGAGTTCAACATATTATGCAATAAAAAAGAATCAAGAGGAAATTGAGTGCACCAAGGACACCACCATAGAATGGTATACCAACGAGAAGGAATAGATCAATTATGGATTGCACAAGAACATTGATGATGAAGAAGGATGTTTCATAGAAATATTGGAGATAGGTTGTAAGTACTACAGTCTATACTCTAAACCAAGTTCAAGTGAAGAAAGGAACAAACAAAACACCTTTTGAACTTTGGTATGGATATGCATGAAATGTGAATTTTTTAAAAGTCTTTGAAAGAAAATTTTATATATTGAAAGATGCAAGAAAAGATAAACTTGATGCTAAGAGTGATGAAGACATATTTCTAGGTTATTCTACTAAGAACACATTTTATATGTGTTTGAATTCTAGCACTAACAAAATTGTGAAAAGTGCAAATGTTAGATTTGATGAGTTTGTCGAGAAAAATGAAGAAGAATGCAAGAAAAATATGAAGATTATAGAATTTTGTCTATAGCTATGAAGGTGGACCTAGCACCTTATTTGAACAATAGATAAAGGAAACCAAGTTGCAGTCAAAGATAATAGAAGAGATTGAACATGTAGAATCCAATGAATAACCAATAAGAGGAACCCAAATATGAACATTAATTGGAAAAGTATGTGAGAAGACATCATGCACTAGAATAAATCATTAAAGACAAAAGATTCAAGAGTTATGATAAGAAGACTGAAGAATGACACATGTTTATTATATGAATTTGAAGCTAAATTTGTCAAAGATGCATTGTAGAATGAAGATTAGATCAAGAGTATGCATGAAGAAATTGAGTAGATTGAGAAGAAAAAAACACGGACATTGGTACCCAGACCTAAAGATAAAAATGTGATTTCTAATAAGTTGGTATTCAGAAAAAAGGTGAATGAAAAAGGTGACGTCACAAGGAATAAGACAAGACTGGTTTGTACAGGATATGCACAAGAGGAAGGGGTTGACTATGGAGAAAATTTTTCCCCAATTGCAAGGTTAGGAGTGATGAATTTTCGTGCATATTATTCTTACAAAGGATTCAAAGTGTAGTAAGTGGATATACAATCTACAGTTTTTAATGGAATTCTGGAGGAAGAAGTCTACATTGAACAATATGAAGGATTTGTTCATCCAAAAAAAAGGAATATGGTATGTAAGTTACACAAAGCTTTATATGGATTGAAGCAAGCCCCTAGAGCATGGTATGAAAGGTTACAAAATTATTTGGTAAAGATTGGTTTTGTTAAAACTAATGACGATATAAATTTGTATCTACAAAGTGAAGCTGAAAATAAGATTTTGCTAGCTGAAATTTTTGTTGATAAAATCATATTTGGAGTAAAGAATTCATTGAGCAAGTCAATTGCTGATCAAATGAAAAAGGAGTTTGAAATGTCAATGTTTGGAGAAATTGAATTCTTTGTTGGTTTGCAAGTTTATCCAATGAAAAAAGATATTTTCATCACACAAATGAAGTATATAAAAGAAATCTTGAAGATCTTTGGTATGGAAGACTCAAGACTAGTTGGAAAACCAATAGTGACTGGACACAAATTGTCAAAGAATGATGATTTTTCTTAGGTGAATCAAACATTGTACATGTCTATGATTGAGAAACTACAATATGTTGTACATAACATACCTAACATTGTATTAGCTATTTGAATTGTTTCTAGATTCTCAACTAATCATAAAGAAAATTATATGATGGTGGTAAAGAGAATACTGAGATACCTGAAAGGAACAAAAGACCATGGTCTTTGGTACAAAAGAAGTGACAAATTTGAACTATAAGTTTACGCAAACACTGATTGGGAAAGAAATGTTGATGATATAAAGAGTACAAGTGGAGGATCTTTCTTTTTGGGTAGAAGATTGATTTCATGGACAAGTAAGAAGCAAAACTATATTTCACATTCTACAACAAAAGCTAAATATGTTGTTGCAACATTGAATTATTCAAACATTGTATGGATCAAGTAATTATTGAAAGGTATGAAGGAATAAATCATTGAACATGTTGTGATTTATCATGATAACACACATGCTATAAACATATTAAAGAACCCTGTGATGCATACAAAGACTAAGAATATTGAGATCAAGTATCATTATTTGAGATAACTGGTACAAGAGAAAGAAGTGAGCTTGGGATATGTAAAGACAAATGAATAGTTGGCTGACATATTCACTAAGACACTACCTAAGGATGTTTTTATCTAAGAGAAGTTAAGGTTCATCCCACTACCTAAAGCAAACTGAGCATCTAGATGTTGCATTGCATCAATTTGTAAGAATCAAAATATCATGAATATTTATGTAGGAGGTCACACTTTAGGAGCTTCCTAAAGCTATGAAAATGAAATGGAAGACATTGAACTATGAGTAGATGTAGTTACAAGGAGTTGATGTTGGGATGACATATATATATTAATCATACACAAAAGTCTATGTCTTTTACATTGATTTCAAAGAGGGAGAGAATGTATGATCTTATCAAAAAGGGAGAGTATGATTATGTTACCATAGAAGGATGGATATAAAGAGAAATAATGCCTGATCATTTTGTAGTAAGAAGAGTATGTACTAAATTGATAGAGGGAGCATACTTAGCTTGATTGAATGAGAATCATAATGAAATTAAGAAAGAGGGAGAAAATAGTACAATGATGAAGTTTTTGGATTGTATGGTAACTAGTTAAGTTTGAGTGGTGTTGCCATCAATGCCAAATAGGGAGATTGTTGGAAACTACAATTGAAGCAATTTCTATTTTGTCATTGATATCAAACCTATTGGTAAGACAAAGTGTCAAACCTACTGGAGAGACATTTACTAATAATTTAGAGTGCTATATCATTTGATTGATGAAGAGGATTTGAAAAGAATAGATTATAAGTTGACGTAGTGAAAGGTTGAGTTGAGATGTGTTATGTATCACAGAAATACAATGGGCACTTGATCAATTAGTCATTGACAAGATAATCTGTTGTTCAATAAATACATAAAATAAAGAAGATAGTTGGATGAAGCTAAGAGTTGAAACAAGTCAAAAGAATAAGCTTGACTGAGTATTTGTATTGCTAGGTTAATGAAGGAACTAAAGAAAAAGATTAAGGAACTTAGTAGAAGCCGAGAAAAATGGTTCAAGCCGAGTAGTTACTTATTGCTGAGAAAATATATGAAGAAGTGTAGTTGCAGCTGAGCATAGTTATGGCCGAGCAAGCATGTTGATGTAGAGTGAGAAACTATAGTGTGTCTTGAGTTACACAGTGACAACCAAGTTGAAGAACATAGTGATTGCTGAGTGACAACACAAGTTACACTTTGAGAAAGATTTAATTTTACACTGACATGGTTGGAATTTTGAATTAGTCAAAGTGTATGGAAGATAAGGATTGATGAGTTGGCAGATTTAATGCACAAGGAGATTTTGTTATGTGATCAAAGAAAATGATTTGATCATCTGGAAGTTTCTAGAAGGAGAACAAGAAGATGGAAGGATTCAATGAATCCAACCTAACCCTACGATCAATGGTGATGTTTAAATAGAAAAAGATTGAAATTACCTATTTAATGAGACACAAGTAATAAATTTTAAGTTTGGTTCATGGCTAATTGGCGATCTTAAGGAGAAGCTATAAAAAGGTGAACAACAAAGGTGAAGTGTGAATATTTTGTGAAGTGTAACTTCTTGAGGAGGTGTCAAATAAATTGGAGATGGAAATGTGAATACAAGCCAATCAATGAACCAGCAGATGAGCAAATGGAGATCTGAATTTTCAAAGTGAGTTGTACTTTACATATCAAACCTGATGTTACATTCTAAGCATTGTATAAATCTAAAATCCTTTAATCAAGGTTGACCTAACAATCATTTTGTAAATCCTTTAATCAAAGTGACATTCTAATGGAATGTTCTAAAGTACTCTAACAAGGCCACTCCTAATAGGGTGTTTAAATCCTTTAACAGGGTCACATTTAAAAATGTGTTGTGTAACCTTTAACAAGGTTGACTCTTAACCGAGCTCATTTTAGAAGAGTGAAGAATAGGTAGCATGTTACTTGGTAGTTTTGATCAAATTGGGTTTCCACGTTAAATGCTAGTGTCAAAGTGTTATTATCATTTGTGGACATTAATGCTTTGCATGCTAGATTTTACAATATTTTATTTACTAGAAGTTGACACATATAGTGACAGAGAGTTGTGATATTACATGAAATGTTAATTTGTTGATGATATGCTATAGAGACCAAGTGGGTGTATGAGTTTGTTTAACTTGTTTGAAGTATTTAAAAGTTGAATTGGTACATCTGGACCTGAGGATAATTGATTCAACCCCCTCTCAGTTACTCTAAATCATTATAACAATTTTTTGGATAAAAAATTATTTTACAATGACCTTATATATGTATGCTACAACATGATTTATTTTCATTGGTTGATTTCTTTGGAATTATGCTTATTTTCCTCTGAAATCACTAAAATATCTACCAATCATCAATTGATGAGCTAAATGAGCTCTACACTGAATGGTTTACAAAGCATTATCACTTGTCTAAAGGTTTTGGGAATCAAGTAGTAAGTTAAATGGGATTTACCTTGGATGAAATGCCAAAGTGAAATACACTTGATTTGTACCCTTAGGTCAGGCAGCAAGTTAATGAGTTTATCTAAAAAAAGAAAAAGAATTTTGATAACAATAGTAATATCATAATTTTTGTAATTGTGCAAAATGTATCCTACTTGTACCCATTGATGAGCTAAATAGGATTTATAATGAATGGTTTAGAAGACACATTAGTTGTTGAAGGCTTTACAAATGAGTTAGTAAGATAAGGGAGTTAAAACTTGGATGAATCTTTATGGTTAAGTGTATTTGAGTTGGAGTAGTAATAGGATGGGTGACCTCCTAAGAAGGCTCATTTCTTCACCGTTGTGAGCATCGCCTAGATACAATGAATTTTAACTATTCTAGTTCCATTCATATCCATGAACTCTAAATTCTTGTGAACCATTACTCATTAAACAAGAGTTAAATAAGTTTGACTAAAAAATTACACAATTGAATACATATAAAAAAGTCACAAGAAAAATAAAATTTTAATCTAAATCACTAATTTTTATTAGTACCGAGTTAAAAAATAGACAACTATGTCAAGTAGGATTGAATGCAAAGGAGATAATGATAAAATGTAGGAAAAATAGGAAATGGTTGAAAGGCAACATTTACATTTTAGGCCTTGTCTTTTAAACATGTTTTGTATCTGATACCTAGGAGAAGAAGAGTAGTGAAGAGCCAATGATGATTTTAATGCCATTTTTTTGAGATACAATGATATTTTCAATGTTATTTTAGTTAAAATTCACTTGTCAATGCTATTGGGCTTAGGGATTTGTTGAGAAAATTTAGAACGAAATGTCTATTTTAATTGAAAGTATTCAAAAGCAATGTAACATCATACAATACATGTGGTGGAAATGATTAGAAGTGGGGCACATATTTAGAAAAATATGAGAGCAAAGTAAATCATTTTGGCTACTTAACATAGAGACCTCAAAATGGCATGGGGCAATTCATTGTAGGGTCAATATATGATGGTTAAACTTTAGGTAGGAATGAATGAAAATCAATGAAAATGGACAAATAATGGTCGAAACCTTGTTTTTTAGTTAGATGATTATTCTTGAGCCAAGAATCGGAAAGGAATGGGAGAAAATCCACATGAAATGTTATAACAACACCACCATGATGATGGGAGACTATGAGAATGACTCATCTTTCAATAATAGAATAAGATACTTAAGAAAAATCATTGTTAGATCTTTTTCTTTAAGCTTGTTTAAAGACAAATGGACTACAAAAAAAAACTAGATAAAGATAAAATGATAGTAACATCTAGTTGTTTTGATGGATGCAATTGACTTATCTTCCAAATATAAAGTAATCAACTAAAGAAAATTTACTGAGTTATCTCCAAATATAAAGTAATGAACTAAAGAAAAACCACACTTAAAATCTTTTTCAAAGACAAAAGGATAGTAAAAAGTTAGGTAAAGAGAAAATGATAGTTAAAAGTTAGATGTTTTTGATGGATGGAATTGGCACACCTCCAAGAATAGAGTAAGATATTTTTCTTGAAAGACAAAAGGATAGTCTTACAACAATAAAGTAAGAAATCGAAGAAAATCACTTTTAGATCTTTTTTTTTACAGTTTTCTAAGAGAAAAGGAGAGTAAAATGATTAGAATCTAATATTTATTAAATGAAGAGGATAAATAATTGTCTCCTTGTCATATAGTGTTGTGAAGAAGCAAATGAGGTTTCACCATTTTTGTAGTATTATAACTAAAAGCTTCGAGAGGGTTGTAGAAGTTTAGATGCAACTTCTTTGTATTAGTTTAATGATTTTCATATTTGTTTGTGTAAAATGGTTACATTTTTTTGTCTTTCTTTATTTCATAATAAAAAAATTAGGGTAAATAGAATAATTGTTTATAATGATCCATCCTTAAAGTGGATACAATAATTGCTTTTTGATTGGTAAAAGGTCAAGTCCCTATTATATATATATATATATATATATATATATATATATATATATATATATATATATATATATATATATATATATGATATAAAATACAAAATCTCCATCAAACAAACATTGGTAGGAAAGAACAGAGAAGAAAATCTCTAGTCTTTCCCAGGACCAAAGTCCTATATTATTACATTAGTTAAAAGGGGCATACCCCAGTTTATAAAATATAATGAGGGTTATACCTCTCAAATGAGACCTGATAATTGAATAATTGAACCTTTAGCTAATATCCCTTAACATATTGGGAATTTGGGTAGCTATCCTCCTTTTTCATTGGAGGCCCCTTCCGTAGATTAGTTTTAAGATGCCTTGGGTATCTAGATTTTCCAACCCTTATTTTGTGACTAGAGATTGAACTTAGATGATGATCCATCCTCTGGGCCTTCATATTTTGTTGTATCTTTAAGAGCAGTTTTCAACTCATATTAAGGTTAACACAAAAGTAATTTAAAAAAATCTCATCTCTCGATCTTTCCTTTCATTCTATGCTAAGATATGTGTGTGTGTGTGTGTGTTTGTTAAATATGTTTGTATGTTTAATATGTTAATTTTAAACTTAAAGATTTGTCAAACCCATTTTTTAAGACGATAAATTAAGTTAGAGATTAAATTAATCTATAACCAGTTGTACCTCCTATTATGTTTCATCATTTCCATGGATGACTAAACTTACCATAATTTCATATTGATTAATTAGTTCTAAACCCTACCTGTGTTTAAAATTTAGTTCAAACTTCTAGCCTTGCTATTTGATGAATTTATTAAATAATAATTATTTTATGTTTCTTGTATCATACATTCAGATATTAATGTGAAACAAAGTGGCTTGTTTCCCTCATTATTTTACAATGCTGCGTGAAGTTAATATATTTTAAACAGGTCTATATTGAGACTATTTGTATGCAATTTTGAAAGGGTTTGTTGGTGATTCTATTGGATCTTTAATGAAATAGGAAAGAAATTTGACTGTCACCCTTAATCCTGAACCTAATGTAGTAATCTATTTTTAGTAACATTATGTCCACAATTTATATGCCATTCTCTGTTGATACATGTCATTAGTTGTGTATACATTTGTTGTATATGCCAATTACTATATATGCTTTTATTGTTAATACTTTATAACATTGATAGACCAAGTGAGATTTGGGGTATCCACTGATCGCACATAATAGTATAGTCAGAGGAAATAAAATTGAGACATAATTTTTTGAGAAGAAACAATGCAAATATTGAAAAATTAAGACAGAGCCAATATGATACCAATTTAAGTATAACTGTATTTTTATCTATTCACATTAGTATTTTAGTATTTGCATTACTAAAATGGAAAAAAATGGCCACATAGAGAAGGCAATCTGTATAGGGACCTATAAGAAGAAGAACTAATCCTATAATGTCGAGCAACGAAACCAAAAGATGGACCTAATGAGAACAACTAGTCATTGGGACAAACCCATCCTTAGAAGACTACCCAAAACCAATGTGGATTCAAACCCTAGTGTAGATAGACGATACTAGTGACCTTGCCAAGACATCTTACAGAATAAGAACAGGGGCACCTAACGAAGTTGAGAATATCAAACCAAAAATACAACAATTTTAAAATTATAAAACTAGTGGAGATCGTCCTCTTCCAAGCAACACCCCATACCTCTCCATTCCATAGAAATGTGGTTTTTTCTAGCCACCAGAGGGAAAATCTAGTCCTGTGTGATTTCCTCCCTCCATTTTGCAAATTTCCAATTATTTTTTATCTTTAAGATTGGGTAGACCAATAGTGCTGTGTCTGTGACCCTGTGATTTCTCGTCTTGGGAATATAGTGATTTCCATCAATATTTTCAAGAACTAAGTCAAGTTCCTTGATGATCAGTCTTTTAAATAGGAAGATCCTAAACTGAATATTATTTAGGGTAAACTCTTCCCCATCAACTCCTAGGTTTTCTAGCCTATCGACTTCTTTGTTTCCTTCTTGATAGATATGTTGTATTATGGTCTTTTGAATTTATCGACTAAGAATAAAGCATTTTCTAGTTTGGAGTTGACTCTCCAATTAGGATTGTTTCTTTTTCTGAGAGCATTCAAAAATATCAAGAATAAAGCATTTTCTAATTTGGAGTTGACTCTCCAATTAGGATTGTTTCTTTTCTTGAGAGCGTTCAAAAATATCTGAGAATCACCTTTTATAATCAATTTCCCAACACCTCAATCTAAGATAAGTTTCAAGCCTTCTATAAGGGATTCCATTTTCGATAAATTGTTTGAGATTGAACTTAGGAATTTATCTCTTTTATCCAGCCAGGATCTCAGATTCGAAGTGATGAAGCAACCTAGTCCCACTGAGCCAAGATTATCCTAGGATGCCTTGTCGAAGTTTAATTTTGACCATTTAAAAGGTGGGGATTCCTATTTACATTTTTCTCTAGCCTGTTTATTAGCCTTAGGATATAGTAAGGGATGGTTAATAAGGTTGGTCCATTTTTTCTTCATCTTTGCATCCCAGTCTAAGAAGGTTCCTTCTTCTTTTGCTATGATTCTAAGTTTTCTATTGACAACTTTAGTAATACTTTCTTCTATTTTGTTTAGAAGAAAGTGGCTTGACATCTCTTTATTTTTGAAGATTCTTCTATTTCTTTCTTTCCAAATTTACCATACTAGGATGGAGGGTGGAATTTTCCAAAATTCATTATATATCTTTGGCAACTCATTCTTTAGCCAACTCTTCAGATGGTTTGAGAGATTGTTTGAGAGTGTTGTATACCAGCTTAGTTTTTGGCATAGTCATTGCCAACACGCCTTGGAAAAGTCACATTGGAACAACAAGTGATATGTTGTCTTAGAGCTTTTTTTACAAACGAGGCATCTTGACGGGCCTTCAAAGCTAGTTTTGGTAAATTTGTCTCCCATGAGAATCCTTTGCTGCCCATAAAAAGATACCAGCTTTGGTAAGCAAACTGAACCCCAACATAGTGCTAGGGGAATGTCAATTTGATCCCAATGTTATTAGATTATGATTAATTCATAACCTCTTTTGACGTTAAGTCTCCACTTTTAGAAGCCCCTCCATATTAATTTGTCATGTCACTCCTCATTGTTGACTTGTCTTTCTCTATAGATGTTGTTCCATTTTATTCGTGCAAGATTTTCCTTTTCCTACTTTCCTTTCCAAAAGAAGTCCTTGAGTTTCCTATCTATCCTATGCATGACTCCTTTAGGTAAGGGAAGATAAGAATTGGTATGTCGGTATAGCTGATAATACTGATTATATCTTGGTGACCCTACCTGCTTTGGTTAAATATTTACTTTTCCAACTTCCAATTTTGTTTTCCATTTTTTCTATGATTGGGTTCCATATTTTGTTATCTCTAATACCTTTATCTAGTTGAATACCAAAGGGTTTTCACGAAAACGTGCCTTTCCTGTATCCCATCAATTGACATATATTTCTCTCTGTTTCTAGTTTCATGTTGAGAAAGAAGATTTCCAACTCATGTTGACCTTTTGTCCTGAGGATTTCATATAAGTGTTGATAATCTATTTGTAATTATGTGCTTTTTCCAGGGAGCCTTTTACTGGGAGGATGGTATTGTCTGCAAATTGTTGGTGGGTTATGTTGGAAACCTCCTTTGTTACTAATGCCCCTTTAATTTTATTGTCTACTTCGGCCCTTTTTATTTCTCCACTGAAGGATTCCGCCATGATGATGAATAAGAAAGGGGAGAGTGGATCTCCTTATCGAATGCCTCTGGTTATTTTGAAGAAATATTTAAATGTTCCATTTATGAGGAGATATATTTTTAGTGTTGATATGTAGCTAAAAATGAGCTTTAGCCATTGGTGGGAGAAACCAAATGCTTCTAAATATTGACATAAAAATCTCTTGTCCACCTTATCATATGCTTTTTTTCAAGTTTCATTAGCATAATGACTCTTTTTTGGTTTGGGTTGAGTGAATTAATTCCTATATGATAATAATACCATCTAGTATCGACTAGTTAGGTACAAAGCCTATTTGTTCTTCTAAGATTAATTTTGGAAGAAACCTTTTTAGCCTATTTTCTAGCACTTTCATTAATATTTTATATATGATATTACATAATGCTATTGGAGGGAAGCTACCAGGGTCTTCTTGATTAACTTTTTTGGGGATAAGGGCTAGGAAGGTGTGGTTTATTTCTACTAATAGTGAACCAAAGTTTCTGGTTGCTTCTAAGGCCTTCCATAAATCTAGGTCAAGTATGTCCCAAGCATTTTTGGAAGGAAAAATCCTAGAACCCATTCAAACCCATGGATTTGTTTGGGTTCATACTAAAAAGGGTTTCTTTTATTTCTTCTATCGTAAATGGTTTGTTTAAGAATTTGTTGGCTTCATTTTTTATTAGCTTGGGTAATATCCTTAGCATATCATTTTGTTTTGTTAAATCTGAGAATTTATAATTGTTAAGAATATCTCTATAATAGCTTAGAAAAACTTATGCTATTTGAGTCGATCTTTCTACCATGATTTCATCACTATTCTTGATTTTTGCTATTCTATTTATGTTTCTATTGTTAAGAGTGTCGATGTGGAAAAACTTAATGTCACGATCACCCTTTGAAAGTCATGTTTTATGTGATTTTTATCTCTAGAATATTTCTTCTTTTGCTAAGAAGGTTTCTTTCTTTGATAGTAATTCCTTTTTATCTTTCATATCTATTGTTATCCATTCCTAATCTTGTTACTTCTTCATTAATTTTTTTTTTCAAATCTTCTTCTATTTCTAGTTTTTCTTTGAACATGTTATTGAAATGATTCATTTCTATATTAATATGTTTTCTTTAAGTAGTTTGAGCTTAGATATGAAGCATAACATTCTTGATCCTTCAAAGGAGCCTTCTTGCCACCACTATTTTATATTTCCTATAAAGTTTTTATCTTGGAACCACATCTTTTCACATTTAAAGGGATTCCTAGGTGGCTTAAGTTTCTCGACTATTGCTAGGCTAACCAGAAAATGATCTGAGCCTGCATTAGGTAGTATAGATGACTAAACCAAATAGTCGAAAGTTTTTAAATCTCCTTTAAAGATAAATATGTCTAACCTTTTTGCAATTTGACAAAAATCCTTCATTCTATTGAACCACATATATAAACCATTTGTGGGTGGAATACCGATTAAGTTGTCTTGAAGGAACCAATCTTTGAAATCTATCATCATTTGGGTTACTGTTTGTGACCCTCCACTTGTCTCCTCCAATTCTAGGATAGCATTGAAGTCTCCATCAATCCAAAAAATTTCTACCTAGTGGGAAGCCATAAATGTAATTAAATCTCTCCATAATGTTTTATTATCTACTATCATTACAACTCCATATACATTAATTAAAATAAATTGGATGTTAGATATGAAGCATCTAATTCTTCCCCCTATCCAATTGTTGTTTGATGCTAATTTTCCAAAATTTATTTTCCTTGGGTCCTAGATTATACCAATGCCACTAGATGCCCCTTCAAATTCAATTATACCAATCTTCCAGAATCCTAATTTTCTACATAGATTATTGCTTTCAAATCTATTTAGTTTAGTTTCCTGAATCAATATGAGTTCTGACTTAGTAAGGGTCAAGTTGCACTTGAGAAAGTGCTTCTTGTAAGGGGAATTCAAACCCTTAACATTCCATGCAGTTAGCCTCATTTCTCATTAGGAAAGACCTTCCCCTTCTAGCTTTAAGGATATCTTGAATATTTTTTGATCGACTACTTTTCTAGTAGCTTCTCTTAACTCAGAAAGTGATCTCCTACCCCTTTTTATTTCTTGTTGTTTCCCACATTTTGGGGCTTCAATACCTTGGAGATTTTGATGGAGTCCTAGTTTAGTGACATATTCATTCACTCTCTATGCTTTTTTTGCTACAATATCATCCTTTAGATCATCCCGCTCTTGTCTTATCTCTTGTAGTATGCGTGAATTGATATCTGTGTTTTCCATCCCAGGTAGTGGACTTGTTGTTTCAAGATGTTTAATACCATTCTCTTTGCTTGGGACCTAGTTTTTTTCCATTAAGTCTAAAACTTCAAAAATTTCCCAAAAATTATTTGTTGATGTTACTCCTTTGTCCATGGTTTCTGCTCCTTTCTGGTTTTTCATTATTTACTTTCCAAATTTCATTCATGAATTTATCAACTTCAAGGGGAAAGTGATTTTGGTTTATCACCTCCTCTTGTCCAATGTCATTGCTGGTGAATGGATCTTTACCATTTAGAGGTGCTTGCCAAAATTTGTATGATTTTCTTTTATTCTCCTTCCCCTTTTTCCTTATTGGTATAAACTTCATTTTTCCTAAAATTGCAGAGGGGGAGAAACTTTTCTCCATATTTGACAAGTTATTTGCTATATCTACTACAAGATTTTTTATTTTTTTTTGCAATGTCGTTACCTTTCCTAGGCAGACTTGTTTCTTCCTTACTTTTTTGATTTTTCATTTGTGAATCATATACTTTATTGTCTATTTGTAAACTGTCTTTTTTTTTAGCCTTATTGCATATCTTCTTAATTGGTTCTTTCCATTTCTTTACTAAATTTTGAGTTGGTGAGATACCTATTGCTGAGTTTAATGATGATTCTATATTGCTAGTTTCTTTTGTGTTTTTTGCTTCATCTTTTACTTTTGAGTTTGAATTTGGAGTATTTGCTTCTCATTTCTTCAAGATTTGATGTCCATTGTGTGCCTCTTCCCATAACTACAATTGATCTTCTACATCACTTTCTAGTAACATTTGTTCACAAGTTAATTGTTTGATTCTTGTGATATTCTCCTTTAGCTCTTTTTTATATGAAATTTTCTCTCTACATTGTGTGCACTCCTGCGGTCTAAGTGTTTTCTTTTCAACTTCCTTGATGAAGAGAACTTCTTTTTCTATGTTTTGTGTTTTCTCCTTGGATTTTGAGTAGTGTAAAGGGCTGCCACTTAGATTTCCATTTCTATTCTCTTCCGATTCTATGATCTCTGCTTCCTAAATCTCATAATTTGTGGCTTCTATTTGCGAGTGGATGGTGCTTATTTCAAATTTTAACTTGGTGGTCTTATATAACTAAGATACTACCTTTATTTGATCTTCTACCCTATTTTCCTTCCATATTCTTAATATTGGGAATATGCTACCTAGATCTAAAGTTTTGTTCACTAACATGCATTGTGATGTTCCATAAGAATGTTCTCTATTTTTTTTTCACATTTATGATATTTTAGGTTATAAATTGATTAGTTATTTATTATTTTAATCTTCTCAATTCTAATTGATTAGGTATTACGTTGATTATGATTTTTATTCTATTTGAGGATTTATAGTTAGCTTCTATTCCTATGAATTTACCTATGATTGAGCCTATCTTATGGACAATATGGAATCTCATGAGTTCCACTGGGGTTTCATGAAGCTCTATCCAAGTTGGAATTAACAAATATTTAATTAACCTTTTTGTTGGATACAATTGTTCAATTGTGTGTTGTCTTTGATGTCACAAAAATGTCATATTAGTCATCAGATAGAGTCTACCAATTTTAGAAAGTCAGCAAGGCAAAGGACAATGTCTACCAAGCTCAGAAGGTCAACAAGGCAAAGGATAGAGTCTACTGAGCTTAGAAGGTTAGCATGGAAAAGGAGAAAGTCTATCGAGCTCAGATGGTCAGCGAGGCAAAAGGGCAGAATATATCGAACCCAGAAGGTTAGTAAAGAAAACTTGCAGTATCTACCGAGTAAACAATTCTTATCGAGCTCACTCGATCATCAAAGGAAAAGTGGCAAAAATAGTTCTTACCGAGTTCACTTGGTCATCAAAGGAAATGTGACCGAAACAGTTCTTACCGAGCTCACTTGGTCATCAAACGAAATGTGGCAGAAACAGTTCTTACAGAGTAAACTCGGCAGCCAAAGGATTTTAAGGATATTGCAATGTCAACCGAGTCAAGAAAGTTAACTTAGGAAATTTTTGGAAGTAGTATTTACCGAGCAGGGTCGGCCAGTAAAGGATTTCATTATTTTATGAAATAATATTTATTTGTTTAGAGTAATATTTGTAGCTGATTGATGTATGGTTTATTGGTAAATGTAACATGTAAATGGGTTGACTTGACAATCTGAATGGTATAATTAAGAGGTCAAGTTGTGAATTCTAAGTGGGAGTGGAAGTGTGTGTGGAATTAATGTGATATGAGGATTGATTATTGTGGAAACAAATTTGAAAGATGATTAGAGATCATTGAGGAGCAACAAAGCTATATTTGATCAAGGAGGATCTAATGATGCTGAATAGAGACCTATAGCCAACAAATTTAGTTGCATCTTGTTTAGGTTAATTCATTGTTGCTTTTTAACCATTGTAGCAGTGCTTTCAAATCTCTTAACATAGTTGGTTTAACAACCATTTTGTAAATCCTCTAACAAGGTGATAGTTTAGTTGAATTGTTCTAAAGACCTCTAGCAAGGCCACTCCTAATAGGGTGATTAAATCCTCTAACAGGGTCACACCTAATAGTGTGTATTGTAACCTTTAACAGGGTTGGCTCCTAATAGGGCTCACTTCAGAAGAGTGAAAAATTGGTGACTAGTTACTTGGTGGTTTTTCTCATATTGGGTTTCCACGTTAAATCTGGTGTCTCTTGTGTTCATTTTTTGTTTTTAGTTACATGCATGAATGCTTGAAGATAAATAATAGTTTAATTTACTGAGTTAAAATATTTTTTTACCGAGTATCAGTAGTAACTAGATCTTTAAGACATCTAAGGGATTTGTGGATTAATTTTTGTTAGTAACTGATTCACCCCCCCTCTCAGTTACTCTATCTTTAATCCCAACAATTGGTATTAGAGCTTTTGGTGCTTACAAGAAAAGATTTCAAGGATCTAAGCTAAAGATTAGGATGTCTTA
Source organism: Cupressus sempervirens (assembly GCA_028749045.1). NCBI lineage: Eukaryota > Viridiplantae > Streptophyta > Pinopsida > Cupressales > Cupressaceae > Cupressus > Cupressus sempervirens. Next base: position 219,507,763 of record CM053790.1, read on the forward strand.
CAAAAGGGAAATTCCAAGACTTAATAGGGACAACTTCTCAGCATGGCAAGGATTGATAAGGCTTCATCTAGCTTCTATTGGTGATACAGGGCTAAAGTACCTCGATGAAAAATATGAAGAACCTTCTGGTACATTATTTGTCAATGATATTGCTGAAAAGAAGACTCACAACAACATGATGATAGATATAACATCTTCTCTGAGTTATGAAGAATTTGATGACATCAAGGATTGCAAAACTGCCTTTGAAATGTGGAACAAGTTGAAAGAGATCTATGGAGGAGATGATAATGTGAGAAGAGCCAAAGCAGAAAGTTTGAGAGGACAATTTGATCAAATGAGGATAAGAGAGGATGAAAACATTGCAAAGTATGTTGAAAGAGTTAAAGCATGTATTAGTGCAATCAAAGCATCTGGAGGAGATATCAATGATGAGATAGTTATAAGTAAAGTTCTTTGAACTCTACTTCCCATTTATGCAATCAGAGTCTCTGCAATTCAAGAAAGAAGATGTGAGGAAAATCGTAAAATAAATTTAGAGGCCATAGTTGGAAGATTAACTGCATTTGAGCTAGACAACTATGACAATTATGTTCCAGCTTCCAAGAACATTGAATCAACATTTGAAGCCAAGCTTTCACTCAAAGAAAAAGGGAAAAAGATGAAGAATCCACAATCAGACAGTGATGAAGAATTAGAAAAAAGTTCAAATAGTGATCTTGAGGTGGTTGAAGCTCTACTAGCAAGAAAATATTCAAGAGGCAAAGGGAAATACAAAGGTAAGGTTCCTCTAATCTGCTTTTCTTGTGAAGAAATTGGACATATTGCTGCTAGGTACCCAAATAAGCAAAACAAGGATGAAAAGAAAGGTCCCAGGTACAATGGGAAGAAAGACTTCAAATCATTCAAGGATAAAGGTAAGAAAAAATGTTTCATGGCTAAAGATTCTAACGATTCTAATGATGAAGAAGAAGATGAAATTTTCTATATTGCTGTAAAATATGAGTCTGATAATGATGAAGAAATGACACTCATTTCTCATATGAGCAGAAATGATACATGGATAATAGATAGTGGTTGTTCTCATCACATGACTGGTAATAAAACTAAGTTTGAATATTTTGAAGACTATGATGGTGGCAGTGTAAGATTTGGTAACAATGAACCTTGTTGTATAAGAGAAAAATTAAGAATCTCACTAACCAAGGAACTTGTATGTGATAATGCATATTGGGTAGAAGGACTAAAGCATAATTTGTTGAGTGTGGCACAACTACTCAATAATGGATTTGAAGTAGAATTTATGCATGGACAAGCAAGATTGTTGGATGGCAAAGGAAAGCTAATTGGCTCAGGCACTCAAACAAAAGGTAACTTATTTTATCTTGAACTTGGTGAATGTTCATGTTTCATTGCTCAAATTGAAGAAAGTTAGTTATGGCATACGAGGTTATGTCATGTAAACTTTGACAACTTGATAAAGATCAATAAATTTAGGAAAGTAAGAGGTATTCCTAACATAAAGAAACCTGAGGTTGGTCTATGAAAGAATTGTCAAGTTGGTAAAATGGGAAATACTAGTTTTAAAAGCAAGAACTATCAGACTGAAGAAGTTCTAAAAATTGTGCATACTAATTTGTGTGGACCTATTGGCATTGAAAGTTATACTGGTGAAAAATTCTTCATTCTATTTGTTGATGATTATTCAAGAATGATGATTTTCATGTACCTAAGAGAGAAATCAGAAGCATTTGAAAAGTTCAAATGGTATTTGGCCAGATTAGAAAAGGAAATAGGCAAAAGACTGAAATGCTTAAGGTCTAATAGAGGTGGTGAATTCATTTCACATGAGTTCAATAACTTTTGCATTGAAAGGGGAATCAAAAGATAGGTTTCAACACTTGGAACTTCTAAACAAAATGAAATAGAAGAAAGAAGGAACATATCTATCATGGATTGTGCAAGAACTTTAATAATTGAGAAAGACATTGCTATCAAATACTAGAAGGAAGCTATTAGCACTGCAGTTCATACCTTGAATCGAGTACAGCTAAAAAAAGACTAATTCAAAACACCCTATGAGTTGTGGTATGGCTACAAACCCAATGTAAGTTATCTAAAAGTATTTGGAAGCAGATGTTACATTTTGAAAGAATCTAGAAAAGGTAAATTTGATGTAAAAAGTGATGAAGGAATATTTTTGGGATACTCTTGCAAAAGCAAAGCATATAGATGTTTGAACTTATCTACTCACTAAGTCATAGAAAGTGCACATGTGAAAGTTGATGAGTTGGCAGAAATAACATAATAAGAAAGAAAAAAGGAACCTGAAGACTACATAAGATTTGTTTACATGGAACCTGATACAATGCCAAGTATACCATTAATCAGGAATCCTCAACTCCAGAGTCTTCATTAATCGAGTCACAAGAAGTTCAAACCAAGTTAGTACCTACCGAACTGCAAGAACTCGAGTTGCAAATAGAAGCTACTGAGTTAGCATCTATTGAGCCCGAACAACCTGAATCAGAACTAGAAGTTGAGACACAAAAGGATAACAATGCAAGTCATTCAAAAGGCAAGGAGCTTGTGTTAGCCAAGTATGTAAGAAAGAACCATGCACTAAATCAAATCATTGGAGATAAATCAGAAGGAACAATGACAAGAAGTAAGTTGAAAGGTACTTGTTTACTTGCTGATTTTGAACCTAGAAATGTCAAAAATGCACTAGACAATGAAATTTGGATTGAAGCTATAAATGAAGAGATAGAACAAATAGAGAAAAACAAAACATGGACTCTTGTACCAAGAACCAAAGAAAAAAATGTGATTGGAACAAAGTGGGTATTCAAAAACAAACTAAATGAAGATGGTAAGGTATCAAGGAACAAAGTTAGACTGATATGCAAATGATACTCTCAAGAAGAAGGTATAGACTATGGAGAGACTTTTGCTCCTGTTGCAAGATTGGAAGGTGTCAGAACCTTACTTGCATATGTTGCATTCAAAGGATTCAAAGTTTATCAGATGGATGTCAAGTCAACATTTCTCAATGGCATATTGGATGAAGAGGTTTACATTGAACAACCTAAAGGTTTTGTTGATCCAGATAAGAAGGACATGGTTTGCAAATTGCATAAAGCATTATATGGTTTGAAACAAGCCCCTAGAGCATGGTATGAAAGATTGCATAACTACATTATTCAGATTGGTTTTCAAAGAACAAATGACAACAATAGTTTGTACATAAAAGAAGGACAAGATAATAAGATTGTTTTGGCAGAAATATTTATAGATGATACTTTTTTCACAGGAAATGATGATCTTTGCAAAGAATTTTTAGAACAAATGAACAAGGAATTTGAAATGTCAATTTTTGGTGAAATCAAATTCTTTGTTAGTCTTCAAATTCAACAGAGTAAGAATGGAATCTACATCACTCAATCTAAATACATCAAGGAGATACTAAATTTTTTTGGTATGGAAGACTGCAAACCAGTTGAGACTCCTATGTGTACTGGATTAAAACTGACGAATGATGATGAATCAAAGGAAGTGGATCAGACATTGTATAGATCTATGATTGGAAAGTTGCAATATATAGTGCACACAAGACCAAACATTGCCCTTGTAGTAGAAATTGTAGCAAGATTCTCAATAAAACCAAAGAAAATCACATGATGACAATCAAAAAGATCATGAGATACTTAAAAGGAACTGAAGATTATGGATTATGGTATAAACTTGGAGGAAATATGAATTTAAAGGTGTTCACTGATGCAGATTGGGAAGGAAATATTGATGATAGAAAGAGCACAAGTGGAGGAGCTTTCTTTCTTGGAAAAAGGTTGGTTTCTTGGACAAGCAAAAAGTAGAAGTGTACATCTCAATCCACAATAGAGGCTGAATATATTGCAGCAGTAGTAAACTGCTCAAACATTGTGTGGTTCAAACAATTATTGGAAGGTATGAAGCAAGAAATCAAAGAACTTTTTGTTATGTTTTGTGATAACACAAGTGCAATTAACATCTCCAAGAATCCAGTAATGCATTCAAAAACCAAGCATATTGCCATAAAGTATCACTTTGTTAGAGAATTGGTGCAAGAAAAGGAAATAAGATTGGAATATGTCCATACAAAGGAACAAATTGCTGACATATTCACAAATCCTTTACCTAAGGATGCATTCTTGTATCTAAGAGGTAAGTTAGGGGTCATTCCCCTATTTGAAGCTCACTACAATCTAGTTCTAGTGATGCATCAACAGGAACAGAATTGAAGATCTATCAGTTGATGCAGCAAACCAATGAAGACATTGCATATGAATCAATACATCAAGTACAATGCTATTTACTTTTTTTGAGTTATCTTTGTGTGTTGTCAAAGAGGGAGAGTATACTGTCATATCTTTCTGAAATTTGCAAAATAATAAGAGTTTGTGTAAAAGGGAGAGATTATTATGAAAGAGGGAGTTTGCTGTATTTGAAGAAGAAAGTGAAGTATTCTATCAGTAAAAGACTTGTTTTCAAATTTCATTCTGCTATGACATGTCGTGTTGCCATCAATGCCAAAGAGGGAGATTGTTGGATACAATTGTTCAATTGTGTGTTGTCTTTGATGTCACACAAATGTCATATCAATCATCAGATAGAGTCTACCAAGCTGAGAAGGTCAGCAAGGAAAAGGATAGTGTCTACCAAGCTTAGAAGGTCAGCAAGACAAAGGATAGAGTCTACCGAGCTCAGAAGGTCAACAAAGAAAAGTACAGAGTCTACCAAGCTCAGATGGTTAGCGAGGCAAAAGGACAGAATCTACCGAACCTAGAATGTTAGTAAAGAAAACTTGCAGTATCTACCGAGTAAATAGTTCTTATCAAGCTCACTCGATCATCAAAGGAAATGTAGCAGAAACAGTTCTTACCGAGCTCACTTGGTCATAAAAGGAAATGTGGCAAAAACCATTCTTACCGAGCTCACTCGGTCATCAAAAGAAATGTGGCAAAAATAGTTCTTACCGAGTAAACTCGGTAGCCAAAGGATTTTAAGGATATTGCAATGTTAGCTGAGTCAAGAAGGTTAACTTAGAAAATTTCTAGAAGAAGTATTTACTGAGCAGGGTTGGCCAGTAAAGGATTTCACTGTTTTATGAAATAATGTTTATTTTTTTAGAGTAATATTTGTAGCCAACTGATGTATGGTTTATTGGTAAATGTAACATGTAAATGGGCTAACTTGACAATCTGAATGGTATAATTAAGAGGTCAAGTTGCGAATTCTAAGTGGGAGTGGAAGTGTGTGTGGAATTAATGTGATATGAGGACTAATTATTGTGGAAGAAAATTTGAAAGATGATTAGAGATCATTGAGGAGCAGAAAAGCTATATTTGATCAAGGAAGATCTAATGATGCTGAACAGAGACCTGTAGCTAGCAAATTTAGTTGCATCTTATTCAGGTCAATTCATTGTTTCTTTCTAACCATTGTAGTAGTGATTTCAAATCTCTTAACAGAGTTGGTTTAAAAGCCATTTTGTAAATCCTCTAACAAGGTGTTAGTTCAGTTGAATTGTTTTAAAGACCTCTAGCAAGGCCACTCCTAATAGGGTGATTAAATCCTCTAATAGGGTCACACCTAACAGTGTGTATTGTAAATTTTAATAGGGTTGGCTCCTAATAGGGCTCACTTCAGAAGAGTGAAAAATTGGTGACTAGTTACTTGGTGGTTTTTCCCATATTGGGTTTTCATGTTAAATTTGGTGTCTCTTGTGTTCATTTTTGTTTTCAGTTACATGCATGAATGCTTTAAGATAAGTAATAGTTTAATTTACCAAGTTACAACATTTTTTTACAGAGTATCAGCAGTAACTAGATCTTTAAGACATCTAAGGGATTTGTGGATTAATTTTTGTTAGTAACTGATTCACCTCCCCTCTCAATTACTCTATCTTTAATCTCAACACTTTCATCATAACTAGGCATTCATTTAAAGAAATTCATTATATGACCTTTGAAAAAATATAGAGAATCAGACAAGAGACTATTTTTAATTGCTATTCTTTTCTAGTGTAGATAAATTAAATTATTTGAGAGGGAGAGCATACTTAAATGATCCCCACAGAAGTCATATAACCAATTAGCTAATTTTGCATTTCTGGCCTCTACTCCATTCCAACAGACATAAACTCCAATTTTTTTAGCATTCCGACCAACGATTTTCACTATAACAATTGTTGATGATGATTGCGTTTTGATGATTCCACTATTTTCTTGGGTTGTGGTTAAACGTCAAAATATGGCTTTTGTTTAATGAAACATTCCTATTTAGTGATGTAACATGTTGATTTGAAGTAATAGGGCTAGGTTTAATGGGAATACTGGTGCTGGTGATTAGGCCTAGGAGGATCCTACTAGTTTGAGAAATTAACAAGGGTCAGGGGTTTGTGGTTGTTGCAGGAATATTGACAGGGTGCTCTTGTTCTTTCAACTTTCATATTGCTAGGGTTTTTGTGGAGGTCAAAAATTGGTTTGGCCAGAGGGTTTTTTATTTTACCCTAAAATCCTTATTTCTCCAAGAATCTCTGTTCGAAGGCCAAAATATTTGTGTGTGATGGTGATTTACCTGAGTATGGTTGTGTCCTTTTTGTTTAAACCTTCTGAGCTTCTTCTTGTTTTAGACTGTTATCCATCTTGTATTATTTTTTATCCTTTCATAGGCGCTTTCATTGTGAGGTTGTCAATCCATCCATGTTCTTTGTGTCAATTTCTTAAATTCATCAAAATATTTCCCTCCCAGGGAATTCACGTACACAGAGCCGTTTTCCTCTTCTTCTTTGGATGCAACAATTTTGGATTAATGTTTGTATACATTTTCCTTCTTACAATGAAGTCAGAGTTTATTAGTTTAGCTAATAAAATGAATTTCCTAGAATTTAACACAAATCAATTTAGACTTATTTTAAATTAATTTTTGCAATAAAATTGAGCGTAAGTTTGTTAACTTACTAATAAAATTAAATGCTTACATTTCAACAAAAAATAATTTTTTATTATATATTAATATTTATTATCTATGTCATTTCTCATCATATGCTAAATATTTCTTTTTTATTGATAATAATATTTAATTTTCCATCGTATGCTAAATATTTCTTTTTTATTGATAATAATATTTAATTTTATTAATTAAAAAAGATAGTTACATAACAGCCCAAGGGTTGGCACCAAGAGACCAACTGAACTAATAAACCACTCCCATTGTAAATAATCTTCCCTGAAACATCCTATTAATTATTCCATTTACATAATGACTTTCAATTACAATGAACAAATGATTGAAAAACCAACATATTTTGTAGACTACACGCCTACATATAATCTACATTCTCATTTCCATTACAACCAAAATGCCCTTCAACCATACATGGGCAACAACAATATTTTTAGTGGCAACTTTTTGTCAATTTGCGAATCATGGATATTGGCTAGATCAATAAATTGGCAAATAGTTATATTAGGTGGTATTGTTGGTTCATCCTGTAAATATTTTTTTTTGACATTTTTCATCATTTTTTTGCCACTTTTTAATTGGAAATGATCACCTCACCTTTTGTTTTTCTAATAGCTCAACATTAGTTTTTATTTCTATAAGGAGTAATTTGTCCCATATTTTTTGGATGAATGCAAGAAATCACTATGTGACACAAATTACATTCGTCAATAGCAACACACTTCTTTTTGGCACATCCAAGAAGAACATTCAATTTCTTTGTTTTTTAGATCATGGCCACAAGATGAAAATCACTTCCCACCACTATTGAATGTTATTTCTATTTCAAAACAGACACACCATCACCCTTGTCCCATCCTATTCACCAAATTTCAATCTCCCAATTGTGGAATGATGCTCAATTTGCCAAATATATAAATATATATATATATATATATATATATATATATATATATATATATATATATATATATATATATATATATATATATATATATATATATATATAATAACTAAGGTGATGTATTGCAATTCACCAATTTTGTAGTTACAACTTGTTCAAATCTATTGAGGGGCATTACTGTAAAAGCTTAAAAGCAAGTGAGATATAGAAATAATATAAGATTGATGTTAGTGTGTGTTTTGGATTTTTATTTATTGTTAGGTTTGTAGTGTTTTCTTTTACTTACAAAGGCTATTGACACAAATTGTTGTAGTTTTTTAGATAACATCTTGGCTGATAGATCCGTCACTGTGAAAACCTAAGGGTAAGTGACAAAGGATATTCTTAGTCATTTCTTTCTAATTTTATTTGTTAGAGATTTTACAAGTTTAGTCCATGTTCAGTTTACTTTGAGAGTCTCTAGATAGAAGTCATCAAGGAAATCTTTAGGCATTGAGTCATTGAAAAACCCTTTAAATGTGAAAACTTTATGGTAGGTGACCATGTCTATTGACAATAGATTACAAATGATTTTTATTATTTTCCATTTTTGAAATGATGTCAAAAGGAATTCTTGATTGAATCCAAGGTGTATATTTAATGTTTGTTTCTCAAGCTTGCAAGTTAGCGAGCATTATTTTATGTCTGGGTGCAAGATCACAAGTCAAAAAAATGTTGAGTCATTTGTCTAGCGATCTCGCGAGTGCTTTGTAAAGGTATTTTGTCCTTTTAACTATGTAATTCATTTGAGTTATTATTTATAGTTATTAATAGGTCATGAGTTTTTTTTTTATTAATATGCATAAGCCACTAGCCAATGAGTAGATGGTTATCAGTCAAACCATTGCCTTGTCACTACCATGCAAGCTCAAGATAGTTTAGGTATATCACATTGCGAGTGTGTGAATGGTTTCCATGTTTTATGTCAGGCCTCATGGTTGCTGAAAATTTGTATTTATGTCACTTGCGACAAAGAAATTTATATTCTAACAATTTTTTATGCAACGAATTAGCAAATTTTTGCCATGTGCCCACACACATCTAGATAGAACATCAAATATCAAATCATTGAGTTTTATTATTGTTTTCCATTTCAGCTGATAGGACAAAATCATTTTGATTTGATACCTTTGATCACTTAGTTTATTATTCCATTTTACTCTGATATTTTTGTATATTGTCATGCATTGTTATAAAAAATATTCATCCATGATCTTCTCTCATTTTATATGTTTCTTTATTTTGTAGGTATCATATTCTTGTTTGCAATTTTTTTATATGTTTCTTATTTTATATGCATCATATTCTTGTTTGTAGTTTGTTTTAGTAAAAAAAGTCTAGTAACAAGACCCTTGAGAGTGCCTAGATTCCTGAGAGTCCCCTCTAAATGAAAAAGCCATCCAAAGGGAGAAAAATTACAGTCATACTTCTAGGGCCATGAAGAGAAACCTACAATGTGTTGCTCAACACCTGTTTTAAAATATGCCTCTATCATATAGACTATTTCGATTAGAACCTAATGTAGCCAGACTAAAACAATACACTCCATTGGTGAAGTTTCTTCTTTTGACAATGCCATTGATACTGATATTGTTGATGTCAGTTCTAGTGGTGTTGGCATAAATGGTGATGCTGCTACAACAGAAAAGGTCAACAATGCTGCTATTGGTAATGCATAGAATGGGAGGATAAATGGAAAACCTAAAGCCAAAATTGCTTATAATGATAGTGATGTCATTGCTGAGAATACCACATATTTTGGTGTAAATTATAGAGATGTTGTTGACAAAGCCATAGATGCTAGTGTTTTTGAGAATTCTATAGATGCTGGTGTAAATACCAAAGATGTTATTAATGATAAAGTTGTAGATGCTAGTGCAACTATGAGTATCAGTGACCATGTTGCTCAAAATCCCACAGATATTGCTAGAAATGCACGAAGGAGTGGAAAGAAAAAAAAATCAAAGATGGGTTGTAAGTGGGACTTAACAAGGTCATTTCAGTTGAATTGGGTATCAAAGTACACGTTCATAATTTTAATGCCAAATCCAGATGCAGACAAAGCTCTAGTTGAGTGCAAGTGCACAATTTGTTCATGGAAACTTGAAAAGAATGTAAAATTGTAATTGAAATTAGATACAATTAAAAAACATGTCAAAAAAGTATATAAGAAACAATTATTTGATGAAAAGGAACAATCATTAGTTATGCAAAAATCAAAAGATGAATGCAAGCATGTCAAGTATGTAGAGGAATATAATGTGATTCAGGCATAAAAGAACAAACCAAAATGTCTAGTAGGTTCACTTCAATATCAATTCCAAAGAGTAATGGATGAAACACATAAGACTAAAAATATTTAGCTTTCATCTTTTGAGTAGGGGTCATCCCATGACATACTATCCTAACCTTGTTGAGTTATTGAACATCTAAGTGTCCCAAGATATCTTGCAAATCGTTGGTCACTAAATAGTGGATGAGATTTGGTGAGTTGTCTTCCTGAAGTGGAAATAACTGATCTATGAGAAAGAGTAAAGGAGTCAAATTTCATTTCATTATCTTTAGATGAAGTTAAAATAATGGACAAAATGGTGGACAATACGTCTTGAATGTGTATACATGTGTATATAGTAAAGAACCATGTATGCCATCCCCACCTTCTCTTTGATGTTAAGATGGAAGAAGATAATTTGAAAAGTATGTGTGATGTAGCAAATAAATCATTAAATGAAATAGTTGGTATGGACAGCTTTACAATTTCCCAAAAGTTGGTGTCATAGTAGACAAAGTTGTTGATATTGTGGGGACTGATCATGTAGTGTGTGTTGATGTTGTGGCAACTTCTCTGGCAAAACCCTTAAATGGTTGATTTTAGAGGTTTCCCTAAAATGTTGTTATAAGAGGCTGAGATGCATAATGCATTGCAATGTTGGTGTATGTCTTTGCTGGATAATAGAAAGGGTGAAGACTGTATAGGTGGACATAGCCCATGTTTCTAGGTGAACCACATGTTATTAGTGTTCTTTGTGTGTTTTTTTGTTTATGCATATAACTGTTTATTCTCATATTGTAATGGATTTGTCAAACCCTAACAATTGGTATCGGAGCGAGGTTTGTTTTTGTAGATTGACATGACTTTCAAATTTGAGTGGGAGCAATGGAGGATTCCAAATTCAAGATTGAAAAATTCAATGGCTAGAATTCCTAGTTATGGAAAATAAAGATGGAAGATTACCTATATCAAAAGGATTTGTGGAAGCCATTAGAAGGAAAATCAAATAAATAGGGAACCATCACAAATGAAGATTGGGAGATCTTGGATAGGAAGGCATGAGATCTATTTGACTGCACCTTGCACCATTTGTAATGTTCAACATATCAAAGGAAAAAATAACAATAGAGATGGAGACATTAGATACATTATATGAGAGGCCCTCATCTTTGAAAAAGGCATTTCTTATGAAGAATTTTTTTAATATGAAAATGGGTGAGGGAGGATCTATAGAAAATCATTTAAATGAATTTAACACAATTACTAGTCAGTTGTCATCTGTACAAATTTCATTTGATGAAGAGGTTAGGGCTCTCTTAATCTTATGTTCTTTGCTAGAAAGCTGAAATAGCTTGATTATGGCTGCAATTAACTCTGTCTTTGGTTCAAATAATTTGACATTTGATGAAGTTATTGGTGTTTTCTAAGCGAGAAAATGGGATGAAAAAGAATAGGTGAAACTTCAACCTCATCAGGTTTTTCTTTAAATGTGGAGAATAGAGGAAGAACAAGGGAAAAAGGAAAAGGGCCTTTGCATGACAAGTCACAACATAAGTCAAAGAAAGGACATTCTCAATCTAAAAGAAAGAAAGATTGTTGGTACTATGGAAAGCCTAGTCACTTGAAGAAAGATTGTTGGTCTCAGAAAGATAAACAAGGAGACAAAAATGAAGATGATAGTAAGGAAGCTAATGTTGCAAGTAATACTTTCCAAGATGCTTTAATCTTATGTTTGGATAATGTTAATGATTCCTGGGTAATAGATTCTGGGGCTTCATTCCATGCTACACCCCATAGAAAATACTTTCAAGATTATGTTCAAGATGATTTTGGACAGGTATATTTGGGTGATGATGAGCCCTATCCCATTGTTGGGAAAGGAAAAATAAAGATTAAGTTGCAATATAGAAATGAATGGGTACTACAAAAGGCAAGGCATGTCCCTAATTTAAGAAGATATTTAATTTTTATAGGACAACTAGGTAGTGAAGGCTGCATACTCATGTTTTTAGACAATATTTGGAAGGTCACTAAAGGTTCATTAGTAGTAGGTAAAGGTGCAAAGGTAGGCACATTATATTTGTGTACTGGTAACACTTATTCTACCTTAGCTGCTACTGATAATGTTAATGTAGGGAAACCTACTATAGATGTTGCAAGAAAAATTTCAAAAATGTGGCACCATAGTCTTGGGCACATGAGTGAGAAAGGGATGAAAATCCTTCACTCTAAATATCTATTGCTAGGACTAAAAAATATTGATTTAGATTTTTGTGAAAATTGTGTCTATGAAAAACAAAAGAGAGTCAGATTTCTCAACGTTGGGAAAGAAAAGAAGAGTGAACAATTAGAGGTAGTGCATTTAGATGTACGGGGACCAGATCAAGTATCATCTATTGGTGGCTCTCATTATTATGTTATTTTTATAGATGATTCAACTAGGAAAACATGGGTATATTTTTTGAAACAAAAATGTGATTTTTTTGAAACATTTAAGAAATGGAAAGCTTTGGTTGAGAATAAGACAAGAAAGAAGTTGAAGTGTCTCACACCAGTTAATGGAGGTGAGTATTGTATCACAACCTTTTAAGATTACTGTTCTATTAATGGAATTCAAAGGTAGAAGACATTTCTAGGAACCCTACAGGAAAATGAGGCATCAAAAAGAATGAATAAGACAGTCATGGAACGTGTAAGGAGCACAAGATTGCATGTTGGTCTTCCTCTTCATTTATAGGCAGATGATGTACACATTGTTGTCTATTTGATAAATTGAGGACCTTCAACCCCATTGGATGTTGGTATTCCAGGGAATGCATGGACTGGAAAAATGTAAATTATTCATTTTTGAAAACTTTTGATTGTGAAGCTTTTGTTCTTGTTGATAAAGAAAATAGAACCAATCTTGATGCTAAATCTCTAAAATGTACCTTCATTGGATATAGATAGATGACTATGGTTATCGATTATGGGATTTTGAAAACCTTAAAATAATCAAAAGTGGAGATGTTATATTTAATGAGAAGGTCATGTATAAAGAAAAATTGCAAGAAAAGCATGAACAGGTCAAACAAAAAATATGTGGTGTTGGATGAGAATCCTTAAAATTCAAAGACACTAGTACCTAATGCTCAGAAAGAACAGGTTATCCTGCAAACTCCTGTAAGTGTTAGAAGTTATACAAGGTCAAGTAGACCTCCTAAAAGGTTTTCTCCTTCTTTGTATTCCATTTTATTGACTGAATCTGGCGAACTAGAAGAATATGAAGAAGTAATGCAGGTGGATTCCAAACAACAGTGGAAGCTAGACATGAAAGACGAGATGGACTCCTTTTTGAAACATAAAACTTGGGATTTAGTCTCTTTACATGAAGGAAAAAAATCTTTGCCTAAACAATGGGTTTATAGGCTGATGGAGGAAGACAGAGGAAAGAAAAGGTATAAGGTTAGATTTGTAGTAAAGGGTTTTGCACACAAAAAGGGTATAGATTTTGATGAAATATTCTCCCCTATTGTAAAAATGACTTCAATTAGAACTTTACTAAGTTTTGTGGCTGCAGATGATTTGCATCTTGAACAACTAGATGTCAAGACAACTTTTCTCCATGGAGATTTGGAGGAACAAATTTACATGCAACAACTAGAGGGATATGAGGTCAAGGGTAAGGAGAATTTGGTGTGTAGGTTAAGGAAAAGTCTGTATGGCCTAAAGCGGGCACCTCGACAATGGTATTTAAAATTTTATAGTTTCATGGTTGAACAAGGCTACCATAGGTGTCATTTTGATCACTGTGTATATTTTAAGAGATTGGATAATGGGAGTTACAATATCTTGTTACTCTATGTTGATGACATGCTTGTTGCTGGCTCTAATATGCAACAAATAAATGAACTCAAACATAAATTAGCAAAGTCATTTGCTATGAAGGATTTTGGTTCTTCTAAAAAAATCCTTGGTATGAGGATTATATGAGATAGGAAAAATAGAACCCTAAATTTGTCTCAAAGTGAGTACATAAAGAAGGTGTTGAAAAGATTTAATATGCAGGATGCAAAAGCAATCAGTACACATTTGGATAGTCATTTCAAATTGACTAAGGAAATGTGCCCAAAGGCACACAAAGAGGTAGATAAAATGTCTAACATCTCATATTCATCAGTTGTTGGCAGTCTGATGTATGCAATGGTATGCACACGGCCAGATATTTCTCATGAAGTGGGATTTGTTAGCAAGTATATGAGTAATCTAGGTATGGAACATTAGAATGTTGTCAAATGGATTCTTCAATATTTGAAAGGTACTACTACAAGGGCATTATGTTTCATAGGATCTAGTTCTTCTCTAAGTGGATGTAGTCAGTTGGATTTCTAGATTGTAGAAGGTTAGTGCATTTTCAATCACTGAAGCAGAGTATGTAGCTGCTACAGAGACTACCAAGGAGTTGGTTTGGTTACAATACTTTCTAGAGGAATTGGGTCAGAAGCAGGAAGATCACCCATTGTACAGTGACATCCATTATGCCATTCATCTTGCAAAGAATTCTACTTGTCATTCAAGGACAAAACACATATAGCTCAAGTACCATTTTATAAGGTCTATTTGGAGGATGGCCAATTGTGGCTTGAAAAGATTCACACAAGTGAAAATCCTGCACACATGTTCATGAAGGCAATCACCATGGAGATGTTGGTTTCTTGCTTAGCTTCTATCGAGCTTCCTAACTGATGATCATGGAGGTAATACACAACAAAGTTTTTTATCTAGTGGGAGTTGCATGTACTACATTGTCATTTGGTTTCAGTCTCCAAGTGGGAGATTGTTGATATTGTGGCGACTAATTATGCAGTGCAAATTTTTTTGTGTGCTTTTTCTGGAAAAGAAAATTGATAACATTTTAAAATGCTAAAATGGTCAATTTTAGAGGTTACCCTAAAACACTATTATAAGTGACTGAGATGTATAATACATTGTAATATTGGTGTATAGCAAGGTTAAAGACTATGTAGGTGGACATAGCCTAGGTTTTTGGGTGAACCATGTTAAATCTATGTTATCTGTGTTCTTTTTATATTCTTCTTTTGTTTATGCATATAACTATTTTTTCTCATACTGTTCCAGATTTGTCAAACCCTAATAACTGTAGTGATGCATGGTCATAGGAATAGTCTATGTGAAAAGATACAAATAAACATTGCACCTTTCGTGCTTCCCATTCACTATATGGCCCACATAATTTATTTAACATTTAAAATTGTGCATAATCTTGAAGTGGTAGCTAGACCTGATCAACTAATTTACATACTATATGCATACTTCTATCGAAGTCCCAAATATTTTTCTTAATTTTAGAAATTAGTCGAGGGAATAATCAATGGAAACAAGCTTCTAAAAGGTTTTGAGATAAATCCTTGGTTGGACGAAAAAATAGAAATGTAGAGGATCATAGTAAGAATCCAAATAATGACCTGTAGGTACACTTTCAGTACACCATTTTTAAACTCCCAAATCAACCCCATCAAGTAAATCTCTTGTTGGTTTGTCTTGCTGATTATGATGTACAGGATTTGGCCTGTGAGAAGATAGTATTCAAAGAATGTACTGAGCTTGAACTTTGATCCTCAAAGTTTAGAAAGTCAAGTTCAAATATTCAAAGCTAAAGAATGTTTAGATATCCTCACACTTCGTTCAGAATCAAATTCAATGTTCAAATTCTGACTTACAATTTCCAAGGTCAATCTCCAAGTCCAACTTCATGAACATGAGTTGTTAGTTTAGATAATGAGATTATCAAGTTTAGGTCTTAAATTCAAAGTTCCAAAGTTTAATATCACAAGTGCAAATATGAATTCATGTCTCAAGTTCACATGCTCTATTTTTAATTCAAAGGAATCAATTTAGGTTTATAACCTTAATGAGAAAATTAATGGTAAGACTCATATGTATATGGTAACCTATGCTGTTACTAACCAAGCATGTATGGTGATCATGATGTATAGTTGCAAAGTGAGAAATAAATCAGAATGTTAAAGTCAGATTTCTGCATGGATTCCAAGTGTCTTGTGGATGGAAACTTGATTGTATGACATTCAGTGGCAAATTTCATTAGTTAAATTAGTCACCATAGTGACAGTTACCAAGTGCATCACCGGTATGGAGGTCATGAAGGGAGATCTAAAAGCTTCAAGGCCAGTGTAGGAAGCGATGATGTAATTAATGAGCACAATGATTTGGTGAATAAGTTGTTTAGGATGCAAGAATGCTCCTAAGCTATATATTGAATAAAAAATTCATGTGAGTCACAAGAAGAGGTTGATATATAGGAAATGGAATTCGACAAAAAAAGAATTATATATTTCAGTATTTCATTGAAGATAATCCCATTGTGACAATAGCTCGATGAAGCATGTGTGTAATGAAATCGGGGTCCAATGCCAAAGCTCGAGCTTCATAGTAGCCCAATGCAAAAGAAGATTTTGACAATGAAATGAGGGGAACATTCCTAGATGGAGTTTTAATCCTATCCCATGCTCATATCTAAGGAGATATGCCTATAGCTAGCAAAGGTGCCTTTAATTGCTATCAACAAATCTTTCTTCATGTCAAAATCCATAGATGTTATGGTGATCGTTTGACAAAATGTCAACACAATCACCACAACACTGGAGGTCACCTCGAGATCACATAAGGAATGGCATCACATTCAATATTGGCCAAAGATAAGTATATTCTCGGGTTCATATAATAAGAATGTACCAAGATGAAGGTGTTCTCTATGTGATTTAGTTGTTTAAGTGGCAATAAGATCTGCAATGATGATGGGGTCACGAGCATAGTTTGCAACTCCACCTTATAGAATAATCAATACAAGTCATGTTCAAGTTAAGAACTCTATGACAGTGCAAGGAGTTCCTAAGATGATGTGCAATATGCTATCACATTCATTTAGATTTAAAAATGATATTCAATTCAGGAAAATAATAGGCTTAGGCAAGGTTTCAAGTCCTACAACAAAAGTTCATGCAAAAGTACCTGTAGCATGCTCTTCTTCAGCAAGAAAAGCAAGGAAATCAATGAAAGGGGCAATTACTTGTATGTTTGAGCAATTTGTAGAGAAGGCCATCAAGGTAATTATGCTTTCTCAAGAGGAAGAACGACACCTTCAACATAACGATCTAGGTATAGAGCAGATTTCATTGGGTCTTATTGGTGAAGAGACTGGTATTGCATCAAAAGTCTTAAAGTCCTTGGGAATCAATTTAAAGGAGGCTCATTTAGAGGTTGAGAAAATTATTGGCAGAGGCAGTGGGTTTGTTGTTGTGAAGATTCCTTTCACTCTGAGAGCAAAATGTGTGTTAGAACTTGCACTTGAGAAAGCTTGACAACTTGGACATAACTACATAGGTTCTGAGCATTTTCTTTTAAGGATGTTGTGTGAAGGTGAAGGTGTTGCAGGCCGTGTTCTTGGGAAGCTTGGAGTTGAGCCTAGCAATATTCATACCCAAGTAATTTGAATGGTTGGTGAAAGCTCATAGGCTGTTAGTGCTAGAGTTGGAGGTGCTAGCAACAGCAAGACACCAACTCTTGAGGAATATGAAAGAAATTTGACAAAACTTGCATTGGAGGGAAAGCTTGATCTAGTTGATGGAAGCCATAGCCATAGCAATGGGAAATGATTGAAAAAGACAATATGAAAAATGTCCAAAGCCTATTTGTTTTGAAAATAGTCTACTAACTAGCACCAAAGACAAGTCCAGAGAAAATAGCATAGATACAAGGAATCCAACCATGCTATACACTAGAATACCAAATGATAAGACACACATATTTGTCACAAGGAAAAGATATCAAAGAATTGATCAGATTTCCCAAGATCATTATCCTAGTCCATCAATTTTAGTATCAATTGCTAATCCTACAGATTGTACAAATATACTAAAAATAGGTGGTTCCATCGAAGGAATAGATAGTCTAAATTATACATTGTCATCTCACAAAAAGGAAGTGAAGCTTGAAAGTGGTGAAACTGAAAATTGTGATTATCAAATGGTTTATGGACAAGGAAGAAATGAAATGGATATCCATATCAATTTCTGGGTTGAATCCTTTTACACATCTTTACAGATGGAAACATACATTTTCAACTTACTTTGTAGCTATCACGTCTTAATGTAGAAAAGAAGTATAGGCAGTGTAATGTTTGAACACAACTGTTAGCAAAAAAAGGGTAGAGTATCCTAGGCTAGTCAGATTTTGGAGATGAAGAGTCAAAGAATCCCAATAGTCCGATATTCAAAAGACTGTTGCAATACTTTGAGGAATCCTTTGCATTTAATCCATAAAGAATGATACCATTAAAATAGTCAAGGTAGTAAAAGATAAAAGAATGGGATTTGAAAAGGTTGAAATAGATTATCATTAAGAAATAATCAAAGACTTGGATTGGAAAGGATCAGCTATTTTGGTAATTGAAGGGTCATAGTCAGAAAAGGAGATATGAAATAGGAATTTGAGGGATGTAAAAGGGGTTCTTCTTTTCTGCAATGGTAGGTATTTCTAGAGTAGAGAGGAGATAGTAGTTTACTTCATGTATTTAGGGGATTTTGTATTCTAATTTTTGTAATGGATTCAACAAAGGAATTATGAAAAAATAAAGTCAGAGTATTTTTATTTGTGGTGTTCAATAAAAAGAGGTTTTATTGTGAATTAGAGTATCTGGTTATTACTTTTTCTAATTATAATCAATCAGAGCATGGTTGCATTTAGTTTTGAACACCTTCTTGCATCTTGAGTCAAATGGCGAATGGGTTGTAAATAAGAGTATTTTCAATTGTTCCTATTGCAAAGATTAGGATGTTTAATCTTCTTCTCATTCTAGTCTCATTGCATTTACGTTTATAGTATTCATTTTTGCATTACCAATGTTAAGAAGTCATAAGAATTGCGGGTTCTTGGTATTGGCTAGGTTTAGGAACTAAAATCTGCCTGAGTTAGTTCTATCTAGGGCTAGCTTGGTTTTCCCTCTTTCATTCTTAGGTTAAGAATATACCCAATTAGTTTAGGAACTAGTAAATTCATTGAATTTCATTTGATAAGAGAGTTGTACCTTTCAATTTAGAGGAAATCTATTAACCTGAAGATAGATTATCCAACTGTTGGTATCTGGTTGTTCTTTCAGATTTGGGAATTTGAGAGTTAAATTAAAAAGAACCAATTTGTCTACCAACGGATTTTTGGTGACTCTATTGGGGAACTCAGAAAAGAAGATTAGTGTTAAGTTTTGCTTCCTTAGTTTATTGTTATCTTAGCTACCTGGAGGTTGGCGACTCTATTTTTAATTCTTAGAATTTTTGGTCAAGTAGTTCAATGTTTTCATTTTTAGAATTTGAGGTATCTTCCCTAGGATGGAGGTTGGTGGTTTTGTTGTAGAATATTTCTTGAAATATTTAGAAATTTTAAAAAATTGGGTGCCAGCAATTGATGAAGATGTTTCAGACATCTTTATCTTTATCCTAGGATTCAAAAATCCAATTGAAGAAGTTACAGAAGATATGGCAAGAAGTGTGAATTGGTTGAAGGCTGCCTATGGTTCTTTCCTCATGAAGAAGAAACCTCCTATTCAAGAACCCAAGGAACAAGAGCATGCATGTGAACATCTTCAGCAAGTTTAAAATAAGGAGCTTAATATCATCTCATTACATGTGTCACATGAATAGGAAGAAGAACAACATATACAAGATGACCTTCAAGTAAGTAATGATAGAAGTTCTTATAATTTACATTTTCAGCTTGATTGTTGGAATGGGGAAAAATTTTATTTTTTTGAAAATAAAGGAAGTTTCAATTTGAAGTTTGATCCTATGTTAATAGAAAGCAATATTCAAGGTGTATCAGTTCCAATAGTATGCTATGATAAAATTCCATCATGTCAAATAGATGAAGGATCATTGTTTTCTAACTCTTCCTTTAAGTTTCAAGATGAAAGTGTGGTTGAGATTGAAGAAGTTAAAAAGTTACAATAGTTGATACCATCCATGACTTGAAAAAACACATTACCTTGTAAAGAGGAAGTTATCTCTTAGCTTTTACCGATTATTGAAGAATGGGATGCTCCTCCGATAGCTTTAGGTTTTGATTCATTATCCCATGTTTATGTTTTGGATAGAAAATTTTCAGATTTAATTGGTGAGGAGGATAATGAAGTTATCTCAGTCAAAGTTTATCGTAAAATTAAAGATGCCTGCTCAAAATTTGAGGTTGTCAAGTATGCTAAAAGTCCTCCAAATTATGACAGTCCCAAGAGTTTAAATGATAAAGATAACAAAGTATATTCTTTGGAGATATTTTAGAAATGTTCTTTTCAATTTTAGTTTGAGAATGGCCTCGAATATTCCATGCAAAAGGATAAAGAAAAATTGGAATTCTATGATGAAGCATGGCTCTTTGGATATAATACTTTTCTTACAAGATTTCTTCATTTTATTGAGTTGACTTTCAGTACTGAGGGGGTCATTAAATTACAGCTAAGATGGATTATTTCATTAGAACACCATGCATTGTTCTGGAATGGGTCCTTCTTTTCTCAACTAGTTAATGGCCATGTATGAGTTTCATTATGTTCTCCCACCTTTTGGTGAGGTTTCCTCACCTGTTTGTAAATACATTTTTCTTTCCAATTTTGGTTTGCCTAGTTTAGTTTTTCCTTGCATTGTTGTGTTGTTGTTCGCTTTCCCAATTTTGATTTTGCCTCACTCCCCTCCGCCCTCCTGACAAGCAACTCTATTTTTACCCTCTTCTTGGCTTGACTCTGTAGCCCAATGGATAAGACCTAGTTTGCGAGCCCTAAGATTCTAGATTCTTTACGTACTTTGTAGCACATAATCCCCATTCAGAGCCAACTGTAGGTGTACTTCCAGTCCCCTAATTTTAAGCTTCCAAATCAGCTCCATTGTGTAAATCTTTGGTTGGTCTATTTTGTTGATTATGATGTTATAGGATTTGAATTGTAAGAAGATAGTATTTAGAGAATGTACTGAACCTGAATCTTGACCCATAAAGTTCAGAAGGTCAAGTTAAAATGATCAAAGCTTTTCCATAGATGAATTCCTATTTATAGGAATAAATTGTTTTCATTTGGATCGATGTGGGGTTTAACTAGGTTGGCTGGTTATTTTCCCTAATCGATTAATCACTCAAAAAGTGAATAAGTATCAAAAAAGGAATTTTATTCCTCAATTCTCACTTTTGAATTAGAAAGTTTGGGAGTAAAACCCAAAATCCTCTTCATGAGGATTTACTATTTGGTTCATTCTAGGAGCTACAGGAGTGGCATCATTGCGAGGTTGAGCTCATTGGATCCAACTCAGGGAGACCTTAGATTGCTGTAATTTTTTCCCACTTCTGCAGGCTTTTTATTTTATGGTTCAAATTTTTGTTTTGCCCTTTTGGCTATGAGGTAGGGCTCTCCCGTTTTAATATTTTTTCTCCATTTTTGCTTCTATTTTTGGTAGCCATTTGGCTAGAGGTTGAGAACTAGTGTTCCCCTCTATTTCTATGTGTTGGTTCTACCCAGTTCGGGTATGAGCATTTCCTTATTTTTCAGGATGAGGGTTTGGGGTTTTGCGCCATTATGCTGGTCATTTTTGCATATGGCATCCAAACTTAATTATTTTTGAATTTTTGGAGTTTTTGTACCCAAAGGCCAAATGGGTTTTTATTTTAAAGTTTTCCAAAATTTGGGGGTTTTTAGCTCTTTTTGTGTATCACCTTGTTTTCTCAAGTTTTCTCGGCATGAGTTGGGTTGTGGACTTGGATTATCCATTTAGATATTAGTCAGACCTTTGTTGTACTTTTGTGTTTGAATTAGGATGCATGTTGCATCCGTACTCCCGATGTTGTGTTCAGTTGAGTGATTTTATACCTGGTGTTATTGTTTCTTTTAGACCTTTGTTATTGTTTCATGAACACTAGGATTCGTGTAGAATCCATACTCCCAGATTAAGGCTGGTTGAGTGAGTTCATGATGTTTGGTCTTCTTACATCATTGGGATTCATGTAGAATCCATACTCTCGGATTGAGGTCGGTTGAGTGATTTCATGATGTATGATTTTATTCACTTTGGGATTCGTGTAGAATCCATCCTCCTGAGTTGTTTATAGTTGAGTGATATTGTGCATTGCATTCTCATCTAGTCCTTGTGTTATGATCTTCATGATGGTGGTGCACCACACACGAGTACATGCGTGTACATTTGTCAGGTGACTTGCAAGGCCTGATCTTTCGTGGTACTTCTAGAAGTTATGATCATTGGGGTTGGGTTGGGAATATGCATGCCCATGGGCACTTTTCATAGGATGAGCATGGGTAGGGTATGGTAGCATATGGATGGGGCTTCTATCTCGTATCCCAATGATCATGGTGCCATGGGTTAGTAGAGGGAGCTTTAAGTAAGTGATAACTAAATAAAATGTGTGAGTGTTAATAAAACTTAAGATAATAAAATGTATGTGTGAGAGCCTTTCTGTTGAGGGATGTTGTATTTGCATGATCCAAGCTTGGACTTGTTGATGCCAAGTGACTCTCCATGATGTCAGCCCCTACTTAGTAGCCTTGAGTGTCTAACTAGAACCTATACTACTTGCATTCTCTTAGGTTCTTAGTTACAACCATCATACTGCCTGGTGTGAGTGGTAGCCATGGATGTTTTCTTTGTGTGCGATTGTGTTTGGATCATTATCTCCATCAACATAGTGGGTGTGGGCCTATGGGTGCCACATGTTTGGGAGGCATAGCTACCTTCACCACTTCCAAGGACTGGTGTACAGAGATAATCTTTTGTCCTAGTGTGACCGTTGCTGGATGTTTTCACTTGATACTTTGGGTTTCCTGAGTATGCTTTCTTATGATTTATGCTTTCATTGGAATGCTTGTATATCATTTTTAGATGATGTTAGTTTATTTGATGCATTCCCATATTATGATGATTAACATATGACTAGATGATGTGAATTGCTATATTGGATTATCTATTGCTTATTGGTTTAGCATGTTAGATTTTCTTATTATGATGATCAACATGTGATAGGTGATGTTATCTACTTGAAGGATTATCTTATGCTTTACTACTAGCATGTTATATTTCCTTATGCTTATATTGTAGCATACTTTAGTAGTGACATCCCTATTATGATAGTACCGATGATTTGATCGGTGGCTTGGGATGTTATACGTTGGGGATGGCTAGGATCTCTGATGGTCTTATGATGCTATTGATGGTTGGGAGGAACCACATACTTAGTTTGGTTATTTTGCACTTTTCGATGTTATTTCTATACACTATGATGTTGCTTTCAGTATGTTCTTTTACTGCTATGGTTTAGATAGATAGATGTTCCTCTTTCTTGTTCTTGGCATCTTGTTGTTTTTGCACTTGAGTGTTCATTCCTCGATCTATGTGGATTTGGTACTCCCTGGTGTGGAGGTTTTGATCTTAGTTTGCCTCTTATGTCTATTCTTTAAGAGTTTTCCTTATTTTCTTGGGCAACCATGTGTCAACATGGGCCGATACAATAATGTTCGCACATCCATTAAAGTTCCACTGTGCGACACTGGAAAGTATCACACCCCTTGGGAAGAAATGTCATGCAATACTAGAAAGTATCGTACCCTCATTGAAAAATTGTCATATGATACTTGAGAAGTATCACATGCACTTGAGAGGAGTGTTGCCCAATCCCTAAAAGTGT
The DNA here is from genome assembly GCA_028749045.1 of Cupressus sempervirens. Taxonomy (NCBI): domain Eukaryota; kingdom Viridiplantae; phylum Streptophyta; class Pinopsida; order Cupressales; family Cupressaceae; genus Cupressus; species Cupressus sempervirens. Next base: position 219,531,726 of record CM053790.1, read on the forward strand.
CACCTTGCTTCTTTGGAAATATCGCACAATACTGGAAAGTATCACCCAATGTTGATTTAAAGTATCGCTTAATATTTGTGAAAACCTGTCTGGGTAGACAAGGGGCATTTTTCAGTAAGACTCAAACTTTTCAAAAAGTGTTTTGGATACACTCTTAGGTGTTCTTCAATCCTTTGGTATTACATTTTGGATTTGGAATGTTTCTATTTGAATTCAATTCTGCATCTCTCGTTGTCTATCATTTTGTTCGGTAGTAGCATTTGGAGATTCATTGGTTGCTCAGATTGTTAGTGAAGTCTTTCATTGTGATCTATGTGATGCCTGTATGATGTTGTCATGTGCATGCATACTTGTAAATTTTTTTTTTAATCTTAGCTTGTATTGAATCCTTGTTCCAAGGATCTTTGGGTAGGGCATTACATGTGGTATCAAAGCCCATGTTCAAATATTGGGATCTCTGTGTATATGTTGCCCATATTGTTGTTGCTATGTTGGTTGAGTTTGAGTGTCTTGGAGAAGAGCTCGTGATCTTTGTTTCTTTGGTGTCTACTTGGGATGGACTTGCTTATCCAGTAGATGCAACTAGAATAGTGTGAGGAGAAGGAAGTGAGTCTTCCCTCATTTTGTAGATGGTATCGATGTGACTTGTTTGTTGGCTGCTTGTGTGACCCTTTTGGATGGAACCACTGATTGGTGTCCATGTCTTGGCTTTCAGTGCCTCTTTTGCTCTCCTTGTGGAGTAAGGTGCATTTTTTCCCTATTTGTGATTTTGTGTTTTGTCATTATAGTAATGAAATGATTCCTTTCATTAAAAAAATGAGTGTTTATTGTGAATCATTGTAATTAAATAGGTGTTGTATTAAGATCTTTTGGGTTAATGACTTAAGTCCCCAATCTAAATGCTTTCTAATTTTATAGAAATTGCATTAAATTGATAGATATATAAATGTTGCACTGCATGGAAATTAATGTTGTCTTCATATGCATGAGATTATTGATGGTATACTGCTTTATGTGAGTGAATTTTTTCTCTAACATTGTTGGGATGATGTAATCCTTAGCATTGTGTGGTGATCTATCCCTCTACTGTGACTGTTCTTAGTCATTACATGTAAGGTGATTTAGTTGATGCCTTATTTTATTTGTTTGGAGGTACTTTCCTCATGTTGTTGGGCTAGCATTGGTTTTCAGTATTTTCCTCTCTTGGACTAGTCATCAAATTTCTCTATCACTCTCTTTGTGGCTATTGTCACACTTGAATTATTGTTGAAATGAGCTCTTTTGTAATTTACTATTGAAGTTGACGATTCCCCCATTTGGGTCTTTTTATTATGTTTCATGGTGATTATTCTACATTTTTTAGTTGTTGCCCAATTGTGTGTTATGACTCTATCATGTTCGTCTGGAACCTCTGGTAGTAAGTACAAGGGATAATATCATAGAGAACATGCTATTGTGCTTGTAGTAGATGTAAAGTTAAAGTAATTGAATGCTTTAAATGGTGATTAAACTTAATTTTGTTTTGGAAAGAAAATTGAAAAGATATGTACTTCGTTTATGGAAAGTGACTCTTGAACCCTTGCTTTGAAAACCTTTTAGTTTCATTGTGCATTGGTGCTTATGTTATGTTTAAATTTATGAAATTATGAAAGAGAAGTAATGATGGTTTCAATGTGTGAATTACCTTGCTTTTCATGTCTTATGTCATTTTGGGCATGTGTGCTCTTTAGTGATTTTGGACGTTTTTTCTGTTGCTTGTCTTGGTAATCAAGATTGTTGTTTTTTCCTATGTTGGGTTGTCTCGAGTGGTGATTCAAACTCTTAGATCTCAGGACTCTCTAAACTCCATAATTTTGTAGGCCTTGTCATTATCTTCTGACGCTTTTTGATGGAGTCAATCCGAGTTTGGATATGAAAGTTATGGCCTCTAGAGTGAAGGCAATTTTTGTGCTGATTTGAAATTTTGTGTGAGAAATTGGTGGTCATGCACTTTCTTGCTTGGTTCATTGCACTTTCTTACTTGGTTTGGGAGAAACTTCGCGTGAGATTGTGCTAATGCAAGATTTCGCCCAAGGAACAAGAAGCAACTCTTTCACACTTCTGGAGTTGTTGATCGATGTTCTAAGTACCCTTTATCGAGTAGAGGCCAATTAAATCATGACATAACATATTTATGGCTATTGGAGAAGTTTACCTCTTCATGTTATTTTTAATGGAAGAGCTATCTAGTCTTCATAATCTACGAGATACTTGTTGTGATTTGTGCTTGGGATTGCATGTTTCCTATAACACTGACCCACCCTTGTGAGGTGAAGTGTGGTTTGTGAGAATTCCTTAGTTGTGGTGGATGTTGCCTTGTCATTTGATAGCAACTCAATCTTTTGATGAGTTTAGATCCAACTTTGGACATGGATTGGGCACATCTCCATTTTCTTTTCTCTCTTGAGAAAGTAAGCTAGCATGGTTGTGCCATAGCTCAATTAGTGTTGTTTGAGTATGTTGATGGTTGGTGAATTGTGAGTTCCCTAACTCATTTTGGGCTGATTTAGTGTAGAGGTTGAGAGAGACTCCCTCTCAGTCCTAATGATCTGTAGTTTCTTTCTCCCTAAGCTTGTCTCTTCAAGAGGATTGTCTCAGTCAAGTTTTCTCATTAACTATTGACTTGAGGCTAGAGATTGAGTTTAGCGATAGGTTGGGTGTGGTATTCCCAGCATGGTGCTAGAATAACATGGTATCATTGGACACATGTTACCATCTTATGAGTTGGTATACATATATTACATGGTTTTATCCATTATTGTATTCTTTGCAACCTTGTGGAAAGGTGATACCTTGCCTGGTTGGGTTATGTAACCCTAGTTACCGGTGATAGTTGAGCTTTTGTACCTTAGAGAGAGACTAAGTGCTCCTATGCTTGGTGGTGAGTATGCTTTTGGAGTGTATAATTTTGTTAGTAAACCATCATCCTCTTTGTTCAAAGTGTGAGTTTACGTGGATTCAAGGATGCTCATGTGTGACATGATAGTGTTCTTGGGAATTTTGGGATGGTTATTCCCCATGATTCCAACTCTTGTTGGAAGTGTGTCGTGTGTTGACTAAGTTTTGCAGTCATGTGGTAGGTGCACGTTTAATTGGGGCACCTATGAATGAGGCACAGTGGGTTTTTCCTTACCTTATATTCTTGACTTTATGGCTAGATGGGTTTTTCCTAGCACATAGAAGGTTTCTTGTTGGAGGACCTTGTGTCAGTGTGACACCTTTCTCTTGTAGTTAACATATTTGGCAGTTGAGGAGATGGTTTGAGAATGTTGGAATGATTTGGTTAGGCTTTCAAAGGAGTCAGTGAGTCATCCCTATTGCTCAGTTTTGATGTTGCTCTTGTTGTGTTTCAGTTTTTGTTCTTGGATTGTAGGCTTCTAGGAGTAAGCCTAGCCTTTGGGGGGGATGATGTAGTGCCTCTCCCATTTGAATTTTGTAAGTCATCTTGATGGATGCAGCCTTGTTGATCTTTCATTATGTTGGATCACGATTGTGACCATGAGTGGTCTACACAGTTGAGGTGATTGGATTTATGCTATTTTATTAGTTGCTTTGATTATGCTTTGACTAATTTATGAGTTTATGATGTGATTTATGGTTCACTAATGTTTGTGCTAGTCGTTACCAAGATTGATGTGGTATCATGAAGTTATTTTGTGATTACCTTGAGATGTGTGTAGAGATTGCACTATGTACTATTACCATGCTACACTAGACTGGGTTCCTTTAGTAGTGGTTAGTCATGTTTATGACTGTATTTGCTTATGTATTTTAAGTACCTTTTTGTGTTATTTAAACTACTATTATTAAATGCTTAAATAATTAGAAATGGATTGTCCATGTTAATTCATTGGTTATGTGTTGTGGATATTTACCTTGTTATATTTTGATCCGAGAGATACTTTGTTACTCATGTTATGTTTTACATTTGAGATGACCCGAGGGTCAGATGTTATACCTTGATTTCAATATCATAGATGTTAGACTACTATGTTTTTCAGTTGATCTTATTGCATGATGATGTCATTTTGAGATGACAGTGTGTTTTATGATGATATCTGGTTATCTGATATTTGGCCATATCACTGATTGTGTTATGTAATGGACTTAATACTATGGTTATTTACTTCATTCCTTCATTGTTATGCTTTATGCGAATGTAAGTGATGTAAATAGATTATTTTATTATAATTAAATAAATGGTTAAATTAGGTGATTTAATGCATTTATTGCTTTGGCTATGTTATTATATGCAATTGCACTTGATCATGTTGTTTAGTGTGCAGGATTTATATCCTTGGTAGTGGCACATGAAGTTAGTGAGTCAACTATTCATATTTTACCAATGTCGTCCTTGTATGGTCGACGTATCCTTATTTTAATTGATAAATTAATCCTTTTGGTGATTATTAAAACTGAACTCATTTTCATTATGTGATTAGACTAGTGAGTGTGTCTGTGCATTTAGAGGTTCGCACTGTCGCGAAAGTTGTTAAGGAAATTTATGTATTTTTGGGTTTTTGATCTTTTTAATTGATTTATTTTAATTTTTAGCAGCTTTTCCATAGATGAATTCCTATTTATAGGAATAGCCTATTTTCATTTGGGTTGATGTGGGGTTCAACTAGGTTAGCTGGTTATTTTCCCGAATTGATTATTCATTCAAAAAGTGAATAAGTATCCAAAAAGAAATTTAATTCCTCATTTCTCACTTTTGAATTAGAAAGTTTGAGAGTAAAATCCAAAATCCTCTTCATGAGGATTTTCTATTTTGTTCATTGTGGGAGCTACGGGCATGGGATCATCACGAAGTTGAGCTCGTTGGATCTAGCTTGGAGAGACCTTGGATTGTCGTAATTTTCGGCCACTTCTATAAGCTTTTTATTTTATGGCTCAGATTTCCCTTTTGGCTGCTAGGTAGGGCTCTCCCATTTTTTATTTATGCTATGTTTCTACTTCTATTTTTGGTAGCCATTTGGCTGGAGGTTGAGAACTAGTGTTCCCCTCTATTTTTGTGTGTTGGTTCTACCCGGTTAGTCAGGTATGAGCATTTCCCTATTTTTCAGGATGAGGGTTTGGGGTTTTCCATCGTTATGTTGGCTATTTTTGCATATGATATTCGAACTTAATTATTTTTTGATTTTTGGAGTTTTTGTACCTAAAGGCCAAATGGGTTTTAATTTTGAAGTTTTCTAAAATTTGGAGGTATTTATCTCATTTTGCGTGCCACCTTGTTTTCTCAAGTTTTCTTGGCATGAGTTGGGTTGTGAACCTAGATTATCCATTTGGATATTAGTCATACCTTTATTGCACTTTTTTGTTTGCATTGGGATGCATGTCACATTCATACTCCCAATGTTGTGTTCGGTTGAGTGATTTTATTACCTGGTGTTATTGTTCCTTTTAGACCTTTGTTATTATTTCATGGACACTAGGATTTGTGTAGAATCCATTTTCTCATATTGAGGCTGATTGAGTGAGTTCATGATGTTTGGTCTTGTTGCATCATTAGGATTCATGTACAATCCATACTTCCGGATTGAGGCCGGTTGAGTGATTTCATGAAGTACGGTTTAATTAGCTTTGGGATTCATGTAGAATCCATCCTCTTGAGTTGTTTTTAGCTGAGTGATATTTTTCATTATGTTCTCATCCAGTCCTTGTATTATGATCTTCGTGATGGTGGTGTGCCACACATAAGTACATGTACATACATTTTTTGGGTGACTTGCAAGGCTTGATCTTTTGTGGTACTTTCGAAAGTTATGATCATTGGGGTTGGGTTGGGATTATGCATGCCCATGGGCACATGTCATAGGATGAGCATGGGTAGGGTAGGGTAGTATATGGAGGGCTTCTATCTTGCAACCTGATGATCATGGTGCCATGGGTTGGCAGAGGGAGCTTTAAGTAAGTGATAACTAAATAAAATGTGTGAGTGTTAATAAAACTTAAGATAATAAAATGTATGTGTGAGAGCCTTTCTGTTGAGGGATGTTGTATCTGCATGATCCGAGCTTGGGCTTGTTGATACCAAGCGAATCTTTGTGATGTCAGCCCCTACTTAGTAGACTGATGAGTGTCTGACCAAGACCTGTACTACTTGCACTGTCTTAAGTTCTTAGTTACAACCATCATACTGCCTGACATGAGTGTTAGCCATGGATGTTTGTTTTGTGTGTGATTGTGGTTGGATTATTATCTCCATCAGTATGGTGGGTGTGGACCTATGGGTGCCATGTGGTTGGGAGGTGTAGCTACCTTCACCACTGCCATGGACCGATGTACAGAGATTGTCTTTTTTCCTAGTGTGACCATTGCTGGATATTTTCACTTGATGCTTTGGGTTCTGGAGTATGCTTTCTTGTGATTTATGCTTTTATTGGAATGCTTGTATATCATGTTTAGATGAGATAAGTATATTTGATGCATTCACATATTATGATGTTTAGCATATGACTAGATGATGTGAATTGTTGTATTAGATTATCTATTGCTTATTGGTTTATCATATTAGATTTCCTTATTATGATGATCAACATGTGATAGGTGATGTTATCTACTTGAAAGATTATCTTATGCTTATATTGTAGCATGTTTTAGTAGTGACATCCCTATTACGGTAGTACCAAAGATCTAATCAGTGGCTTTGGATGTTATGTGTGGGGGATGGCTAGGATCCATGATGGTCTTATGATGCTATTAATGATTGGGAGGAACTGCGTACTCAGTTTGGTTGTTTTGCACTTTGTGATGTTATTTCTATACACTGTGATGTTTCTCTTAGTATGTTCTTTTATTGCTATGGTTTATATGGATAGATGTTCCTCTTTCTTGTTCTTGGCATCTTGTTGTTTTTACACTCGAGTGTTCATTCCTCAATCTATGTGGTTCGAGTACTCTCCGGTGTGGAGGTTTTAATATCAGTTTTCCTCTTCTGTTCGTCCTTTAAGAGTTTTTTTGTTTTCTTGGGTGACCATGTGTCAACATGGGGTGATACAATAATGTGTCCCACGTCCATTAAAGTTCCATCATGAAACACTAGAAAGTATTGCACCCCTTGGGAAGAAATGTCTTGTGACCCTAGAAAGTATCACACCCTCATTGAAAAATTGTTGTATGATATTTGAGGAGTATCACATGCCCTTGAGAGGAGTATCGCCCAATCCCTGAAAGTGTCACCTTGCTTCTTTGGAAATATTGCACGATACTGGAAAGTATCATTGAGTGTTGATTTAAAGTATCACTTGGTATTTGTGAAAGCCTATCTGGGCAGACAACGAGCATTTTTTTGTAAGACTCAAACTTTTTGGAAATTGTTTTGGGTACCCTCTTAGGTGTTCTTCAATCCTTTGCTGTCGTATTTTAAATTTGGAATGTTTCTATTCGAATTCAGTTCTGCATCTCTCATTGTCTGTTGTTTTGTTTAGTAGTGGCATTTGGAGATTCATTGGTTGCTTGAATTGTTAGTGAAGTCTTCCGTTGCGATCTATGTAATCCCTGTATGATGTTGTCATGTGCATGCATACTTGTAATTTTTTAATTATCTTGGCTTGTATTGAATCCTTGTTCCAAGGATCTCTAAGCGGGCATTATAGAATGATACCATGCTAGTGCTTCCTCCCATTCTAGAAGAGAAAAGTCAAGTTACTATAGAGGAAGAGCCACATACAATTCAAGCATATGAAGCTCCCACAACAAGGCATGCGAATTCAACCAAAGAGAAAGCTCCTCCAACTATGAAACCAGCTCCCTCTCCTCCTAGAACCATAATGGCCACCCTAATGGTGGAACAAACAAGGGTGAAAAAGAAAATAGAGAGAGTAAATAATATGAAAGGACTAGCATCAATGACAACCTTTTCACCCAATTAGTACATGTCTCCGACGGGAACCCCTCTAACATGATTGAAATAGGTAGTACAAAAATAAAAGAGGAAATAGAATGAGATTTTGCAAGAATTTGTACAAGAGGTAGCAAATCCCATTGACCCTACTCACCCTAAGATAGATTTGAAGGCTTCCTTTGAGAAATGAACTCTAACCCCTCCACTAAGTGGCTTATTTTTGGATTCTTACAAGAGATGATGTCACAATTTTGAAGAACATGGAATGGAAATCATTGAGGCTAATATGCATTCATTGCATAGTATACAAAGTAATGTGCATAAGTTGGCAACTATGATCAACCAATTTTTTGGGTTAGTAGATGAAATATCTACCTGGAGTGATGATCTAGTTACTTTACAAAAGATTAAGGGGTAGAGATAGGATGTTTCTTAATGATTTTACAAGGGAAAAGTTGGATAAGATTGATGATTGGGTCAAGAAGATACATGCTAGGAATAAGTTCATGTTATCCATGTATAAGGAAATCCAAGATATGCAGGGAAGAGCTCATGTTTAGATACTAGAAGTAGATAATTATTACATTGCGATAAGCCTGGAGATTTTTGATGATGACTCCAAAGAACATTTATGCTCAACGGAAGCACTAGCGCAACAATTGTGAGCATATTTTTAAGTAGTTTCCTCCAAAGATTATATTCAATGAGTATTTAAGCCAAGGAGACAATAAAGGAATTAGATTCTAAGATTGACAATTTTGTTAACATTTGGTGAGAGGTTCATGATTTTATTGGAGAAGTGAGGGCCAAGTCTCAAGCCTTAGATTTTATGGATCCCTTGAAAGGAATTGCAGCTATACAAAATTCCAAGGTAGCTAATCCAATTATTATTTTGGTTGAAGATCAACAAGACCCAGATGCCAAAAATTGAGATTTTAACTTAGAAAAAAATTGCCAATTTTGACCTTGAGACATCTAAAGGTGTGCAACTCTATATCCTTGCAACTTCACATTTTTGAAGATTTTGGTGAAGGCCCAAATTTTACCTCTAGAGGCATGCAAATCCATAGGTGGGGCAATTTCTCGTTACTTGCAACTACATCTATAATTAATTAAGACTTCCTATTTTTGGGCATTTTCATGTACCAAAAGTGCCTATTTCAAGCTTTGTGGTGTTAACTGATACTTATGCATGGAGAAGGACATGTTTCTATTTTTAGAAGGCTCCTAAGCTCTAGCTACCACTCAGAGATGTCCATCTCCTATTATCTTCTTCTCTTTATAGTTTTAAATCATGTAAAGGCCCATGCACCATTTCATTGATATAAAAAAGTGTGTATGCCTACTTAACACTATATCAAGGATCAATATGTGTATATTTTTCTTTGTTTAAATAGTTTTAGCACTCTTTGCATGAGAAAAACATAGCTCCAAAATTCACATGAAGTAGAGGCTTCACTACAAATAAAGGGTTGTAACATGTATTCAAGGCTGATGTTTTATGCAATGAAGTATGCTATTGGTGCTCTCATTCTATGTGTAGTGATTCTTGCTGGAAGGTGCATTCTCTTTGTGAATTAATAGTTCATAAATAATGAAGGAGGTAACAGTCTTATTGTTTTTGAATGATCATGCGATTTTATTATTCTAGGAGTTTTTCAAAAATAGCTACATAATACCTCTCTTGTGACTAATTGGAGAAGGGGATTACTTACGTGTGTTCATAGCAACTTGTTTTGTGTCTATGCACTTTTTGTGGCTACACAATTTGATGAGTTATGAAAAATAATACTATCTTGCAAATTTTCATTGATGATTGCATTAGGGAGATTATGGTTGTGTTGCTTTGAATTTTGATCATTTTCTACCATCTCCTTTGAATATTAATTTGTAGATGTGTTGCCATTGTGGCTTATGTTCATTTAGATTTCAATTTCAACAATTTTCTTTTTCTCGTTACCTTCTCTTTGTAATTTTTTTTCCCATGAAAGTCTAGTTAAATTAGAAATTCAAGTTAATTTATACTTGAATGGATAACCATAAAAATAAAAATAACAAAGATATTATTTTCTACTAAATATTTACCAAGTGTCAGAGAGTTGCTGATTGGACTTCACTGAACCAACAAAGGCTTCCTTATTAAACATAAACATACTACCCATTCAGTTGAAAAAAAATCCTCTGAAACCTTATGATTGAAATTTTATTGGCTTTTCAAGAGAGAGATTCTCATGAATTTTTGTCATTATCATCATGTAATTATGATGTTCAATAGAAGTGGAACTAGAAGGAGGGCTTGAAGCCAGTTTAAGGCTTTGAAAAAGATGGATTTTTTTGGTCTAATATCCCCCTTGCAGTGAGTATTTTGATCATAGCCTAAAAAATACAAGTTCTTGGAACTTCACTATTTTTGCATATCTTGCAATGACAAAGGGATTCCCAAAATTCATACTACACTAACTTTCATACTACCAACATCCAGCTCACAATCCTCTATTTCTTCACAACCAACACCTCCCCTATAATAGAAAAATCAACCACCTCTACTATCAATGTCTTTCTTTGCTAATGCATAGGATTCACCCATCAACTTACAAGGTCAACTCAATGACCTTCCTAAAAATGTCAACAAATTATCCTCAAGGTACATTTATGAAGAAGCAAAGATGATGGAAGACCATATCAAAATATTCAAATAAATTTGCAATAGAAGAAAAATGGAGTATGTGAATATGGTTGTTCATTTGTTCCCTTATACTTCTGGCAAGATGATGTTTCATTGGTATGCAAATTTACCTCTGACGTATATCACAAATAAGCATCTTTTGAGAGCATGTTCTTGGATATTTTCAAGGTCTTAATCAACCCAACTATTGTACACTAGTAATTCCTTTCCATAAAAAAAGGGACCCCAATGAGACTAGTTCAAGGTTTACCCATCATTTTCACACAATATACAAAAAAATGGAGTCCCCTTATATAGTTATGATGCCATCTGTGATACAAATTTATCTTTACTCCATGGATCAGCTCACCAGAATTTTCCTAAGGAGGTTGCCTACCACAAATATATACATTGTTGAAAAAGTCTTCCAAGAAACAATCACCTTCACAAAGCAAGCTAACCCAATGGAGGGAGAAGTATGAAGGTTTCCTTCTCAAAAAACACTGCAAGAGTAATGCCACCATATCTGATAGGATCATGAGTGGCTATGCCTGAATATCATCCATACATCACTATTCCTACACAAAAATATACTACTTCTCCACTTTTAGCTCTAACATATATGGGTTATGAGCCCCCTAAGACGACATTTTTTTGAACAAAAGGTGTTGGAAACTACAATTGGAACAATTGTTATGTTGTCATTGATGCCAAACCTTACTGGTAAGATATTTTCTAATAGTGTAGAGTGCCATATCAATTGATTGATGAAGAGGATTTGAAAAAAAGAGACATCAAGGTGACCTAGTCTATAATGCCTACCCCTAGTTTACTTTTCATGTTATATTGTCAAATTCTTCTAGGCTAACTTTATGGTTATGTTTTATGAATAGTGGTACTTTGTTGCTTGTTTTGATTGGATGTTATTTCATACTCACTTGATATATTTGATGAGCTACTTGACACTTGACTATTTCACGTGTTCATGATTACTCTTTCGATGATGATGCTTATAGTGATTTCAATTTTTTCATGATGATAGTTAGATGGATGATTAATATGTAGTTTTTATGGATACTTACTCCATACTTACATGTGTATGGTGTATATGTATATTTTACTTTATATTTGGCATTTTTGATGTGGTTAAGGGAGGGAGTCATAATCACTTTCTAGTTGAGATCTACATGATACACCACTCCTCACCATTTCTTGTTTAGTTAAGATTTTTATGTATATGTACATGCTCAACTTTTATACAGATTGTAGGTATTAGGTATTGACTTCCTTGAATTGCTAGGATGAGCATGCTCTATCACAATATCTCAATGGTAAAGAGGGAAGATATATCTTGAGTCCAAATCCTAACCCTAAGCCAATTGTCCTAGAAAGTAGGACACGTATCTGAGTTATTAGTCACCTTCTAGTCAGGATCTAGATGATGCACCACTCCCTACCATTGCCTATTTAGTTTAGATGTTCATGTATATGTACATGCTTGACTTTTATGCAGATTGTAGGTATCGGGCATCAACTTCCTTGAATTGCCAGGATGAGCATGCTCTATCACAGTATCTCAAAGGTAAAGAGGAGAAATAATTCTTGAGTCCAAATCCTAACCCTAAGCCAATTGTCCTAGAAAGTAGAAGAAGCATCTGAGTTATTTACCCTTTTGAATTCGTCAAGTGACATGAATTCAAGATTTTGACTCTTGAGTTTGATTTAGTACTTTGTCTTTAAATGAGTTTTCTATTTTAGATTGTGGCATGTTGTGATTTTTAGTTATAATTGAATCAAATTAAAAGAGTATTAAATGATTCAATTTAACAAAAAAATTATAAAGAAAAATCAAATTTTAATTATATTTAATTAATTGGGAAATAAATTAAATAGAATAATTAAACTTAAAAGATTTAATAAAAGTTTTAATTTTTGGCGTAATTATATTTATTTAATTTAATAATAATTAATTGAGGATTTTTATTTTATAATAAACTCTAAATCTTATTATTATTTAAATGAATAAATATGTTATTAAAGACATCTTATGATTTAATAAAAGAGAGATAAAATAAAATAAATAAAGTTTATTTTAATTAAAATTTAAAAAGTTTGCACATGAAATTAAAATAAAATAAATAATAAAGAAATAGGTTTGTGTGATTATAAAACTGAAACCCTAAAGGGAGGAAGCTCTTTATTAAGAAATTAGAGCTCATTTCACCACACATAGGTTTGGAGGAGCAAATTTTGAGAAAAGGGGTTTTTGAGAAGACGAGAATTCTTGCAAGTTCTAAACATTTATCTAATTAGCATCAGATCGAGGTAAGATCTTGTTGAGATTCTTCACAGTAATTTCCTTCAATTTCCTTTGTCATCTCTTTGATTGATATGGATCTATTTTCAGAAATAATTCAGGTTGAAACACTTGTTAAAATTGTTGATTTTCTTTATTGAAAATGTCTCTAAACGAAATCAATTTGAAACCCTTGTTTGAGAAACCTCTTTTGAATAATTGGATTTAATTTAGAAAATTATAAACTGACATGGGGGTTTGGAAAAGAAAACCAGATATAAATTATTATTTTTGATTGTTTAATTTTGGTTGCTATATTAGATCTATCATAGATATATTTAAATAAATAAATAAAATATTTACCACATCAATTAAAAATTACTATGGTAACTGCAATTTTTAATAATATCATTTTTGATATGAGGGAGGGTTGGTTTTCCATTTTAAAAATAAAAACAAAATATAAAAATAAATTTTAAAAATGAGAATTAGGGCCATTACCTCCTCGTCCCCAAGTTGTCTCAGCTTGGCTACAAAGGTAGTCATCATAGCCAAGGCTATTGATAGCTGTCATAGTTGCTACGTTTACGGTTGCCTAAGCAACCAAAGCTACTATAAGAAGCGCCCTATGGGCCTTAAAAGGTATTGCATGTGTTTTTTTTATATAATAAATTTTATTAAATAAAAATTTAATATAGTTTTTAATAATTAGTTTATTTAATATTTAATAATATTATTAAAAAAAAAATTTATCAGTAAGAGGTAGAAGCCAAGATTCATTATTATTATGTGAAGTGATTAATTATTATTAATTATTAAGTTTGGAAGAGTCAAAGTGAAGACCTCTCAGATAAGAGGCTCATAATTTACCATTGTGTTGTAGGCTCTTGCCTATAATATTATTAAATATTAATAATTATTATTATACTATTAAATTAAAGATTATTGTTATTAATAAATAAATAAATTTTATTTTATTTAAAATTTAATAATAATAATTATTAAATTTTAATAATAATTATTATTAAATTTTAATAATATTTACTAAATAGATTTAGTTTTATAGTTATCATTAAGTTGTATTATAACTCTTTTTTTTTTTTTAATTGAAGATTTCTTTTTAATGTGTAAGGTCCCTCCTTGCATGTACTTATTAAATATGATTTTCTTTGTTAAATCCATTATAGGATATTAGAATGGATGTAAAGTAATGTTTTATGGTTTAGATGTCCTAATGGAAATTGAGATTTGTTGATACACTCATGTTTTAAATACTCAGCGATTTGAGAACCACTACATTATCTTGACTGTTTAAACATTAATTTGCACTAATGATGATACATGGTGTTTCACCTGATGATGATGATGTTGATTATGATACATTGATGATTAGGTTATATGCATTCAGATAGTTCAGTATTCATTATTGGTGGTGTTTATGATGTTCAAAAATATGCATGCCTAACAATGATTATTCTAGTATGTTAACCTAAATTAATGAATAAGTTATGTTATAATGATTATGCAATTACTGATGATTAAATATGAGAAAAAATGAGATAAATAGTTATTTATATGAAATATTGATATTTTGATTTTTGTGATTATCTTAATGAGTTTTAAATATATGCGCATGATTTTTCTCGAGCTACTAATGTGCGAAATGAAGTGTGCAGAATTATTAGCCAAAAAATCTAATGGAGAACCTGAACTTGACCATATATACTATTTGTAAAAACTAGGGTTGAGTCTAATGAAAGATGCAAACCCTATTATTTCACATTTTATTTGTATCGTAAATTGAATTTATGTATCATTATGTAATCGTAAAGTGTTTAATATTTTGTAAACGATGATCTTATAGTGTCACTTGACACTCGTGATTCATATATGCATTTCAACATGATAATTAGGGTTAGCCAAGTAACCTAATAATATGGGATGGACTAGGTTAGTAAACTAATACTAATTAGTTAGTAGTCGAGGTTAATTACCCTAATCAGGGTTAGTGATAAGTTTGTATTCTTAGAATTTTCTTAGAAAGTCCAAATATTTCAAGCAATTTAATAGGTCATTAAATAATCCTAGAGGTCAAAAAATATGAAAACTAAGTGCCTAGGGGGTATATGTATGGGTTGGGGGCATTTTCCACCCCTCTAGCCCCTTTCGTTGACTTTTGTGACCACTCAAATATCCCATTTTTGCTTTAGTGCGAAAATTGGAATTTCACGATGAGTTTGACAAGTTATACTCCACCATGAAGTTTTTTTTAATGATGAAGTTAAGTTAGAAAACTCTAGAAGCCCTTAGTCAAGTAGGGAGTTATTACATTTTGTAGGTGGTTGAGTTAGGAGCCTATTTAGTGGCAGATTTGAGGGTGGAAGAGTGTTCACCCAACCTTTAGATTTAGAGAGTAAAGTCATGATTGAAGGAGGAAGAAGGATAACTCTTCTCAAAATTCAGTTGCCATAACCATTTGTGAAGGTAGGAATCCTTCAAGCTTGTGTCTTCATGCTGTGTTTCATTTCTTAAAGTAGGTTTCTACATGTGTGTGCATTCGTATGTATGATGAACATGTTGGGGATGAGATTGTGATAGGTTTTCTTTAAATGTTTTCCTTCCTGTTTTACATTTTATATTTTGAGGGAAAATTGTAAGGGTTGTGTTGGCATTACTCATCCTCAGATAGGGCATAAGTGGTCATCTATGAGAGGAGGTCTTCAGTTGGACTCCGAGTAGTGCAGAGTCTCTCCTCATGATAATGAGAGGGAGAGAGTAGGGTGTTATGGGTCCCTACTCGTTAGTAAAAACCATGTTTGTGTTTTGGGAAATTGAGAAGTGAAAGAATGAAAGTTCTTGTGATACTAGCCTCAAAAGGGCATCTGTGAAAGAACATAAGTTCTTGTGATATTAGCCTCAAAAGGTCATTTGTTATGGTGTCGTGATCAACTTTTCCTACCCTAGAAAAATCCACCTTCTCCCTAGTCTGGTTTGATAACGAACCTATTGTACAAACCTGAGATGGGAGTAAATGGGTTGAATGTGTCCTCATGCTAAATCAATTTGTCTCCCAGTTAGTTTTTGGTTTCTCCATGGTTACCTTGATGTGATTGTAGATTTTGTAGTGGCTACCTTGATATGGAGCCAAGCATGAATTCAAAGTTGTTGTTTAAATTCAAATGTATGGAAGTCTTCTTCTTGGAATGATGATCCTGTTGTAAAAGGTATTGTTAAACTTTTTCTAAAATGATTATGATCTCAGGTTTTCTTCCCTAGTTCTTTATCGAAGGAGTCCTTGAATCAGATGATTGAATAAAATGAATTAGAAGTGGCTAGCCCATGTATGTTGAAAAAAAATAAGTATTTTCCTTTCATATGACATTCCTTATGATTCATTTTATATGCATAAGTTTATCGGTAAATAGATGCAATGATGTTTTACTTTCCCTACAATATTCTTTAATTTGAATTTGTATTCATATGATTGTTGGTAATTGAATACAATGAAGTGAATTAAATTATGCAATTTAATTTTGAACGTGGATTAGAAGAAAATCAATTTATATGAATGATACTTCATTTTGTATTTTCATAATAATTGAGAAGAAAAAAAATCCTATTCAAGTGCATCAATATAACGTGAACATTTATGCTATTAATTATCCTAGAAATTTAAAAGAAAAAAAAGATCCCCTTACCATATAATTTAAATTGTATTTACAAATCTTACACTTAGGAAAAAAAATGACTTTTGAAAAAAAAGAAATATTGTCCAAAATAGACACCTACAATATTCTGCCTAATACGTGAAGGAAGGAATCAATTCAAATATTCCCATGACAATCATTAAACTATATATATATATATATATATATAGACTATGGGAATGAAATACTTAAAGTAAAAATAAAAAATAAAAGATATTAAAATAGGGACTCAAATATCCTTATTACCTATTTTCTCAACCTTGCCTAATAAACTTTAACATAACTCCCACTATGATATGGACTTAACCAATCACATTTTTGCCCTTGACATGCATACCATGTCCTCTTTTCCCTTAAGTGTTGATTGGTTATATATGAGAGTGGTTGAAGAAGAAGTGGCAAAGTTATTATGAAGGGGCTTAAAAGTAAAAAAATATTTATACATAACAAAGCTCTTCAAAACCTTGCCCACCTCTTCAATTTCTAAATGCCTAACATTGGAGTCCTTGCCATGCATGTGAAGGGAGACAAGGTCTGCAAAAAAAAGGCTTGGGTCAGCATGAGGGCTCCTTGGGGAATGCCCAAGCAAGTGGCTGGTCCACTTGCCAGGTGGAAGGTAGGCTTAGGGTTAGTTAATAGAGCTTAGGGGTAGTTGGATTTTTATTGGAAGGTTAAGGATGGTAAGTAGCGTCTAGTGGGTAGTGATTAGTGTTTTTTTAGCATTATAATTTATATTTTGTTTAGGAGTTATAATAACAAAGTGTTAGTAGACTTGGTTAGTGTAAGGTAAGTTTAGTTAGTAATATATGTTGGTTTCAGATTTAGATTGTTGTCATGGATTAGTAGTATTATTAAATTTTTTTGTGTAGGATATGATGTTAGGATTTAATTTATATGTTAGTATTAACTAGCAAGTTGTTTGGGTTAGAATATGATAAAGTTGTCATTGGAGGTTTGTAATAAGTTTAAGGTTAAAATAAATGTTATAATTATTATTTCTTTTGTGTTTAAAAAATGGTAAATTTTAATGGTTGTTTTATTTGTTTAGTTAGTAGGAGGTTAGGAAGGCTATGTTAGCATTAAAGTTAGTAGTTGTTAATTAAAGTTAGTAAATAGTTCTATTTGAATAAATAAAGAATGTTACTGTTTAATTAAAATATTATAATATTGTGATTTTATGATTGAACAAAAATGTATTTGTTGTTTAAGTTTAATGGTTAGATCACAAGGAGTATAGTTAAAATATCTTGTTATAGAATATCATTATTTGAAATATCTATTTTTCTATCTTGAGTATCTTATAAATACTTTAGAAGAATATTATGTATTTAATTATAAGTATTAATTAATAAGTAGGAGATAATTTCCACAGCTAGTCAAATTGTGATATTGCTATCAGGATTTAACTATGTGATTTTTGAGTCAAACTCATTGATCCAAATTTCATGAGTAGTGATTCAACATAAATCCATCTCTCATGAGAATAAATGGAACACTTAGCACTCATTGGATCTAGGTGATGCTCACAGGGGTGAAGCACCGGGACTTCCTGGGAGGTCACCCATCCTAGTACTACTCCAGCTTGAGCGCGCTTAACTATGGAGTTTCCTCCATGGTTAAACCCAAAGCTTGCAACCCCATTTGAAAAACCTTCACCAAGTGTTGTGCCTTATGAACCATTTATTAGAAAGCCCCTTAAGCTCATCAATTGATAAGTAGGAGATAATTTCCACAGCTAGTCAGGATTTAACTGTGTGATTTTTGAGTCAAACTCATTGACCCACATTTCATGAGTAGTGATTCAACATAAATCCATCTCTCATGAGAATAAATGGAACGCTTAGCACTCATTGGATCTGAGTGATGCTCACAGGGGTGAAGCACTGGGACTTCTCGGGAGGTCACCCATCCCAGTACTACTCCATCTTGAGCGCGCTTAACTACGAAGTTTCCTCCATGGTTAAACCCAAAGCCTGCAACCCCATTTGCAAAACCTTCACCAAGTGTTGTGCCTTATGAACTATTTATTAGAAAGCCCCTTAAGCTCATCAATTGATAAGTAGGAGATAATTAAGTTCAAATGACTATACTAGGATTTAAATAGGTGATGGATTAAAAGTTGTCTAGATAGCTGGATAGAATGGTTTGGGTTTCTATTAGAAGATGGGTCGATGTCGTGTTTAATTTAATGATAAATATTTAATATTTTTAATTAGTTCTCAATAGGTTATGACAATATTCAGAATTAAGTATTAATGTGTTATGATATATTAACCTTTAAATGTAGAATTAGATTCTCCTAAGGATTGATCTAGTATAGTGATAAAAGGGATAGCATCATAGTTGACTTATGAACTTGGAAACCCTGCAATGTAAATTGAATTGGAATTTGTACCTTTGTAAATTAAACCTACATGTAAATCAATTGATTCATTCAATCCAAACTAAATGTTCCTGTAGTGTTAGGACTTAGGGTTTCAAACCTATGCAATGTGTTGGAATACAAACTCTACATCTTTATATTATGTATTCAAAACTCACTTTATTCCTTGGTCAAAATTTCCATGAGTCTTTTAGTGTAGCATGTATTTTTATAGTGAATTAATTATCTTAAAAAAAATTAAAAAATTGTTGGTGTATTTTTGCCCCAAATTTTGGGCATGACATAATGAAGTTGGATTTTATTAAAAGGGTAGTTCATTTTTTATATAAAAGAAAAATATGGGTTTTTATATTTATATGACTTTGTATGAATTGTTGAGTCCTTTGAGATTATTGTGAACTCGAAGACCTTAGCAACTATGACATGTGAAGAATGAAAAATTGATCTTTTTGTAAATCAAAATCTTAAGTTTTCAAAGACAAATAAATTATGAAACTACACTTCCTGTGATGTATGTTTTATTTTGTGGTGGGATTGTGATTGACTTAGTATGTTGACCAATTTTGGATGTTTACCAATGGCTTAGGAATTATTGTTTTATGATGTTATAAGTGATGTCATAGTTTTGTGAATTGATCTTTGAGTTATGGATCAATGGTTATATTGTAATTTCTAGTTGCTTCTATAGAATTGATGTGGTCAATTGTGAGCTTATGAGAATTTCTACTATTTTGAGCTTAGGGTAGGTTGTCTTTATGTATGTTAGGAAGTGGCTTGCAATAGAGGCCAAAGCCCTAAAGAGGCTGCCTAGGTAACCCATTGTAGGTTATTCCAATAATTGATAACATTTAATTAAATAGGTTTAAAAATTATTAAAAATAGTTAGTGGTTTTTCCTCATCCATGCCTCGAGTGCTAGTACAAGTTAGGATGGAAGTAGAAGGGATTCTTGGTTGTGACCTTAACTTGTTTGTATGCCTTGTTTGTATGAAAGGATATTGATGGCACATAGATTCACTAGGGGGCCAGAGTATAGGGAGATTTCCCGGACAACCTTAGAGTTGACTCATGTGATGAAACTTGCCCACTTACATAGTAGATTTCCTATGTGTATTTGTTACCTCTAGGTTTAGATGTTATTTGTGTCATGACACCTTCGAGATAGATTTCTATCAAGTTTTCCTTGACCTAGATGTTGGTTATGACTTATTGGATTGGTATCCATATGGGACTTGAGTTTATCTCCTCAACATAGTGGGATTGGGCCATTTAGGTTCCATGAGTTCAGGTGGTAGTGTTTCTTATACCATTGAGACCTGACAGCTAGATGTCATTTTTAGATGTACTTGTGTAGTTGTTCCTTTCATTCTGATCTCATGTTTCTATTGGATGGTTATATTTAGTTGTATTATACTTGATTATGTGGAGATATTTTGAGATGATGTATTTATTCATGATGTATATTATTTGAGCTTTTAATACCCTGTGACTTGTACACTAGATGATTATGCATTTTGATTATGCCATGTGGCATCTTATGTAATTTTATATTATTTAACTATATTTTTACTTGTGTTTATTCTATGATGTGAATTTTTTATGTATTAGATTTAGTGTTAATAAAACTTATGTATGTGATTCAACATCATGGAACCCTTAAGAGATGTAATCTATTTATAGATTGTTTGTATGAGAGTTATTGCTTCCACTATGTTATCTCTTCTTGTTTTAATCTTTCAAAAAAAAAAAAGATTGAAAAACTTAGTGACATATTAGGTTAAGTTCTTTTGGGTTCCTTGGTGGGCCGTTACATCTAGTATTAGAGCCTGAGTTTTTACGTTGGAAGCTCTGGGTATATTGGAATGCCACTAGATGACAACTAGTTAACTGAAATGAAACTTAAACAACTATATATCTTTATTACAACTTGAACACTTTGAACTTCAAACTCAATATTTGAAATATAGAAAAAGGAAAAACTTGAATAACTCTTGAATTAGTTTTCAAACATGTTTTCTTATGATTGTGCTTTAAGGTGGCATGCCTTTTTTGACTTTGTGAACATTCTTGTTGATTTGGCTTGGGTGTTGTAGGAGGATGGTGTCTAAGGCTAGATCATCTAGTAGAGTTCATAGTGCAAGCTAAGGTACATGTCATGGGAGAGGTGGACATGATAGTCCTACAACTCATAGAGAGAGTCTTGTTCAAGAAGAGAATAGGCATGAGAGCCATAGAGAAGAGCATGCTGACTTAGAGGAGGCTAATATGAGATAGATGAAGAGGATGATCTTAGAGTGCCAACCTCCTCCAAAGGGTGTTGATAAGGAGGAATCACATCATGTTGAGAATGAGGAGAGGTGGAGATCCATGAGTCCTTGGGAAGACATCCATGGTGATAGACAAAGGTTAGCTAAGGCCAATCAGATGATAGACCTAGAGAGGTCCAAGATCAAACCTTTCAACAAAGTTGGTATAGGATATGTGGCTGAGTAGTGGTTAATTTCCTTAGACAGATGTTTTGCGATGCAAGACTTTGAATCCAATGTTAAAGAAAGGTATTCCATCACACATCTAGAACTCTTTGGGGCTACATGGTGGAACCTTGAAGAAAAGAAATTGGGTGTGGATATGAACACCATCACTTGGGAGTTATTCCTTGAAAACTTCTATGATCACTTCCTACTAGAGGAGTGATACCAATAGAGGGTAGATGAATTTCATAATATGAGGTTGTATACCATAATTGTGGTAGAGTATGAGCATAAATTCTATGAGTACATGCCTTATGTAGGGACCAATGATAGTTCACCAATAATGGTTCAACACTTCATTTAGGGTGTGAACAACCATCTCATTGGGGGTGTAAAGGTTTCCAAACCTAAAACCCTCAAGGATGCAGTACATCAAGTTATTCTTGAAGAATAGAATGCCATTTCAGGACATGGAAATTTTGTGGGTGTACCTGCTAGTGGACATACACAATATAGGTCCAACGACACACAAAACCAAGGAACATGTAGTAATAGGAAGCTTGCTTCTTTAGGAGGCACTTAGAAACAAAAACAACAGGGAGAATCCTATCCTTCAACATAGAGTGGTGGCAGTGGTTCACACTCTAGGGATTCTCAAAACTCTCAGTGCAATAGGCACAATCAGCATAACGAACCAACATAAAATACTCATTCTTTTGCTAGTGGGGGTAGTTTCCAACAGTCCAACACACTTAGAGTGTAGGGAAGTTTGAAAGGAGAATGCTTTTTCATGCGGACAACATGGGCATAAGTCATCCCATTGTCCTCAATGAAAACTACAGTTCTCAGATCAAAGACCTATAGTTTCAAAACCCACAGTTGGAGATATGGGTAGATCACAAAGGGTGTTTTCTATGGATTCTTATCCTCCTATAAGGAGAAAGGGTCAAATGGGACCCACAAATTGAATGCTTGAGTTTTATCTTTCTTGTAGCCTTCCAGGAGTAAGCCCAAGCCTGGGGGGGTGGGGGTGGATGTATTCCCTACCCTTAGTTTAATTTTCATGTTATATTGCCAAATTCTTTTAGGCCAACTTTAAGGTTATGTTTTTATGATTAGTGGTACTTAGTTACCTATTTTGATTGGATGTTATTTCATACTCAGTTGATATATTTGATGAGCTACTTGATAATCGATTATTTTATGTGTTCATGATTATTCTTTTGATGATGATGCTTATAGTGATTTCAGTTATTTCATGATGATAGTTAGATGGATGATTTATATGTAGTTTCTATCTATACTTACCCCATAATTGAATGTATATGGTGTATATGTATGCTCTACTTTATTTTTGACATTTCTGATGTGGTTGAGGGAGGGAGTCATAGCCACCTGCTAGCTAGGATCTACATGATGCACCACTCCCCACCATTGTCTATTTAGTTTAGATTTTTATGTATATGTACATGCTTGGCTTGTAGATTGTAGCTATCAGGCATTGACTTCCTTGAAATACTAAGATGAGTGTGCCCTACCTCAATATCTCAATAGCAAAGAAGGGAGATAATTCTTGAGTCCAAACCCTCACGTTAAGCCAATAGTCCTAGAAAGTAGGACAATTATCTAAGTTATTTACCTTTCCAAATTTGTCAAGTAAGGTGAACTTAAGATTTTGACCCTTGAGTTTGATTTAGTACTTTATCTTAAAAGTGAGTTTTCTGTTTTAGATTATGGGCCTGCTATGATTTTCAGTTATAATTAAATCAAATCAAAAGAGTATTTAATTATTTAATTTAACAAAAATATTATAAAGAAAAATAAAAATTTAATTATATTTAATTGACTAGGAAATTAATAAAATAAAATAATTGAATTTAAAAGATTTAATAAAAGTTCTAATTCTGGCGTAATTATATTTATTTAATTTAATAATAATTAATTTACAAGTTTCATTTTTATAATAAACTCTAAATCTTATTATTATTTAAATCAATAAATATGTTATTAAAGACTTCTTGTGATTTAATAAAAGAGAGAAAATAAAATTAATAAAGTTTGCACATGAAATTAAAATAATAAAGAAAAGGGTTTGCGTGATTGTAAAACTGAAACCCTAATGGGAGAAAGCTCTTTATTAAGGAATTAGAGCTCATTTCTCCAGACACAGGTTTGGAGGAGCAAATTTTGGGAAAAAGGGTTTTCAAGAAGATGAGAATTCTTGCAAGTTCTGAACATTCATCCGATTAGCATCAGATTGAGGTAGGATCTTGTCAAGATTCTTCATAGTAATTTCTTTTGAATTTCCTTTCTCTTCTTTGTGTTTGCTATGGATTTGATTTCAGAAATAATTCTGGTTGAAACCCTTATTGTTAAAATTATTGTTCTTCATTATTGAAAACGTCTGTGAATGAAATCAATTTGAAACCCTTGTTTGAGAAAACTCTTTTGGATAATTGGATTTGATTTAGAAAATTATAAATTGGGATTGGGGTTTGGGAAAGAAAACCAAATATAAATGATTATTTTTTACTATTTAATTTTGGTTGTTATATAAGATCTATCATAGATATATTTAAATTTTAAAAAATTAAGCAATTGAAAATTGTTGTGGTAACTATAATTTTTAATAATATCATTTTCATTTTTGTTTAAAAAAAATAAAAATAAAGGGAATTGGGGCCATTACCTCCCCATCCTCAAGTTGTCATAGCTTGGCTACGAAGGTAGCCTACCGATAGCAATTGTAGTTGCTATAATAGCTGAGGCTGCCTAAGCAGCCAAAGCTATTATTCACATTGGCCTACGAGCCTTAAAAGGTATTGGATGTGATTTTTTTATTAAATATAATTTTAATATAATTTTTTATAATTAGTTTATTTAATATTTAATATTATTATTAATTATTAATAATAATTATTATACTATTAAATTCATAATTATTTTTATTAATAAATAAATTATTATTATTTTTTAATAATTTAATAATTATTATTAAATTGAAATACTATTTATTAAATAAATTTAGTTTTATAGTTATCAATAAGTTGCATTATAACTCACTTTTAAAAAAAATTAAAGAATTTTTTTAATGAAGTTGGATTTTATTAAAAGGGTCGTTCATTTTTATCTAAAAGAAAAATATGGGATTTTATATCTAGATGACTTTTTATGAATTGTTGAGTCCTTTGAGATTCTTGTGAACTCGAAGGCCTTAGCAAATATGACACATGAAGAATGAAAACTTGACTTTTTGTAAATCGAAATCTTAAGTTTTCAAAGACAAACAAATTATGAAACTACACTTGTTGTGATGTATGTTTTACTTTGTGTTGGGATTATGGTTGACTTAATATGTTGACCAAATTTGGATGTTTACCAAAGGCCTGAGAATTATTGTTTTATGATGTTATATGCGGTGTCATGGTTTTGTGAATTGATCTTTGAGTTATGGATCAATGGTTATATTGTGATTTTCAATTGCTTCTATAGAACTAAAGTGGTCAATTGTGTGCTTATGAAATTTTTTTCTATTTTGAGCTTAGGATAGGTCGTC
The DNA here is from genome assembly GCA_028749045.1 of Cupressus sempervirens. Taxonomy (NCBI): domain Eukaryota; kingdom Viridiplantae; phylum Streptophyta; class Pinopsida; order Cupressales; family Cupressaceae; genus Cupressus; species Cupressus sempervirens. The sequence continues at coordinate 219,556,688 of CM053790.1, forward strand.
TTTATGTATGTTGGGAAGTGGCTTGCAATAGAGGTTGGAGCCCTAAAGAGGCTTCCTAGGAAACCCATTGTAGGTATTTTTAATAAGTGATAACATTTTATTAAATGGGTCTAAAATGAATTAAACAGAGTTAGTGGTTTTTCCTCACCCATGCCTCAAGTGCTAGTACAGGCTAGGATGGGAGTAAAGAGGATGCTTGGTTGGGACCTTGCCTCATTAGTATGCCTTGTCTGTATGAAAGGATATTGATGCCACATAGATTAACTAGGTGGCCAAAGTCCAGAGAGGCTACAAGGGTAACCTTAGAGTTGACTCATGCGATGACACTTGCCCACTTACATAGTAGATTTCCCATATGTCTTTTTTGCCTCTCTATTTAGATGTTATTTGTGTCTTGGTACTTTTGAGATAGATTGCTATTAGGTTTTCCTTGACCTAGATGTTGGTTATGACTTTTGGGATTGATATTCATATGAGAGTTGAGTTTATCTCCCTAACACAGTAGGAGTGGGCCATTTCAGTTCCACGAGATCAAGTGGTAGTGTTTCTTATACCATTGAGATCCGATAGTTGAATACTATTGCCAGATATACTTGTGTAGTTGTTCCTTTCATTCTGATCTTGTATTTCTATTGGAGGGCTATATTATGTTGTATTGTATTTAATTATCTAGATATCTTTTGAAATGATGTATATTCTTTGAGCTTTTCATAACCTATGACTTTTACAGTGGATGATTATGCATTTTGGTTATGTTATGTGGCATCTTTTTTAATTTTATATTATTTAATTGGATTCATAGTTGTGGTTATTCTATGATTTGGATTTGTTATGCATTAGATTTAGTGTTAATAAAACTTATGTATGTGATGCAACATCATGGAACCCTTAAGAGATGTAATATGCTTATAGATTGTTTGTATGCATGAGAGTTATTTCTTCAGCTATGTTATCTCTTCTTGTTTTAATCTTTCAAAAAAAACATGTTTAAAAAACTTAGCGACATATTAGGTTATTTGCTTTTGGGTTCCTTGGCAGGGTGTTACATAGTCAATTTTTTGAGTAAAGAGGAGAATTTATGATGGAATTACAATGGGAACTTGATCAATTAGTCTTTGACAAGATACTATGTTAATTGATCATTATATGAAGTGAAGAAGATAGTTGAGTTGATGTATAGAAAAGAAGACAAGAAGGTGAGTAAAATAGTAAGCATGACCGAGTGAAAATTTCACTAGGTCAATGAAGCAGAAGATTAAGGAACTTACAAGTTAGCCAACCAAATAGTATCAACCTAGTTATAGTCATGGTTAAGGAAGATGAAAGAGAAAATTAAGTAGTGACCGAGTGTAGTAAAGATCAAGTTAGCCAATGTAAGCCAAATAAGAGAGAATAATAGAGACCAAGCTACACAATGTTGACTGAGATGAAGAACTCAGTGATGATCGAGTGTCTTTAAAATAATGGTTTGTGAAAGAATCGATTTTTTAGGCTGACATAGTTGAATTTCCAGATTGGTCAAAATGTGTGAATGATAAAGATTGATGACATGACATATTTAATGTACGAATTGAGTTTTTAAGTGATCTATAGTGTGGATTCAAAGATAAGTTTCAAAAGTTTCAAGAAAGGAGTAGAAGGAGAAAATAATGGACAAATTCATTGAATCTAATGAAACCCTAAGATCTATGGTGATTTTTAATTGGAAAAAGATCAAAGCTACCTACTTAAGGAGGAACAATAGATGTTTTATGGTTGTTGATTGGTGAACTTATGAATAACTTGTAGAGAACAAAGTAGCAAAGGAAAAGTAAGAAGATTGGTGAAGTGTGATTGCTTGAATGGTTTCTAAGAAGACTAGAGATAGAGTATATGATGAAGTCTAGTCAATGAACCAAGAAAGAGTTGAATGGAGATCTACATTTGTAAAGTGAGTTGTATCTTAACAAATCAAACCTGGTTGTTACTTTCTAACCATTATGGAAGTAAAATCATATAATCAAGGTTGGCATAATAATCATTTGTAAAATCCTTTAATCAAGGTGACATTCTAATGGAATGATCTAAAGTACTCTAACTAGGCCACTCCAATAGGGTGGTTTAAATCCTTTAACTAGGTCACATCTAACAATGTGTTTGTAACCTTTAACACAATTGGCTCTTAACCAAGCTCAATTCAGAGAAGTGAAAAAGTGGTAGCATATTACTTGGTGGTTTTTCCCAAACTGGGTATCCACATTAAATCCTAGTGTCATACATGTGTAATGTTGTTTTGTGATGCACGTTATTTGTTGTTGTTTATTTTTGTTAGTCGAAATTGACTAAACAAAGAACTAGTGATGAATGAATAAGTTAAGTTACTGGTGAGTTTCTATATTGGCTAAGTGGATTTATTGGATTGTTTAAGTTATTTGAAGTTAGTAAAGTTGGATTGGAAAATTTGGACTTGAGGATAACTGATTCATCCCGCTCTTAGTTATTCTAAATATTCTAAAAATTGGTATCAGAGATTTGGTGCTTGTAAGGAAAGTTTGAAGGGACTTAAGATAAAGATAAGATGTACAATAGAGAGGCACCTAAGATGAACAAATAGAACTTCCTAGCATGTAAATGCTTGATGAGATTGCATCTATTTAGAGTTGGAGATTATACATTGTAATACTTGAACAATAAATACATTGAAGTACCTAGACAAATGACTATTGAGAAAATCAAAGAGAAGTAGGAGCATAATCAAATGATAATAGATCTAGCATCTTCCCTTAGTTATGTTGAGTTTTATGATATAAAGGATTGTATTACTGCAAAGAAAATGTTGGATAATTTGGCACAAATTCACGGAGGAGCCAAAAATTTGTTAAGGGCTAAGCATAAAGTTTGAGAGGCAAGTTTGAAGACATGAGAATGAAAGAAGGAGAAACTACAACACATTATTATGGATAAATTAAGGAGGTTGTGAATGCTATGATAGAAGGTGGAGGAGGCATATCTGGTGAGACTATGATAAGTAAGGTATTAAGGACTTTATTTCCTATCTATGCAATTAGAGTATCTACAATTCAAGATCTGATATGTACACCTGGTAATGATTTGACCTTGGATAGTCTAATTAGTAGACTCACTTCATTTGAATTATCAAATTTTGATAATTATACACCTCCTAGTGTTGAATGTTCTTTCAAGTATCAACTAACCCTTGATGGATCTAAAATAAAGAAAAAGAGTAAGCTTGTGGATAGTGAGAGTGAATTAGATAATGATCTTGATGATCTTGAAGCATTATTGACATGAAGACTACCAAGATGAAAAGGTAAATACAAAGGTAAACATATTATAATTTGTTTTACATGTAACAAAGTTGGTCATATCATTGCAAGGTGTCCTAAAAAAGATGAGAAGGAGGAGAGGAAAGACAAAAAATACTGATGAAGGAGAGACAATAGAGACAACTGAGGTAACCAAGGCTACAAAGGCGAAGGTAATAAATCTTGTTACATTATTGAAGAAGATGGTTCTAATAGTGATTCTGATGAAAAAAATGAAGAATTTGTTTATATTGCAATGAAATATGAATCTGATCAAGATGAGAAAATTACTATAGTCTCACATGTGAATAAGAATGAGAGATGGATAATAAATAGTGGTTTCTCACATCATATGACCGGTGATACAAGTAAGTTTGAAAAGAGAGAACATTATAATAGAATTAGTGTAAATTTTGGAAATGACACATTGTGTAATGTGAAAGTTAAAGGATCATTAATGTTGAGTGATAAGATTAGATGTAAAAATGCATATTGGGTTGATAGTTTCAAATATAACTTGTTGAGTGTGGCACAATTGAAAAGATCAAGCTACAGAGTTGAATTCCAAAACAAAAAGGCAATGATATATGATGCTATTAGTGAACTAATTGAAAGTGAAGAACAAACAAGAAGTAACTTGTTCTACCTAGACCTATCTAAAGATACATGTCTATTTTCACAATTTGAGGATGTTTAGTTATGGAATAAGAGGCTATGTTATGTGAACTTTGATAATTTGGTAAGCATTAGCAAGATAAAAAGAGTAAGAAGATTACCAAGATTTTAAAAACCTAATAAGGTGATGTGTAAAAAATGTCAAATGGGAAAAATGAAAGAGTCTATTTTCAAGAGAAATACATGTTATTCTGATTATGTTTTGTTGTTGGTTCATACTACTTTATGTGCTTCTATTGGAATGTAAAGTTATTATGGTGAATAATAATTTATTCTATTATTTGATATTTTTTCTAGAATGATGACTATGATGTTTCTAAAAGAAAAATATGATGCTTTTCAAATGTTTAAGTGGTATTTTGTTAGAGTTGAAAAGGAAACATGAAAGAGTCTAAAGTGCTTGAGATCAGATAGAGGAGGTGAATTCATATTGGATGAGCTCAATATATTTTACAATGACAAAGGAATTATGAGACAAATGAGTGGACCAAGGACTTTGCCACAAAATTATATAGATAAAAGAAGAAATAGATCAATCATATATTGGTCAAGAACATTGATGATAGAGAAGAATATTGCACAAAAGTATTGGATAGAAGCTATAAGTATTGTTGTCTATACACTAAATTGAGGTCAATTCAAGAAAGTTGCAAACAAAACCCCTTTTGAACTTTAGTATGGCTAGGAACCTAATGTCAGTTATTTCAAAGTATTTGGAAGCAAGTGTTACATATTGAAAGACATAAGGAAAGGAAAACTTGATGAAAAAAGTGACTAAGGTATATTCTTAGGATATTCCACTAAAAGTAAAGCATACAAGTGTTTGATTTCTAACACAAACAAAATTGTGGAAAGTGAAAATGTTAGAATTGATGAATTCATAGAAAAGAATGAAGAAGATTGCAAAAAAGAACCTGAAGATTACATTAAAAATTTCTACCTTTATGAAGGAGAACCAAGTACATTACTTAAACCAAAGAAAGAATCTACTAAGAATCAATAGCCAGGCATTGTTGAGGTCCAATAGAAAAGCTCTATTGAGCATCAACATATTAAAAAAAATTAGGTTGTAGGAGCTGAGTCACAAAGAGAGGAGAATAAACATTAGAAAAAAAACTCGACTTATAGGCAGAGATACATATAGAAGTTGAAAAATTGAACAAAGTGAATTGCTACAAGAAGAAAGAAGACCCAAATCTATCTTAGTAAAATATATTTGAGTACACCATACACCTAATTAAATCATTGGAGACAAAGATTTAGAATTTATAAGAAGAAGCAAGTTGAAGTATTGATATGTGTTTACTATGTGAGTTTGAGCCAAGAACAGTCAAAGATGCACTTGAAAATGAAGAGTAGATTAAAAAAATGTGTGAGGATATTTATAAAATAGAGAATAAAAAGATATGGACATTGGTACCAAGACTAGATGATAAGAATGTTATTGAAACAAAGTGAGTATTTATAAACAAGCTAAATGATAAAGGCACTACAACATTTGGGGTCAAATTGTGATGATAATTTGCGACAACGGTGTAATTTGTGGTGATTTTCATGTTTTTTTTTTTAAAATTCTCCCTGACACCATTGTAATACTAATGTTTGAGTCATAATTGTGATGCCCCCATGAGTACAAACAAAAAAAACATGACATAAATCATTTTCCATTTGTTTTGATTGTGGAGAGCTACACGCAAAAGAGGTTGAGAGCTCTGAATGAGGGTGGAGAGTTATGAATGTTGTCACACCCTTGTGATTGGTGCATTTGGTTACTATGCCCTCATGAACTCTACATTTATTTTTTGTGCCCTTTCTCTGCAATTTTCTTCAAGGGAGAGAAGAGATATGTATGTAAATATTTCTTGTTTTTGTTGTAAACATGTATCTCTTTATATTTTCTTCTAAACATGTATCTGTATATATAGTCATAGAGATCTCTTTTAAGGTGCTTATTACATATTATCTCACAATAGAAAAATGATCCAACTAGATAAATATTCTAGAATCCAAATAATAAAACAATAAAACTCACTCAATCTATGCTAAGTGACTTACCTCAAAGATCCTGCACAAAAATAATGCAGACCACAAAAAATGGGTAGAGTTTGCAAGAAATTTTACAAAAAAATATCATGGTAGACATTTTTAGAAAGAAACAAGCCATTATCTAGTTAAATTGGTCTAGTTGTTGATTAGCTAGGTTGATTAAAAATTCCTATAGAACTGTCATCAAATTAGGTATAATAAAATGACCAATTAGCTTTACCAAAAATGATCTAGCTGCATACATATTCCAGAATCCAAATATAAAATAATAAAACTCACTCAACATGTGGTAAGTGACTTACTTCAAGATCTTGAACAAAAATAATGGAGACCATGAAAAATGGGCAGAGTTTGAAAGAAATTTCATAAAAACATACCATAGCAGATATTTTTAGAAAGAAACAAGCCATAACCCAATTAAATTGGTCCAGTTGCTAATTATCTAGGTTGATTACAAATTCTTGTAGAACTATCATCAGATTAGGTACAATAAAATGAACAATCAGCTTTACCAAAAATGGTCTAGCTGCATACATATTCCATAATCCAAATAATAAAATAATAAAACTCACTCAACCCATGCTAAGTGACTTACCTCAAGATCCTGAACAAAAATAATGCAAACCATGAAAAATGGGGAAATTGCGCAATTTTTTTTTCAAAAACATATCATAGAAGATATTTTAGAAAGAAACAAGAAATAACCTAGTTAAATTGGCCTTGTTTTTGATAAGCTGGGTTGATTACAAATTCCTATAGAACTATCATCCGATTAGGTACAATAAAATGAACAATTAGCTTTACCAAAAATGATCCAATTGCATATATATTCCATAACATTGGCCTCCACATCATTTTACTTATTGTACAATAACATCATAGGGATGGTGATTTAGGTGTAGAGAGTGCATTTTTGCATAGAAATATTCATGAGGAGATCTGTATGGATCAACTATAGGGATTTTTTTAGGAATTCTATGTTTCTTGTAGTATCCAACATTCATTATATGGCCTCAAGCAAGTCTATGTGGCTTGGTAGGAGAAGATTATTTCTCTCTCTCTCTCTCTCTCTCTCTCTCTCTCTCTCTCTCTCTCTCTCTCTCTCTCTCTCTCTCTCTCTCTCTCTCTCTCTCTCTCTCTCTCTTCTAGTTTCATCCATTTCCATTCCAATCCCATAATTTACACTCAATAGCAAGAGGGAAACAACAAGAGGGGTATAATTTTATCTTGGTATTATATGTAGATGATTTGGTCCTTAAAAATAGATCTCACTCTATGATTCAAAGTGTTCAATGAACATTGATGTAGATTTTTAACATGAGAGATCTTGGGCATCTACACTATTTCCTTGGGATTGATGTTGTTCAATATTTCCATGCGATTTTTATTTGTCAACAAAAGTGACATGCTTTCAAAGGTTTGGTATGCTTGATTCCAAGCCCACCACCACACTTTTTCAACTGGTTATTGTTTTGAATACCAATAGCACTTCTTTATTAGTTTATATTTCATTTGTCAATATTTTCTACCTAACACATACTTGTCCTAATATTTCTTTTATGGTTGACCTTTATGTGCTCACTTTTCTCATGGTCCACATGAGTTAGTGGTAGACTATCAAATGCATTTTGAGGTACATACTATTCATCAAGCACCTCTTGCATCATTGGCTTCAAATATTTAGATTGGGTTTTTCATTTTGATGATTGGAAGTCTACTTCTAGCTTTTTTAAAATTTATTTATCTTTGTTTAGGCCTTATTGTGTTTTTTTTGCAAGAACTAATCTCTAATTGCATTATCATCTACAAAGGCTAAGTACAAAGAATTTTTTTTTAACAATCAAAAGGTTTTATGGCTTAATTAGTTAACAATAGAGTTTCTATTTCCTCCTAATGGTCTCATTATTTTTTTATGTGATAATTAGAGCGTTATTCACATTTTGTGTAGTCTAGTGGAGCATTAGAGGATTAAGTGTATTGAAATCCGCATGTACACTACATTTAGCAATTGATTCAAGATGATATTCTCCACTTGGAGTACACATTGATAGAGGAACAAGTTGTAAGTAGCTTTATAAAGCCTTTGGCATCTCCATGCTATCTTTAGTTGTGTCTAATTATTTCAATGAAGGAATTTGTCTTTGAGGGATCCTCTTGAGGCATCCCTTTATTTTACATTTCACGTAGTTACATCTCTTGCTTTTGGAGAGGGTTTTTTGACCATGTGGTTTTGCTCCTTTTCTTCACTTTGAGAGGCTTTCATTGTGCAATGATACATAATAAGGTATTTTGTTGTTAGGACCTATTCATGCATTTCATGCCTAGAGAGCTTGCAATCTTGCATTAACTAATTGCCTACATGTTCAATAATATCATGATAGACATTTTTATACATAATCAAGAACATGTTTATACATTAATGCTCTAACTTAAGTTCAATATAATATTCTAGTCTAGTTGGGCTCTAGTTTATACATTGTTCATATCATGCACTAACTTTCATATCTAGTTCTATTATATTATAAATTTAGTTTGAGTTAGCTCTTGCATATTTTTAAGACTAATTATTTCTATAAAATAAATTGATCCCTTCATTTTAATTCATATTGCATATTATGACTTTTTTTTAGGAATATAACAATTCTTTCTGCTACCCTTTCTTTTGGAAGATGTTTTGTTTATTATTTGATCCTTCAGTGCTTGTAATGTAAACTTCAATAAGTTGATCATAAAGTTTTTTGGGCCTTTTGGATGTGATCAATTTATGAATAAAAATAATTTTATTATTGATATATATTTATAAATTTAGTTTTTGGGCCTCAAACTACTACAAAAAATCAGCTATATGCAAATAATATTTTTTTGCTCTAATTTCAAAATATGTTATAGCTAGTATTTCCAATTTTAATTATGGTTGGTTTCATATTTAAATGTGGTTTGAAGGTAGTTGTTTGTAAGCATGGGTACTCTCTTTGTTCAACTCTCTCTTTTTAGTTCTTATACATGTCTATATCTTGAGAGTTGTTGGGTATGATTATGTATTTGGATATGGCCTATTGGGACCCTTCCTTTTTCAAAAATTTATGTAGGACATAGGTTTTCCAAGTAAGTCTTCCGAGTGAATGAGATACATATAAAACTAATGTAATCTTTAATATTAATAGTATGATATTCTCTTTCTCATTGTCCTATTATTGATTTTGGTGTGGACTAAAAAAATACACAAAATGATACTACATTGTAAATAGGGTTGTCTTTGATATTATATTTAATCCATAATTATAGTTAGATACTTTATGGCTCCCTATTTGAATTTTGTTCCCTCTATTTTTTGCTGAAATTTTATGTACCAAGATCTTACTTTGTGCATACTTTGATTGTTATAAGTCTTGTTTAGTATTTTATTAAATATCATCGAACACAAATTATTTATTTAATTGAGCTCCTTTTTGAGTTTTTTATTTATATATTTTCAACCACTTTCCTTAGTTTTATCCTAAGATGATATAGGCTTTTCTATGCATAAGAAAAACATGGAGAAAGAAATTGAAAATCTATTCTACAATATATAAAAATAGAGAAACAATACAACTAGAAGAAGCAAGGATTTAGGTCAGTTGAAGATGGAGAAATATTTTTTCAAGTGAAAATAATTTCAACAATTAGCTTTTCCTAGCTAGCATGATCAAATATAGTTTTTCAATGTGATAAAATTGAATATGCAGATGCATCACTTGCATGCCATGCATGAAGTGCATTCCCCAACTTATAACAAATGGTTGGATATAAAGGCTCGATACATTGGCCCAACAATGCAAGCCAAGGATGTTGACAAATAACTTTAGTGAAGAGTTGAGTGACATTACCTCTAAATCTCTAAAAATATTGAGAGACATTTTGTGGTCAACGTTGAGGCCCTTTAAAATGATGATCAAATAGGGCCCTAAGGAACAAATGTCTTGGACATTAATTTGAACACCCAAGATTGTGATTAAGGACTTCAAAGTCATGAGGATGAACTAGGTGAGATCACCTCCCTAACATGGCTATCAAAATGAATGTGATGAGGACAAATAATAATAGCCCAATCGATTAGGAGTTAGCAAGGTAGATCTAATATCAACACCATGTTCTTGCTTCTGAGCTAACAGTTCTTCAGGTGCATTTTCTTCTAAAACAATAATTTTTTCGAACAATTGTAAACTCTTCAAAAATGCATTCTTATTTTCTATTACCATTGACAGGCTTCCCTTGAATAAAATCAAAATGAAGAGGCATAAATACACTACATTTTTCTTTCAAAACCATATGTGTAGAGATAAACATTAAGTACAACATGTCCAATATTTTTGCATATATGTACATTAATTACACCAAATTTTTCTTTCAAAACCATATGTGTAGATATAAACATTAAGTACAACATGTCCAATATTTTTGTAGATAGACACATTAATTACACCAATTTTTCCTTTCAAAACCATATGTGCAAATATAAATATTAAGTAGATGATGCTCTTGATGCAAATGATGTTGCTATTGATCATAGTGATGATGCTTCTACTGATCATGATGATGATGATGAGGAGGAGGAGCAGGATGATGATGGTGATGATGATTATAAACTTTTACTATTTATAATTCATATGTAATGCTGATATTCGATGTAATTTTGAGTATATGTATCATGAATTTTTTAGTTAACATGAGATAATTGATTTACTATTGCAGAAATACAAAGCCCGCACAATTTCATGGATCATCAAGTATTTGGAATAGTTTAGTACACTCCATAGAGATTAATGTCTTTTAAAATTTGTAAAATATCTCTCATTTCCACCTATCTCTCTTATTTTGTGAAGTCTAGGTACCAACGAATAGGTATTTGTCAGATTTGTCTTCCTCGAGTGAGGAAAATGTAGGAATGAAAGAAGAAAGTGAGACATTAAGTATGTATAAATCAAGGAGATCGACTCGAGGTAAAAATATCATAAATAAATTCAATAAGTGCATGACATTTTTGCTTGCTCAAGGGGGGTCATGTTATTATAATGATGAGAGTAAAGGTGACTCTAATGTGCCCTTTAGGTACAAGCATCTACAGAAACAATGGTTCAGATTTTTGTGTTGGAGAGAGGATGTATCGCATAGCCCCATCCTTTTTACATGGTTTGTGCCTATTTTCCATGGATGGCATAAAGGTCTCTTATAACAAGGTTATTGAATTGATGGAGTATGTCAAACCTTGCTATATTTATAGTAGTTGGATGCAGATTGTTAGATATATAAAAGGTATGTGTAGGTATACACTCACAGAAAATTATATACAACAAAAATTTAGTGATCAAAGTACAATAATAGCTATATACATTGACTAAAGGCCAAAAGCATTAGGGAATATTGTAGGTTTTATAAATAGTGCATGACCTACATCATCTAAGAAGTGACTCAATTGCATATTTGAGGCGTGCGAAGGAAATCACATATTTGTATGTGCAACAAAATCAATACGTGGAGGAGAGAGATTCTTATTGATTACAATTTGAATCACATAGATACAAAAAAATCTACTATCATAAGCGAGGTGGTATGTACTATGCACATTTAAAATCAACTCCAAGAAATAGAGATAAACACACCATTAAATTTGTATTTTTTTTCTAACTTAGAATAATAACACATGTGTTTTAACATGTCTCAATAATTTTTTTTTGAAATGTAGGGTTACAATATGGATCAACAACCACAGGATACTCATGACGGTGATGATTCTTCTTCTCAATAGGTAAAACTCATTGTTGTTATACAAATTAGATACGAGAAATATGTTAATGCATATTTTTAAATATGTTTTATTCTTCTTTCTAATATTTTAGATTGATTTTAAATATAGAGCTAATAATATTGCTCTCACAAATGAGTATTGATCAGGACAAGGGAAAGGAAAAAGTAGTCCACGAGGATGAGGAGCCACACGATGAGCTAGCTGAATTTATTATTGATTTTGGTTCAGCCCTTGATCCTATGGTTGCATTGAAAAAGGTGATTAATGATATAGGAAGAAAATTTTCACAATTAGCATTAACTCAACCTTAGACTCCTACATCAAATGATATGGTTGATAGGTTGGTGAACCTAGTTTACACATATACAGTAAGTATTAATGTAGTTTTTAATTATAACAAAAGTTCAATAATGGTTTTTATAGTATACTCTTTTATTTATGTCATTAAATAAAATGCATGCATTATTTTTTTAGAGGATCTAAGGGCATTTAGGGGCGATCCCCCAGAGGATGATACTTTAGGTGGTTCAAGTACATCACATGTTCTATCCTACAATTGTGTTTTTCTCAAACACTATTTTTAAATAGCTTTAACAATCTTGTTTTATTGTGCTCTAGTAATCTCATTTTTTAGCTCCTACCATTGATCCTCTATTTACTATGCTGCTTGCTACAAGGAAAAAAATGAAGAGGCACTATCAACTATCAATTTGGCATCATGTAGCTTAGCGATAGATGCAGTGGCGCTGCCTATTGGTAAGCTAATTCCTCTATTTCTCTCTCATTTTTCATGTGTTTATTTCACTTGAACTATTATTTCTTAAGGGGAATATTGTAATATTGGATTCATTTTATGCAAGAGACCATGAGGACCTTCTTGGGTGTTCCCATGTTAGATGTATAGGAACATTAAAGAATTGTGATCAATTGCTTATTAGCAATGAAGGTGGTCTTCCCCTGAAAGTACCCCAACTTCCAAATACTTTAAGGATTGATCCTTTATTTTACTATAAAATCCTATACACATAATCAAATGCATTAACCTCATGTGCTATCCCTTGCAATAAATACTAATCACATTATTATTTTACAAGGAATAATGTATTTTATGAAAAACTTAACAATGAATGTTTGTGTATATTTGGGCCGACCATATGCATAGGGTATCATATTTTGATTTCATTGCTAGATCATGTTTCCTTAATTTGATCAATTTCTTCAAGTAAATTAAAAGGTAGCTTCAGTTCATTTATGAATCTAACATTTCTTTTCTTTTCTTAAAAGGTAGAATTTGCAAGAAAAATATTTAAAGGACCAACTCATTGATGCCATGATATCACTTTTTGGACCCAACATCTTTCAAAGATTTAGGCTCTTTGAGAAAGCGAGCCAAGCTTTGAAGTATAGTAGGTTCAACTACAGGACCCAAATGAAACAAAACCCTTGTTATTAGGGCCCCCCTATATTCCTAGTATTGAGTGGGAGAATCTTATAAAGGATGCCACTGAGATAAAAGCAAGAGATGATGGAGAAATGGTACCACCCAAGGAAAAAAGGTATGTCATAATATTAAGAATGAAATTATGTAATAATTACTCTTAATACTTATGTGATCTAAGATATTTCAAACTTGACATAGGCTACCTGACACATCAAAGGCAACCAAAGCAAGAAAATAAAAGCACAAGCAACACAAGCTTGGCTTGGGTGGATATTCAAAACTTGCTGCATGAGTTTTAAGTATAAGTAAATAAAAAATTATATGAAAATATTTATAAATTGTAAACAATTTGATCTTTGATGAAATTGATTACAAAAAAAATCATGATACCAATAAAAAATGTAGGTCATGGAGTTTTAAAAAAAAATCTTTGAAGAGGACAAGAAATTAGGCTACACAAAAGGCTATATAGTTGTGGTTGAACGACTCCAAGCAATGGGTGTCAGGTTCTTTTGTTGGATTGGTCGATGAGGTTAATAAGTCAATTGATTTTTATTTCAAATTTAATACTTTAGAAATTACTATATTTGATATTAAGCACCAAAAATATAATTTGTTATATTTGTTTAAAGTAAGGAAACAATTATTATATATTTGTCTAAGACTTTAAAGTGAATATATTTATACATATTAAAATGAATGATTAATATTTCTCAATATTTGTCTTGTATTTATATGTATATATTACTGATAAATGAACTAATTAATTACATTGGATTGCAGTCTACCAATCCCAATGTATCAGTCGACCATGGTGGAGGTGACAATTCAAATGTGGATCCTAGTACTCAAGGTATATATTTTCTATTGAAATTTTCATTTTTGAATTATTAATACAAGTAAACATTCTAAATTGAATTATGTATAGTAATAAAAATTTAACTATAATATGTGTTGGGATTAAAAATACATCTTGTATTGTAGTTACAAGGGATGCAGAGGTTGTTCCTAATAAGCATGTTGAGGTCCAAGCCATCAGCCAAGATGATGTGGTTGGACAAGGTAAAGAGCACTACAATGTTCTTTAAAATGTTCAAAGTCTCAATTTTTTAAAATTTAATCCTTTTATTTGTTATTGCAGAGGACTTTCCTTTGCAAAGGGTAGTGACTGCATGTTCATGGGCGAGAATAAATGTCGATGATGACATGAATATGCCTTTGCAACAATATAGGGAAGGACAAAAAAAGAAAAAAGAAATAATTCATGTAATTTTTGTAACTTATTTGATAATGATTGATGTTTATGCATAGATGTTTTATTTATGCTCTATTGAATGTTCATGTGAATGTTCTAATGAATCTTATGTTTCAATGTTAATGTGAATGTTCTAATGAAACTAATGTTTATTGAATGTTATCATGTGATAATTCATGAATGTTACATTTTATTGATAGAATGAATTAATTTTAGATGTTAATGGGGAATTTAATTTAATTTTAATTTTAATTTTTAATTTTTTTTTGGGAGGGACGGTGGTGGGGCCAAATGAGCTTCCACCTTCACATGGTTGGCCCTAATTAGTAGATAATATTAAACTATTCTTGAAACCAAGTGAAGCTCAACATTAATCTATGATTGCATGACAACTAACTGTGTGACTCTCTTTGTTTTAGGCAATGTAGAAGGTAACCATAGTCAAACTCATTTATTTATGAAACTTAGTTGTAGTGTATGAAGTATTCAAAAGAATGGCTTACTATGGGATTGCCTCAAATTATTCCTCTTTAAGGTATTCTATTATTTCTATTTATCTACAATCATGTTTAATTGCATTTGATAACTTTTTTTGTAAAGTGGGAGACATGAAGAAGAATTTGAATAGTGGAATCAAATGATATTAGATCATTCTAAAGTATACATTGATTCAGGAAATATTATCATTATTTCTTTTGAGTGTAGTGATATGCTGAATAATATTATAGGGAGGAAGCAGAGGAACCTAAAGTTTGGTCAAAGATTTGTCTTCAAAACGTGAACAAACAAGAAAAGGAGGCCACCACAATACATTGTGTACTTGAACCTATGTTTCATTTTTTTGATAGTGGGAAACACTAGTCCCTTCATAATCAACTCACACTATGTGTTCTATAAGACATGCAATGATTAATGAAGAAAATAGGTAACATATATAATTTCAAAATTTATAACCCCTATTGCAAATTATAACATGCAAAAGTCAAACTTCATTGGCTACATCTCTAGGTAGGTTTATATATGATATCTTCTGATTTGAATTTGAATTTTACTTTCAAAAAAATTTGGTTAAATTATAATTTATACACAAATATTTTTGTTATTGTTTCCAAATTCCAAATTCACCTTTTCATTTTAATATTTCATGATATTTCATACTTTTCTACTAGTCAATTTGCAGGCCATTCTAGTCATTTTCTATTGCCCATGCTCATTAAACATCTTGATCACAAGAATGTTGTAACACTAATGAACATTTTTAGAAAATTTGGCCAATGTTGAAATTTTGAATTCTTAGATATTTCACTAGTACATTTGGGTTCATTTTTTGACCTTTATTGGTCGAATTTTCGACCCAAATTTTGACCAAATTTGACCAGTCGAAAGTTTTTGGTCAAAATTTTGACCAACTTGCTGGTTGGTCAAAATTTTGACCAATCCATTGGACAAGTTCAATCAGGAATTGGTCAAAATTTTGACCAATGAAGGTGGAAATTTCAACCAAAAGTGGTGGAAAAAAATTCAGGTGTTGGTGGAAATTTTGACCAATGTAGGTGGAAAGTTTTGACCAATAAAGGTGGAAATTTTGACCAACTGAGGTAGAAAAAATTTTCAACCATTGATGGAAATTTTGACCAACGAAGGTAGAAAAAACTCAAACATTGGTGGAAATTTCGACCAATGAAGGTGGAAATTTTGACCAAGAAAGGTTGAAAAAAATTAAGTGTTGGTGGAAATTTTGACCAATGATGGTGGAAAAAAATTTAGGCATTGGTGGAAATTTTGACCAATGTAGGAGGAAATTTAGACCAATAAAGGTGGAAATTTTGACCAACAAAGGTAGAAAAAAATTTCAACCATTGGTGGAAATTTCAACCAACAAAGGTAGAAAAAAAATTCAAATGTTGGTGGAAATTTTGACCGATGAAGGTGGAAATTTCTACCAACAAAGGTGGAAAAAAATTAAGTGTTGGTGGAAATTTCGACCAATGAAGGTGGAAATTTTGACCAACAGCTAGGTGTAAATTTTTTTCAGGCATTCTATAAAACAGTTCACATGCCTTGCGTATGATATGACATTTTGCATGCATCCTGCACTCTCTCATCCGGTTGATGATGGATTATGCAGAGTGATATGAAACCATGATTCTAAAAAATGCACAAAATAAAATCCAAAATTAACTTGCACTACAGATGGATTTTGGAAATCTAATATTTTTAATTTTGCATGCATGTCTACCAAGACAAATATATGTTTAAGATGTGATTGTTCTGGTAGAAATGCATGCAAAATTACCAATATTAAATTTCCAAAATCCATTTCTAGTGCAAGTTCATTTTGGATTTGATTGTGTGCTTTTTAGCATCATGGTTTCAGATCACTCTGCGTAATCCATCATCAACCGGATGAGAGAGAGTGCAAGATGCAGGCAAAATGTGATATCATACACAAGGCATGTGAACTATTTTATAGGATGCTTGAAAAACACCGACAATAACTAATATGAAGAATATATAATTAGTTATATGATTAAGACAAATATGTACATTGTATGAAGGTAGTCCATGGCTGAAAGGGCCCACCAAAAGATAAAACATATGATAAAAAGACTTATTTTCATGTTTTGAACATATGGGGTACACATAACATGACTTATAATTGCACAATTCAACTAAGTTCAGTTAATTTCCACAGAGATTGTCCCCATTTAATGGTGAACATTTTGCCACATTTCAAGCCTTTTGATTATATAAAGAAATGGATAGCATGAAAAGTTTAAGTAATGTCAAGCCATTTATTTACTTGATATATAATGTTAATAGAACTATTATGTTGCTCAACAACGACCACATAAAATTATCATCATGTACCCAAAAAGGGATGGATGGAATCTCGGAACCGACCTCCAACTAACTACTATGAACATCCCATTATATTATAAGTTCTAGTGGTGCTCTAGATTTTCTCTATTCCATCATACACTTTACCATATTCCATATCAACAAGGTCAGAGAGATCAGTTTCATTTGATTGGTATGTGGAAGACCTTATGTTGAGAAGTTGTGTGATTCAGTGGAAGGTGTTCTGGCCCCTTGAAAGGAAGCTTCATCTCTTTTATCGGCTTCTTTATTTTTACTTGGAGAAGCATATTGCTTTGAATTGTTCCCATGGCTCCTTGCGGATGATGCCAAGAGTGTCCTTGCTATTTTCTTCTACCATAACATAATGTTCACAAAGTCTTAGAATTGTCTCTAGATGAAAAGAAACTATAGAGGCTCAATTGACATGTGATCTTAGTTAATGTAGAAGATAGATTATGAAATATCATCTGAAATGTTGATACAAAAGCCTTCCTAAAACAAAAATGTAAACAATATCAATTAGAAAACAAAAATGTAAACCAAATCAATCCTAAAAATGATTTATATCATTAATCAATGTAAAAGAGAGTAGAAAGAAATCGTAACTGATACCTAAAATGTGAACATTTTAGGCATTTGATCCTTTGAAATGAACATGTTCTCCTAATGAAGGCTTAAGCTAGTCTGGATCCTTGCAAAAACACATGACATGTAATTGAATGGATAAAAATTTATGGTACAAGCACTTGAAACACTTAGAATGGATACTGCAGCTCAAGTGCCAAGGTCTTGAAAAATGCTAAACACATTTACTTATTGGTGAAGTTTATATGCAACATCAAGCAAACATTTTTTATATGGTGCAACACATTCACTCAAAGCCAGTGATAAGAACAATAGTCATCTTATAGAAGGATACTGATCACATTAAAATTGCATAAGATTAAAATTGTGTAAGATAAATGTTAAAATTGGCCATCTTCCAACCAAAATCATCTGTTTAGCAAGAAAAACTCTTTACTATTTTTCCCATTGTTCTTTGCACCATAAAGTTTTATTTTAACTATTCTATGTGGAAAAAATGTAATCTGGAGAACAGTTTCTGTTCTACCAACAGGTTCCATATAAATAAATGTCAAGGATTTTATATTATTCCAATCTAAACTAATTAGAAAGTTTACCTCAAAGTTTTGCAAATCTATCTCCGACCAGGTGGAAGCTATGTAACAAACCAGTTAGAGCTAAAGCAAGCTACCATATTAAGATGTTGAGGAAGATGTTGTACCTCTATCACTGGGAGCTTGTGTTTCTTCCTCATTACATGCTTGGGCTAAATATGTGACTGCATAAAATCACATGTCTCATCTATTAAAAAAATATAGTACATCAGCATGGCAAGAAGGCTTCCATCTTCCAACAATGCATTTAATGAATTGAACATCTCAATCAAAACCAACATAGTTTTGAGGGAAATGATCTGGCTAGAACTTGTGTTCCAGGCCTAGATGCTACAAATAACAACCTATGATGGCTTCATCTATACACAATGGCTTTCTAGTTTCTTTCTACTCGCATGCCCATTTCATTTCATATGATCATTTGAAAATTGTGTCACTCTAAGCTCTCAACTGTTTCCTCTTGATTGATCTTCTAATAACTGCTGAATGAGAGCTTTGGGATAAGCTATAGGCATCCATCAAAGCATAAAGGATTTTTTTAGATGGTGTAGATGAAGTAGTAGCATTTACCTTGGGAGACATGCTTGCAAAATGGAAGCACAGATAAGTCATGTGAACTATTTGATAGGATGCCTGAATGTAATGTGGTCATCAAAAGTTATGGTTGTTGGATATGCAAAAAATAGATATGTTGAGAGAATATATTTGTTTAAGTTGCAACTGCCCTAGTAGACATGCATGCAAAATGTGGAATCCTATATGAATAGTTCAACTGAATCCTTCTCCTGGAGGAAGGCTACAACAAATACATAGTTCAATTGAATGGTCTATAGATACCATTAGGATCAGCATTTTGAACAATCCATCAAGATCCTATTATGTATTGGCCACTATTCCTAGATGATTTGTAGTCATATGTGTCATGTATGTGGCATCACATCTCACCACACTTATTTTTGTATAAAGTTTTATGTCTCTAC
Organism: Cupressus sempervirens; assembly: GCA_028749045.1. Taxonomy (NCBI): domain Eukaryota; kingdom Viridiplantae; phylum Streptophyta; class Pinopsida; order Cupressales; family Cupressaceae; genus Cupressus; species Cupressus sempervirens. The sequence goes on from CM053790.1 coordinate 219,576,215, forward strand.
CACTAGGCATATTCAACCTGCAATAAGTTTGTGATAGCTAAGTTTGTGATATGCACTGTGCATAAAAAAATGAATCAAGAGAGTTAAATGAAAGGGGATTTACACTAGTAGATATGCATTGTGCATAACAAAAAGAATCAAGAGAATGAATGAAAGAGGATATACATGTAACAAAGATTTTTTGTTAATGATTGCAACCCATCAGCTATAAATTTGTTCTCATCCCAAAGCACATGATAATGTGCTGGTCTGCTCATCCCCTATAAATGATAAAAACCAGATCAGTTTTTGTTATAATACATGGCAAAGAAAGCATGACAAGTTGATTTAAGAAATAAATATTATACCTATATCCCAGTAGGACTGCAGAGATAAAAGTCAAATTACGTGGGATGGCAAATTTTGAAATCAACCACAGTGCCTAAAAATATAGGAAACCCACATCAGTGTTACAAATTGACACCTTTGAATAGAGAAAAATAGTACGATATAGCCTTATAGGACCTTCATACCTAGCAAGATTTTCCCGCTTGTGTCTATAGAATGCCTATCTACATGGTTGTTCCCTGTCTTAGAGAAGAGTCTTAAAAGCATCAAGAATAAATCAAAGACAGAGCATGATACAGTTATTGGAAACGAATCATCATTTTCAACAAAAAGTGTGAATGTTAACATGGCTTTAGATCACAAAAATCAAGCAAGGGATCAACTTGGAAGTTTTGTGTCAATTGAAAGACAACATAAACATAAAACTCTTTACCCAAATAATGTGTCAACCATTAGTGACTCTTCTTGGACTAAGGAATATAACAAAAAATTGAGGAAGGACATTGAGATGATATTCAAGGAACATCACAATGTTTTTAAAAATGCTTTAGTAGTTTGGGCAAAGTATGACCAACTTACTACAAGGCTTTCACAAGACTTGGCAGAGTAGTTAAGATTGATCATCTAATTACATATAGGTAAGAGAGTATGATGGGTTAAAGGTGAATAAGTAACAAATTCTAAGATGTAATAACAAAGAAATTAGATTATAGAAAACTACCTTCAAACTAATTAACTAATGGTATGGTACACCTTAAGATCATAGACTGGTAGATACTAGTTAAGGTTTTATTTTCTAAATAACAGAGGTTATTAATAAGCTAATTAAAGGTCTAGAAATTGGAATAGGTGAATAATAAACAAATTCCATGAGGTAATAGCAAAGAAATTAAATCATGGAAAACTACCTTCAAACAAGTTAACCAAAATTTTGGTCCACTCAATGATCATATATTGGAAGATACTAGTAAAGGTTCCAATATCTAGATAATTGAAGAATGATAATGCACAATTCAGAGGTCCAATTATAGAACAAGTCACTGAGTTGTTGGCTAATCTATTCATTTTTTCCACCACCCTATCTCAAAATGAAAGGAAGAATAGTAAAATAATCTCTGAATAAGAAGTAGAAATAAGTGATATTTATGTTAGGATCAAATTTTGTAAGGATTAGTAAAGAAGAGTGCCTCGGGAATTGCCAACTTAGTCGTGGGCTATAGAGTCTTCCCACAAATATACATATTGGTGACTCTTTCAAACAATTGTGAAACATTTCCAGAATCATACATACACAATTTACTATCCATATACCATATAGTAATATGCATACTGAGCAGTCTAGAAAATCAGAATATGTTAATAAAATCAAAGTCTCATCTCATCTATTTCATTTAGTCATTTCTAAAATGAAAACTGGAAAATATCGATTCATTATGCCTTCTACTAACTCATTTAATAGCCACTATAAAACACAACCACCTTATGTATCTGTGTTTTAAAAACATTTTCTTGTACAAGGCTATGAGAACAATTGGCATAAAAATTAGTGCAATCTTGGATGCCATACTTTTCCAGTAGACTTATTCATGATCATTTTAAGTGCATCCAAAAGTTCTTCATCCAAAGCTATAGTTACCCAAATTTACTATAAACAATTGAATAAGTAAAGTTAAAGAAATGGTAAGAGTATAAGTACACACTTTACTTTGAGAAAAAAATAATTAGTATCTCTAATGAGTTGTCTAGTCAATTTTCTTTTTTGGAGACTCAAAAGCTAGTTTCTACTTTACTTTGAAATATGTAAGTATATGCAAGAAATCAATTATGCTATAGTGCTATACTAAATGTTCTCTTTGTAAAAGAAAAACAGCATAGGAAGGACTCAAGGAGTAGTAAATGAATCCATTCTCTTCCAAAAAGTAAATTTCATGAGTTTCCTAGCCAACTTCCATTTTTGGTAACTCAAAGGACAATTTCTACTTTTCAAAAGCAATGTTCAAGTTGAATGTACATTTTGAAAATGCAAGATAACATAGCAAAAGCACTCAAGGAATAGCAAATGAATCCATTCTCTTCCAAGAAGCATCTTAATAAGTTTCCTAGCGAATTTAGGTTTTGGTAACTATAAGATAGTTTCCTTTACTTTGAAATCTATAATCACATGCAAGAAATTAATTATGGTGTAGCATCCATCAAAGCTACTAAACTGAAGCAAGAGTAGATCATCTTTTCCAGTAATTAATACTTCACTGTAAATGGATGAAGTTTTCTTATTTTGCGATCTTACTATGTGAAACAATCCTCAGTAGCTTCTTGAGTATTTAAGTCCCTGAAAAAAGCTTCACAGAATTTCCTTCTATTAAAAACAGTCACATATGGCTCTCATAAATTGCTCAATTATATTCAAGATGCCTTAATCACTACTCTTTCAAATTCAAACATTCTTTTCATTTACTTCATCTTACAGAGGCAAAAAATTGGTTTAAACATTTGTTGATTCAAGTTGTATAGAGGAGATGCATGTTTTGTTTCATATATCTATCAGATTTCCTCTTTTCCTGGGAGAATTCTCTATTTGATGATTCTACTAATAATGATGACCATGTCAATAACATCTACAACATTCCTCTTACTTCTTTGTCTTCCATTTCAGTTCTTCTATTTTCAACTTTGCTTGATACAAAATTTATAGTTGATATGGTCTAGGCACATTTGATCAATCCTAATGAATTGAAAGTGTGAGCTAAGATGATAAGTAAAATATTGCCAACCAAAGTAAAACATTAGAAAAAAAGAATCAAAGATGATGATATAGCTTGTTTCTTTTAATGGAATATATTAATAGTTGCAATGATCAATAGAAAAGCAACAATCCATTTTTTTTGTATCAATGGCAATTCCATGTTTTCAAATTTTCATTGATATGCTTCAAATGGTAGCAATAGTGTTGCCTAGATATTAAAATTCGGTATCATGTCTAAGCATGTATCCTTATTTTAGATGTATACACTGCTTTAGACACTAGATATGGGAAATCTTTTCTACACAGAACAAAATGAAGCTTCGCTCAAAAATGAAATCTTTTTTGATTTTTTTGTAGGCATATGAGAGTATGATGGAGATTCCTAGTGTGGGGAAGATGTCAACGATTGGCAGGAGTCATGTTCTAGAAGGAGCTTGTTATTGCTTCTTGATTCTACTTATTTGGTTGATGAGTACTACACCTAAAAATACAAGGATAAGGTAGTAGTTTTGAAGTTCAAAGAGGCTACTAGGCAGATGGAAAAGAAGGGTCACACAATAGCATTATGCAAGGGTACAAAAGCATGGAGTTCAAGGAACTTAGAAGGCATGGAGTGTCAAGAAGACAAGTATGTAGTAGGGATGAAGTTGAGAGCTTTTTAAGCACATGAAATTTTTTTCCCTAATGTTTATTTTGTAGGTACACAGTTTCCTAGGGACTAGGAAACATTTGAAGTCAAGGAGTTTGGTGTAGGGGCACCCAATGGACACATGAACATATAGGGTACACTAGGAGTCATGAAGGAGACCATGAAGGTACAAGGGAAAAAAATGACTAATGAAGACATGTCAAGTCATTTGATGAAGGATTATAGCTATTGAAGCCATCAAAATGTAAGGAACTTCATAAAGTTGTCAAATTGTAATGTATTGCCAAGAATGGGAAAAATGGCATAAGTGAGGTGTCGAGAGTCTATAAATATGATGTAATGAGTCATTTGAAATCCCAAAATATCCTAGGAAGGGTTATAGGTTGCATAGGAATTTCTAGAAACACAATGTAATGGAAAAAGTTCAATATGTTGTAAAATTGTCAACATTGACAATGTAAGCCAAATATGGCACCCAAGAGGAAATTAAGGATAAAGGTGGAGTCTTTAGGTCACTTAGGTGTCATAAATCCATTTAGATACAATAATACAAGTTGCCAAAGTCTTAAGCCAAGAAAGTGGCTAAGAGAAAACAAACAAGTCGTGATTAAAGGAAAAGAGTTACAGAAATTGTTGTTTACTGTCATGTGATAGTTATAAGGGAATTTGGTCGATGGGAGTTAGTTTGTGGATAGTTAAAGGGCAAGAGATATTTAAAAATAATGCATTTTGGATGTATGAAATATTGGTGGTCGAAGAGAAAGTAGTTTGAAAGAAAGAATAAATAAAATCTTTGTCATTTTTGTTTTATTTTTGATTGTCATAACAGTGTTGTCCATTATTGTTTGTTTCAAAGTATTTACTAGTTTCTTTGCATGAAAAGTTTGGTGTTTTGTATGATTTTAAGGTTTATATAAGGCTATCAATCATTTATTAAAGTCTCTTTAGCATTGGAGTCATATATATTGTAAAAGTCTTATTGAAATAGTGCTGAACAATTACTGTCTGTCATAAACATGTGACAACAACATTGCAGTTTTGTAAACAAATGAAGTGAGGCCTCTCCCACTATCTATTTAGTACTTTAACTTGTGGGAGAGGAGTCCAATGTTTTAATATGTATTTCTACTATCAAATAAGTGTATTTTTATAAGAAGACAGAGAGAAGAATAGACTAACAGAGCAGTGTGACTGATGAACAAACAATGAAGGTGCATTTGCAAGGCACCACATGGTTCTGAGGGTTGGAGTGGATGAATATTGATTGGAAACATTTGAGTGAGTAAATTTTAAGGTGTTTGAACCATTAGAAAGGTCTTGTAAGTCTAGGAAGGGTCTTTTCTAGGAAGCCCTAAGCTAGAAACCCTTAAAATGAGGGTTTGATGAAAAAGTGTCTAGAAATGCATGGAGGGTTAGAAAAATTGAGGAATCCTACTATGTAAGAGATGCCCTAAGACTGTGTCAAAGGTTTGGAGTGTTGGGCATGAGTGCAAAGAGTAGTTTCTTTGGCTATTGATCTGTAAAATCTGAGGTGCACATACTTGGTATAGTTCAGAGGAAGTATAAAGTATTTTTGATTCGAGATTTTTGCTAGGTTGTTTAAAAAGAACATTGTGGTTTTTGAGGATTTAGAATCTAGAGTACAACATTGTAGGTAGAAGCAGAATAGGTGCATTTGAAGTTTTTCTAAAGCATGTATAATGGAGTACTTAATGGTGCATCCGTAAATCAAGTATATGTTAACAATATCAAGTTTAAAAACTCTTATTTTGCAATGAACATTCTCTCAAGTATAACTATGGATCAATTCATATTAAGAGACTTCATACTAATTTATAGCATAAAAGATAGCAACTGATTTGATGTATTAATATTCTCTAATCTATTTTATCATGGCATTCTAATACAACTAGGATTTAAAAAGAAAAAAATGTATGCTAACCTCATCATCTTCATCTCTTCATTTTCTTTCTTTGATCTCTTCTTTTAGTTTCTTCAGTATTCCATTCCATCAGGGTTATACCTTTATTTCCAATGAATAATTTTCAACATCATTCACTCAAAATTTCACACATGTGACTCACAATGTGGAGTTACAAAACTAAAACTGTAATCAAAATGGGAGGAGCAGAGAATGGAAATCTCTCTAAATGAAGAATCCAATAAGTGGGTTGGAGGTATTACATCTCTTTCCAATTTAATTATACAAGCCTTTGAGTGCCATAAAGACTCATTAATAATATGCCAAGATTTTATGTCAAAATAGGGTATGGGATGGAATAGGGTGACCCTATTTTGATATGCTTATTTAACACAGTATTAAAAATATAAACCAAATGTGTAAACACAAGATTATATAGAGGAGAAAGAATTATTTCAACTTATAAAAAACAAAACAATAATAGGTCATACACAATACATGGCTTAGATAATAGAAGAAAGAGCTATTTAAACTTATAGAGGACAAAATGATAATAGTTCATACACGATGCCTAAATTACAAAAAGAACTTGTCTAGAGTCATGAGATATACTTGATTTGTCACTATAAGTTTTCACTATCAAACACTTTAACCATGAACCAAGGATATTGAATATCATGTAGAGTATCAATAAAAGGGCATTTTCAGTCAAAGTGTTTTTAAAAAAATCTTGTAGTTGCAAATGCAGGGTGATAGCTACCTTATTTCCTATGTAGAAATTACCAATTGATTACCTTGATGTCTGTATGTAGGAAAGAATACTAGTGACCACTTCAAAATCCACTTGTACACATGGAATAATAGGGGAAGAAACTATAGTCTTGGTTTTTATCTGAGCATAGATCACTCCAATTCCTTGGGCATTGTAGACAATAAGTGTTGTAGGGGTAAAAGCACAAACTTGTGTCACCTTTTATGAAGAAACGTGATATTAGAATGCGACAGTTCAACATTAATGACAAAAAAAATGGTATTTATGTTTAGAATTTGAAAATGATGTAAACTGATGAAATGTGTAGAATTTGATGAACTTTATGCCTATCATTTTTTTAAAAAATTTTGAGTAAGAATTTACTCATTTCTTTTATTTTGAAGTCCTTTTTTTAACTATAAAAAATATAGGGTGTAGTTCCCGTCAAAAAAAAAAATGCAAATCATCTTTTTTTGTTTTGATTTGAAAATATCTTATAGATGACATGTATATCTAGTGCACAAAAAAAGAAATAATTATTTTTGATCTATATTTTCTTTGTTATAAGTACTCAAGCTCAACCTTCTCAGAAGCCAACAATTTTTTCCTCCCGTCAAAACTTCCCAATCAAATCTACACCTTCTTGAGAAAAAATTACATATTCATGAAGAGGCTTCTCTCCTCTAGAGATAAATATATATATATATTTTTTTGGTATGATTTACTATTTTTTTCCATTTTTTAAGTGAGCATCTTCTGAAATGTTGAAATATCGACTTATAATATTTTGAAATTCTAACATATTATAACTAATCAAAACACTGAAAAATTTATATAATGATGATATTGAATCTTAGATCTATAAAAGGGTATTTTTAGTTTTTGAATAAAATTGAGTTTTGATAGAGAAATGAAATTTGACCAAAATAGGTTTTGATATCGCAAACGGCGACACAGATCTGTGCTTTTACCCATAGCAGTGCTTGGCTTTTGTGTTCTAGTTTGGAAGCACAAAACAAATTTACCTTCTGCTAAAGTAGCATTAAGAGAGTCTATTTTGAAAGTCCTAAAAATTTATTACTTCATATGAGAACCATTACTTCATTCAAGGTGAAAGTTAGCAATAAATGTTAGAAGTCATACCAAGCTTGTGAGGCAACAACATCCCTAGAAGTAATGTCTTTTGCATAAACAAGGCTATACGACTTCCCGATATGCTTTTTGGTATACAATGCTTGACCCTATTGGACAAAATATGCCTTATAGTAATGCCATCAACCTTTAACTTACTAAATTAGTAGAGAAAGAAAATTGGTTTAAAATTAAATTGTGTACAAGTTTTTTGTATCAATCTTTCAGATTAGATTTCATGATTCATCATGAGGATATTATGAATCATAGAGTGGGATACAAAAATTGTGTACACAATTTAATCCAGAGACAACTTTCTCTATACAATCTAGATTGTCGAAATCTCTTATTATTGATACTAAGTACAAATGATCCAACTATATTGAAAATCTTACATAATTTGCTAAATAGAGAAGAATGAGTTTTTAACCTTGAAGGTTTGATTGTTTCCAAGAGTCAATGCAGTAAGGAAACTTCTGTTAATTGTGCTTTCTGCTACTCTAACTAAGGAGTTGTATTTGTTACTGTATCTAAGTAAGGTCCAGACATGCTAACAAGAGTGAGCACTATTTTGAGCTATGACATTGCTCAATTATGGTAGAAAAAATAAACCTTTGTCTATTCACAAACAAATTTGATTGTCTTCTCTTCCACAAAAACCTCTAGATGCATCAATGTTGCTTGCTAGCAGGCAGCATAACAATAAAAAGACAAGTTATAAATTACTTTATATGTTACATAAATAACTATTATATAATGCTTATTTCATTATAAACATATATCATATATCTACATTTTAAGTCATTCTTATAATTGAATATTAGATCATTTAGAAATATAGGATAGGATATCCAAATATATAAATTAAAACATTCAGATATATAATTCAAATATATACTATACAGACACACACAAGACTAAATAGTAAGTAATTCTTAGTCCCACCAAGAGTAAGATATAACATTTGGTAAATTAATATTACTCATAGATATGCTATGGAAGTAATCTATTGTTAGATAATGCTTATCGACATTGTAAATACTTTGTTTCTTTACTTATCTCTTTGTGTACTCTTCTTTCCAATTGATTAGAGTACCAATTCTATTAATATATGTAGTCCTTTGATCAGTAAAGTATATATGTAATTGATATTCTATGGTCTTTTATTGATTGCCTGATATATGTGCTCTGACTTTTGATCCTTTGATAAGTACTCAAATATATTTTCTATTCCCTAGTTCTTCCAAATATATATCTTATATTCCCCTATTCTTCCATCGAATGCCCATATTCCTCCCTTCTTCTTCCTATTGTCTATCTTTATTATTATTGATATCTTTTATGAGCCATATGCTTTTAAATGATGTTTTCTTTGAAAATACGTGTCTGTCCATTTAGTAATTGCAGCCTTCATTTAGAATAATTGTTAGTATTCACTTAGAAAAAAATGTCCCTCTATTCACAAATTCATTTCCTGTAAAGAGTGAATAGAGAAAGGAATAGTGGGTGACTGATGAACAAACAATGAGGGTGCACTTAGAAAGCACCACATGGTGAATATAGTGATCTGAGGGTTGGAGTGGATAAATGAGTGTTTGAAACAATTGAGGGAGTGTATTGTAAGGTGTCTAAACCATTAGAAAGGTTTTATGAAATTGTTAAGGGTCTTTTCTAGAGAGGCCTAGGCTAGAAACCCTTAAAACAAGGGTTTGATGAAAGAATGCTTAGATGTGAGTGGAAGTTCAAACAAATTTAGGAATCCTTCTATTTAATAGATTTCTTAAGACTATGTCAAGGTTGTGAATTTATTTTGAAAAATGTCATCTTTTGTAAATATATATTATACAAAGAAAAGGGGGTCTACTATTTTTTTGTCTTGGTTTGTTGATATTGGCTGCTCCCCATGTAACAGAGTCATGTGGGTCATTATTGAGTGTCAAGGTTATAAATTTGGGATCTATTCTTTATATTTTTCCATTTTGGTAATGGCTATTATAGAGAATGGATAGAGGAGAGGAGTCAGTTAGCCTCTAGCCTTCCTAAAGTTCCTTAGATTCTTGATGGGCCAGAGAAATGGAATTTGTTAACCTATAAACTTCCTAAAGTTCCTTGGATTCTTGATGGACTAGAGACATGGAATTTGTTAACCTATAAACTTCCTAAAGTTCCTTGGATTCTGGTGAGGACATCAATATGATAGGAAAATAAAGATACATCTTGTTGTAATAGAATACACTTACTTTTTAGACTAAAATGAAAAGGGTCCTTAGCTTCTTTGACCCTCTTGAACATAATGAAAAAGGCTGTAGGTATATCAAGATTACTTGGTGTAATAATAAAAAAGGGATATTAAAGGTTGTAATCCATATTAGATAGGTCCTTTTAGGAGCTTCTTTTATGCTTGATCATATGTTGATAACAATTAGTAAGAGTGTCACCATGCATAGTATAAATAGTGTCACCATGCACAGTATAAATAACAACTTACAAAAAAAATTATGGAGATTTGGGGGGATGAAAAATGCATCCTGAAGAAGATATAGAGTAATTCAGACTGAATTTTTAGTCTTATAAACGAATTTGAAAAAATAGTAATTGAGTAATTCAGACATAAGAGCATATTTGGTAAAACAAAGCCTAAGAAGTAAGATGTAGAATCTTTGAGGAATAAATGGTGAGACTTGAACAAAAATTACAATATAATCCAATTATAGCTGACTCTAAGGTTTCTTGGCCTTTGCTAAACATATTTAAATATTCCATAAGAACTATATTTCTCAAAGAGAAAAAATAGATCCAAATTTCTATTAGAATGATATTGTAGTATTTACCCATAATGGTCATTTAAGTCACCTAATGCATAGTTCAGAATATCATTATTGACAACTATTGCTAAGGGTAAATATATAAAGGGAACAAAATGATCAAATATCAAACATTGTAGGCAGCCACACATAAATCCCATATCACATTTGCATTGTATGTTCTGGGCAGCAGTAGTTGCGGATCATTTTAGACCTATGACATGCAAAGTGTCCATTTTATGTTAGTTTGAGCTTCACTTGGTTTCAAGAATACTATAATATTATCTACTTAACAAGGCCAACCATGTGAAGATGGAAGCCCATCTGGCCTCATCCCCCTCCCCCTAACATCAATCTAAAGTACCCATTATCATCTAATTACATACTCCATTCATTCATTCATCCATTTATGAACTATAACATTCAATCAGTACAATCACATAAAATTCATTAATACACAATACTAATCAAGACTTCATTAACACATAACAATATTCATTAACATAAAATAAAAATCTGTATTAATACGCATCATTCATACATAATTACTTAAAACAAAGTTCTTTCATTATCCAACAAGGTTTATCAAAGAAGATTTTCAAAAAATCGTTTCTTTTTTTTGTTTTTCTGAGCTCTCTTAAGAAAAGTGCTCATAGGAGCATCCATATCTGCATCATTCTCCTTCTCTTCTAGCACGTGTAATGTCAAATTATGATGGCTCCTTCTCTTTGGAGGAGCAGGAGGTTGTTGCACTAAAGGGGGTTTTGTTGCAAGAACAAGTGAATGGGATAAATTGGCATACTTTTTTTCTTTTTCTAACTGTTAAAAGTCTGTAATTAAGTACAAGTACAACATAACATGCATTTTTCTTACCTGTTAATGCCAGATCATGTACATTAACATTTTGATCCACCATCATGTCAACATGTTGAACACTTGGAACATGGTCCACTCCTTCAATATGATGTTCAACATGCTTTGAAATATTCAAAAAAAGGATACACGTCAAATTCAAATTGAAGATGTTAAATTGTATTCATAATTGCATAATTAATTTCCAATAGAAAATTAATACCTCCACCACTATAATGCACATCATAGCCTTTGTCACAAGTAGGTTTTGTGGTAGGATATGAAGGCTGTAGTAAAATGTTATGCACATTGTTATGTAGTCAATTTACATTTAAAACTAATACCAAAAAAGAATCTTCTCAACTATTTAATTTCATTTACTTTTCATCTGACCAATTTACCTATGAGATATCATTTGGTGCACTGGATTCTTGGGCAAGGTTTATAGATTCTTCGTGTAGGCGTGCAGCCACAACTTTATAGCCTTCCTTCAAGGCAATTTTTATATCTTCATCTGTAACCTCCACATTGAAATCTGTACCCTATGTTTTTTGCTTGATAACATCAGTTTTCCATGTATGGTTTCACTAAACAAAACTATTTGCAACATTATATTTTTTTAAAAATGAAATTTCATTGCTCTACTTACAAGTCAAGACTGGAGATTCATATAGCCACCAGAGCCAAGTTTGTGTTGGCCAACCTTATCTACTCTTGCTTTCGTAGCCATAGATGTACCCTACAATCTATGAATAATTTCAAACATCTTAGATTATATATTTACAAATATCAATAATTAGTGCATGATTACAATGTACTTAATACTATAATGACATACCTCTTTTTGCCCTATGCTGCTTCATTATCTCTATCTTCACATAGCCTTTTCTCCTTTGCATCTTCTATTATTTCATTCCACTCCATCAGTGGAATCATAGGAGGATGATCGTACTTTGGGTTATCCTTAAGAGCCCTTTTATATTGATCCCTCACAGTCTTTATATGCTTTGCTACTCTTTTCAAAAGTAGGCCAGTGTCAAAAATGTTTTTCCCAAATTTCTCCTCAAAAGATGCAATCAGCTGATTTTTTAATTCCATAGTTTGTAAATTCCACCTTTAAAAAAAAAAAGAGATTGTTAGATCAATAACTTTAATATATTACAATAAATAGAAGAAAAGAAAAATTATGTAGCAATGATATGAAACTACGTACCTTTTACGTATGGTGGGTCCAAATAGTCTCAATGTCATATGAAAAAGATGTTCAAAGAAAGCATTATTACCTACAAAAACATAAAGGATTTATCAGTCCAAAATGAGTAATGTAAAAGTAAACTAAATTTACACTTTAAATAATAACAATTTTAAAGCACCTGGAAGCTTTCATTCTTGTAATGGAAACATAGTTTTCTTATTCATCAATAATGTCCCTTCATACGAACTAGTACTAATCACATGAACTACTCCAGGAAATGAATCAGCTTCAGTAGTACTGCTCTCTATTGGTCTATCAACTAAAACATCATGACAATTAAATGACAATTTTAGTACTACTCTCTGTTGGTCTACTTCCCTACCTATGTCCATGTCTCTTTATGTGTGGGTATATATATATGTATGTATGTATGTGTGGTGTGTGTATGCAAGCTTCTATAGACATCATTTAAGCTCTGATATGCTACTTCATTGTTCATCAACTTGTAGAAAGATATTACAAAATATAGCACATTACAAAATATAGCAAAACAAGGTTTTATCAGTTCTAGTGGGCATAGACGATGATGTTTTCATGGTCCTTGTTGCCCACAATGCAACAGGCAATACTGGACTACCAATTGAAGGAGGAGTCCACACTTCATCATGAGCTAAAGAATAGAATATTGTTAGCAAACACATTTGCAATGGATAAAGATCAAATGGTATACTAGCGAGAAATGTCCACAAAAAAAAAGGTAAGTGTTATAATGTTGATCAAAACAAACAAAGTGTTACTTACACGAAGGTTGTGTGCAACAACCTTGGCCATGTTCACCATGTGATGTTGTAACTGGCACATATTTCTATACAAGAACACATAAAATTAGAGATCATGATGCATAAGATACTATAAAATATTAATATCTATTGAACTTTTATTACTGCTTTAGTCGAATTACTACTTACCTTCAAAGATTGGATTCTACGGTCCAATTCTATTCTTAGTGCCTCTTTCTCCTCACTTCTGTCACCCTTGATGATAATGTTAACAAGTTCATCAATGTATCTTTGTGTAATTTTTTGGGTGATGAATACAAGGTTAGTACTAAGGGCAATGTCATGTAGATATGATGCCTGTATTTTAGATTGCATTTGATCAACGATCATTGTAGCTTTTTCCTATCATTTATGACATCAAATTTCCATATAATTTCATCAAAATAATTCCAAATCCATAAAGAAAATAACATAATAGTATGACATTTTTTTTATATTAACATTAAAATTTACAATAATTAATGTTTACCTCTATTGAAGGTGTCTGAGATGGTGCATCCATATCGCCCTATGAAAAAAAAAGTAAGTCTTAGAAATCAGTAGTAAAATTAAAGTAATAGACTTACCAAAAAAAATATTAATAATAAAGTATATTGTATGTGTAAATCATTTCTCTTAAGTTAAAAATTTAGTGTAACTAATGGTTATATCTAAAAAAATATTTGACATGTTCTACTTAATGTTTATATGTGCACATATGGTTTGGAAAGAAAAATTTGGTCATACAAGACCCCATCATAGTTGACATTGATCCTACTTGGAAATTTCATTGATCATCATGATCTTCATCCATGTCATCATCATCATCATCATCACCATCACCATCATCGTACTTGTCACTTTGATTGTCATTGTCACCACCACCATCTTCATCACCATCATCATCCTCTTGATCACTATCATCATCATGACCATCATGCCATGATCATCACCATCTTCATCACCATGATCATGATCATGATCAGAATCATCATCATCATTATCACCATTATTGTTAGCATGACCAAAATCATCACCATCTTCTTCTTCTTCATCACTGGGTAACTATCATTCCTGATAATCATTTACTTCCTCTTGTGCTTCTTCAATATCTTCTTCTTCGATCACATTATACTTTATCGGCCTTCCTCTTGGGTCATGTCTAACAAAAAATGACCAACCTGGTTTGTGTGGAACACCAAAGTAAACCACTTGCTCACATTGGCTTGGAAGAACATAGGGCTCATTTCTGACTGGCTCAAATGACCTTGTATTAATCATAGTAAATCCACTATCATGTTTAATAACAGTCCTATCGAGATCATTTCGATTTAGTCATAACCTAAACCATTTGACAACAAATAGAACTATTTTGAATGAATTAAAGTCCCACTCAAGTATATCATCCAAAATACCATCGTATTGATTTTTAGATTGTTGAGGATGTATGTCAGTTCTAGATGAAATATTGGTGACCATGAAGACATCACTTATCCCGAAATCACATGTTTTCTTCGTTTCATCTAACTTTTTTGTACAAAATTTTTAGCCATGGTACTACATAGCTTTGTGGTGTTTGACATGCAATTATTCAAACATGTCAAGAATCTTCTCATTGATCTATGAGTTGATATTAAACTTATGTCTCATGATTAGTAATCTTATGCATACCTTTGTATCTCTTAAGTCATATATTAGATCAAGTACCATTGGCGTAACATTGGGATCTCCATTACGATGAGCTTCTTTAACCAATGATGCAACACCATCCCATATTAATAAGCAACCATTTTCTTGAGACTATTCAATCCATACTATCATCCAATGAAGATTGTTTGCAATATACAAGTGTAGTGCATCCAACTCATGACCAACTATAAAGAAGACAATTACACTAGCTAGAAACAACTTATATATATTGATGATGGATAAGAATTGTTAAATTACAAAAAAAAAACTTATAATTACCTTTCACCCTCCTCAATCTACCTTTCCCCGTCAGGTACTCCCCTTTGAATTTGTCATTACAGTTGGGATCCCAAATGCGATCTACATGGATACCTGTTGCAAACTTTAGAAGATATTCACTAATATACACCATGGTCTGGTATATCATATATCCCTCTACCGTAGAACCCTTAGGACGTGCTCTTTGTCAAACCAAGCCCTTCATAAATTTCAAGTGCCTCTCAACCATCCACATTGATCTAGCTTGTACAGGTCCACACAATTCAATCTCTTCAACTTGATGTATGAGGTAGTGTTCTTGAGCATTGAAAAACACTGGAGGTAAACACTTTTGCATTTCACACATAAGCTGTGAAATTTTTCTCTTCCAATAGTTTATATCTTTTTTATCAATTTCTTTAGATGATAACCACCTAAAAGAGATTCAACATGAAAAAATATATAAAGGAGATTTCAAATAAAATTATACAATAGATTTCAGATAAAAAGCTATCAATCTAAGAAAAAACACTTCTAACCTCATGTATTTTCCAAGATCATATATAACTTATTTAATACTGTTGTCAAACTATTGTGGAAGGGATAGAGGTAGAATGAACTACAATCATTAAAAAATGATAATTTCAATATATTATTAAATAATGCAATTGGTACTACATTCAATCTTACAAATATACTATAAATAGAAAACATGACTTACCTTGAGGAAGGTATGCCAATCATGTGTTTTCAACCCTGGCCCAAAATCACCTTTCTTTGATAGAAGAGTGCTTATATTTGCAACAAATCTTGTTGAAAATTTTGTTTCTTTTTATGACTTCTTTTAATGCATTACTTTGTTGCTCCGTTAATAACCAAGGAAGGGCACTTGTATTTATGTCGTCTCCATTGCTATTTGATTCAATGAAAACTTTTACTGCATGATTGGATTCATGAATGTCAGTACAAATTTTAGCAATTTGTTCTCTATCACGCCTTCCATCCAACATTTTCCATAGTGTCTCTATTACATTCTTTCCAATATGCATAGCATCAAACAAATACGCAATTGGGAGATCCTTGTAGTATGGTAACCTACTAAATTGAGTAGGATAACTGTTCATTCCTTTGGGAAGTTGGTCATTGATGCCTTGATGACCTTCATGAGCATCAATTACAACATTAGTAAATATAAGACAATATCAAAGTACAAATTGTAAACTTTGGACAACAAATTGGACATTACCTCGACGATTTAGTTGATCGTATTCTAACTTCCATAAATGAGGTGTTATTCTTCATGGCCTTGATGATGTTTCTTCTTTCCCATTAAAAATATATTTTTTGACAATTTGATACCTATGATTATTGTGGAGAAAGTGTCTAAACTCATCAAACACTTGCTTTCCTAAACTTCTTGAATGATGACATTTCATCTTTGGACCACAAATTGGACATGTAAATTTTCCCTTTGTTTAAAAACCTAAAAGATCATGTATAATTGGATCATGTACAATTATCATGCACAACTTAAGCATTCGATAGTAATGTGTAAGCACTATAACAGACCAAAAATATGTGATCTTAACAATATAACATACCGCAAAAATGAGTTAGCCTAGGGGCATCATGTATTGTCCATACAAGCATTGCAATGAATTGAAATTGTCGACATCCTATCAGTCTAGAGATGTAATACATAGTGATGCCATTCCATAACTTCAACAACTCATCAATTAGGGGTTTAGTATACACATTCAAACTATGAACACAACAATGGAGAGTATGTTTGGTATGCTCTTAGGAACACAATAATGGATGAATCTCTTGGATGTGTGAATGCAAGTGTGAGTGATGAAATATGTACCTAGACTAGATGATATGAGAAATCAAAATGATAGAATGATGATGTAATGATAAGAGATTCTAATGGTACCTAATGGATGTTAATGGCTTCTAATGATTCCTAACCCCTGCTAAGCTTCCGCCTCCCTGGAAAGCTTGAGACAAGATGTCTATTTAAAGTAGATGGAGGAAGCATCTAGAATGTGCTTAGAAACCACTAGGAGATAAGGATAAGGATTGACAACTAAGCACCTTATCTCACGTTCTAGATAGATGGATAAGACTGATGAGGTGGCATGTGTGTGTAGAAGGTTCCTATGGTGTAGACAACATGTGCTTAAAAGATATATGGACCCATGTGATGACAACTCATATGAATGCACATACTTCTAGGCGGTTTGAATAAAGATCAAATTAAATGAAATTTAATTTAATCAAGGTCTAGAAGAATTAATGGGAATATGGAGGATTTTAAATTAAAAAAATTTATTTAAAAAAGGAATATGTGGAGAATCATGTGTTAATTTAAATTAACACATTAGAGCTAGGAGTATTTAAATTAAATTTAAATACTTAGGCAAAAATGAACCTATTTAATTAAAATAATTTAATTAAATAAGTAGAGGAATGTGACTAGTACTAATTAAATTAATAAAGTCATTTGGGATGATTTTTGGTGTCTACATTTTGCCCCTCTTTGATGTGATGTCAGCACGACATCATATCAAAGAAAATACAGGTTGCCCCAGAGAAGATAGGAGAGGACTGGTGACAACGACAAAGGAGAAGGGTGATAGAAAATGATAATCTAAATGCAACTTAACTACATGAATGCAAGAGATTCAATTGTGTTCATATGGAGAGAAAACCTTATTTTTATATTGCAAGAGGAGTTATGCACCAAATGCTATAGAAGCATAGATGAAAAGATTCCTTTGCATGTATTAGACTCTTAACACAATAGATGTAGGTTTCAAAGTCATGAGGGAACAAATGACATATACACACTAGAGAGGTCTGGGCACACCCAAAGTCTTTTTAAGGAGCTTGGTGGAAAGTGTGCTAACCCGTTGCCCCCAGTGAGCAATGCATTAACATAACTTGAAACTCACATAGATGTGCTAAAGAATCATGAAAATAGATCATATTGCAAAATAACATGTGTAATCAGGATAAGCCATTCAAATGATACCAGGATATGGAAGATCGAAGCACACTGGGAAGCTATCACTGACACACAAAGATAAAATTAACAAAAAGACATTATGACTAAGTAGTCATTCAATTCACCATGTTTGCCATGAACCTAATAAATTTGTTAAATTTGTTAAGCCTGTGTAGGAAGGATTCATCCTGTAAGGCAAAAACTGATTGATTGATTGAATTGAAATGAGATATTTGTGATTGGTTTCTGGCAATGACAGTAAAAGGAATGATGTTCTCAAATCATTGAGTCTAAATGTGAATTTGTGTAAGCTTGTTTGCAATCACTATTTGATGAGGTTGGTTTTATGGATAGAAACTCAGAATGGATAAGATAAGATAAGATAATGAATGAATGGAATTGGAACAGAATGAAAGGAATCGATTATGAAAATAATAAATATTCTGTTAGAGGAAAATGTGTTGAATGGAAGACTAGAAATTTGATCAAGGTAGATGGAAATAGAATGAAGGAATTGATTATGGAAATGATGTGAATGAAGTGATTGGAAGAAGAGAATATGATGAGATTAGAGGATAAATGAATTGATTGAATAGATTGGGAGACTTGAATTGAATTTGATATGAATGAATAGATAGAATGGAGAGAAATGAATGGATTGAATGAATTTGGAATAAAATGGATTGAATGTGAAAGATTTGGATTGAATTTGATATGAATGAATGAATAGAAGTGAATGAATGTGGAATAGAATGGATTGAGACCAATGACAAGGGAGAGCCATGGTATTTGTAAATGAATAGGAAGGTTGGGTAGATATATGAATGGAGGAATAATATGGATGACCAACGGATATAGTATCAGATAATGGGGAACCAAGAACCATATTTCAAAGGAGTGACCAACAATGCCCCATTCCAAGGATATGAAAATGGAAGGAAATAATGGTTGGGAAGGATTGCATGAAAATGGACGGATGGTGTGAAAGCTTGCATATGGAGGAAGAGAAGGCATGTGCTCTTCTTAAGCATGTATGAGCATTTTTGTTGTTGTGCCTCTAGTATTGATTATGAGCATGGGTATGAAAGTGGAATGAAGGAAGGCATGAAAAAGGGATAATGATACGAAGGATATGGAGGAAATGCGTGATAAGAAGTGGATGAAATGAAAGGGATAACCAAGATCAAGGGTATATGGAAGAAGGATAGACGTGCGTAGGATTATGGATGGAAAAGATATGAATGTACATCAAAAGAAGATGGGAATATGTATGCATATGGATGGAAAATGGATGCATGAATATGAACGTGACAAGGACTATGGAATGTAAGGTAGGGATAACATGTCAAGATCAAACATATGGAAGAATGTAGGAAGTATATAGGATAATGTATGGATAATGGACATCAAAGGATAATGAACAGTAAGATGGGAGCATGAAAGGATATGTATAGAAGGTTTGTATGGATGAAGCGCAAGGGAAAATGGAAAGTGTAAGTCAAGATCAAAGATGGGAATGACAATGGATGATAGATGGAATATAGAAGATAGGTAAGGAAGAACAATATGGATGGAACTTGCCCCTAGTGTAGAGTGCAAGCAGAAAAAGGGAAGTTAATGGATAGGTAAGTGAAAGTAGAAGATATGAAGGGAGGACTCAAGCATCTAGGTATATGGATGTATCGCTTGATATTTATGCTTCTTTAATTTGTTTATTATGTTTTTATTTTTCAAGGAATTATTGGTATTTTCTCATAGATGATGATAGGGTAAGGAAAAGAATGCTAAAGTGAATTGGGGAATAGAAGACAATGACCTATGAAAAAGTTTGGATTAAGGGAGTTGAGTAGGTAGGAGGAAGATATGGTTGATGGATACTAGATTGGAAGACTTGTGAAGGAAGTGGAAAGATCTTCATTGGCACACACCTTGAAGGGTGGTGGAAAGGAGTAAATTGTGAAGGATGTATAGGAGAAAGTTTGAATTTTGG
Organism: Cupressus sempervirens; assembly: GCA_028749045.1. Classification (NCBI taxonomy): domain Eukaryota; kingdom Viridiplantae; phylum Streptophyta; class Pinopsida; order Cupressales; family Cupressaceae; genus Cupressus; species Cupressus sempervirens. The sequence goes on from CM053790.1 coordinate 219,596,353, forward strand.
GATATAGGGACCCAAAATGGATGAAGGAGATGACAGAGTTGGGATGGCGGATTTGAGTGTATAAGGACTCAAAATGGATTTGGAAAATGGAGTTTGGGAGAATTTATGAAGGAGGGAGGCCTTTGGATTAGCAGAATTGAATGTCATTTGGAATCTTTCTTTGAGATTCATTGCTACATTAAGTAGCTTTGGTATCCACATAACTTTTGCACTTTTGATTTTTAGCCTTTGTGGCTTTTTTATTGCATTAGATGGGACATGTTGATCCTTACGCTTTTGTGGATTTTTTACTTTGTTTTCTTTTTCTTTGGCATCCAATTTGCTTCCATTGGCCATGGTATGGGTGCATTAAGGTAAATAAGATGGAGAACATATGGAAGGTGAACGTTGGAAGGAATTCAAGGACGTGCGCCTTTGTTGATCTTTACTAGGATTATGAGGGGATAAATTGGAAAATATGGATAAGGTAGAAAGATGTATATAAGGACCTAATATGGAAAGAAGGGAAGAAGAGTTTGATGATGGAACATAAGGACCTAGAATGGATGGACTATAAAAACCTAGAATGGATGGACTATAAGGACCTAAAATGGACTTGGAAGATGAAGGAGGAGAAGTTTTAGGTATGGAAGGAAGAGTTTTGGAATTGGAAAAAGTGGAAGGTGTACCAACATCTTGAGGAATTATTTTTTTAAGGGGATACTTAGTATTCTCAATGCAAGATGCGAGTCTAGGTGTATGGGGTTCATGAGGAGATTGGATAGGCGTGATAGGATCATGTGAAGGAGTAGGGTTATGAGGGGGATCATGAGGAATAATAGGATCATGAGATGGAAAGGGATCGTGAAATATGGATGAAGGGGTGCATTGATCTTGACTTGGAAGAGGATCATTGAGTGGAATGAGGGGATTATGAGATGGAATAGATTCATGAGATGGAATGGAGGGAGTGGAACTATGAGATGGAGTACTTTGATCTTGACATGAAAGAATATCATATAGCTATAGGAGTGGATAATGAAATGGACTAGAATCAAATGAGGACGTGGAAGGAATGGAATCATGTGGTGAAAGAAGATCATATAGCATGGTAAGTGGATCATCATACATGGGCGTGGAGGAAATGGAATCATGAGATGGAGTAATTTGATCTTGACATGGAGGAGTATTAGTGAATGGAGTGGAAGAAACTTTTTCATGAAGGGGAATATCTATGGATGCTAATGCTGGAGATGGAATGGAATCGGTAATGTGTGTGGTAGGTGTAATGTCGTGATCTTGATTAGGAGGGGAATCATAAGATCAACTAGGAGGAAGGGATGAATCTTGAGGGATAGTGGAATGATGGGATGGAGAAGTGCTCAGATCTAGAGGAGAAACATCATGCTTTGAAGGAAGGTCTTGAGATGGAACTGGAGATGTGGCTTTAGGTGATTGGCTCACATTATGCTGAATTTTCAATCTAGCCAAAAGTGATGTGAAATACCCCTGATGAGGTGGGGATGAAATTGTTGGAGGCTTAGGAGATGATATTGTTGGAGAATTAGGGGATGATGTAGTTGGAGGACTAGGGGATGATGTTATTATAGGATTAGGACTTTGTGGAGGTGGAATTATGGATAAAGGATTTGGATTAGGTTCATAGTAAGGGGGATTACATGGAGGATTAGGATTGGATGGGACATGAGAATTAATGCCTTTGAAATATGAGAGATAATTCTTCATTTCCTCCATTTTCTTGGCAAGGGTATTTACATCTGAGGCATTGTGTGGGCCATGAATGGAATTGTATGGAGGGATATGAGAGCTAGAAAATGAAGGACACATAGCAAAGAAAATGACCTTTTCCTGCGGACTTATTTTGTCCAAGAGTGTATTCTTTAGTTCCTCAATTCCTATGGCGAGGTCATTTACGATGGAGGAATTATATTGGCTATGGATGGAATTGTCTACAGATGAAGGATAAGGAGATAGATTTTCCTTGTCAAAGGTAGGAGAATGATGAACATGAGATAGATTAGAATTGAAGTGTTGAGAAGGAATTTGATATGGAGGAGATACGAGACCATGTTGTCGTGCAATATTGTCAATCATTGGAAGAAGCAAATTTGAATCCATGGTTGCAAGATAAAAGGTGATGAAAAGATTTGAAGAGGGAATATGAACTTGGAATTAGGAGCTTTGTTCTGATTGGACTTTGATTTGATTTGATTTGATTTGAAAGTGATTGCACTTGATATGATTCGATTTGATTGAAATTGAATTGATTTGATATTGATTTGGTTTGGATTTGGATTGGATGAGGGTTCGATTTGATTTGATAAGAACCCTATGATAGTGCAAATAAAGTGAATGTTTGATTTGAATGAAAGTCCAATGATAAGGCAATGCTCCTATGTCCAAAGTAGAATATGTGATGTCAAATTGAAATAGAAGAAGATGTGAATGAAGTTTTTGAAAGATTGATTATGACTTGGATGACTGAATTTGACAAGGGATTGGATTAGAAGAATGCTGATTTGAAGGATTGAATTAAGAATGCATGATGAGCTTGACTAGGGAGTTTGAATATGAATAATGATGAATCATGAAAAGGATGAAGATTAGGAATGTGATTGAATGACAAGGAAATGATTTAGATAAATAAAGAGGATGAAGATGTCAAGCAATGTTTTGAATGATGAAGGTAAGATATGTAAGAGGGAACGATGTCTTCGATGGAAGAAGTATGTGACGTGAAATGATTTGGAATGATGATTAAGAAGAGGTGTTTTTTGTGTTTTTGAAATGTTTTTGATTTTTTTGGATTTTTGAACTTTTATGATTTTTTTTTTTGAATTTTTAGGTTTAAGATGCAAAAGAAAACAATGAAATATGTACAATGTCAATGTGCTTCAAACATGCCAAACACACCAACAATCCTATAAGGTTTGACTAGGCTGTACAAGGCTTAACTAGGGGGTGTCCTCGATATACACAAGGTACATGAGGCCCAAATTTGTAGATGAAAAGAAATACTGCCACACAGCCGGGGGGAGACGATAACCCAATCTCCTCCTTCACTTCCCAAAGGTATAAAGTACTTTGGGGCTTAGCCAAGAGTGACAATATTACACTTCCAAGAGAGGTGTCTTTCGATTCACCTCCCAATTTTTATACTCCGCTAGAACGCTGGAGTTGAGGTCATCCCAAGGGGTGATGAAATTCCCAAGCAGGCCTCCTAATAAAATGAAAAACAAATTCACTTATTTCTTGTGCACCCAAGGTCACCCAAAGGTGCGAGGGGAGAGAATATATAAGTGGACCTGGAGTTTAAAAGACACTTGTTCGTTATCCACAAAAAATTTAAGTTTGCTACTCTAATTGAAGACGCGTGTTTAGAGCATACAAGGTTCTTTCCAAATTTAAATAACAGAAAATAAAATACTAAAAGAAAATGCTGAAAATGAAAATGCTGAAATGAAATTAATTTTCCTTAAGGCTTTGGATGTGATTTCATTTTAAGGCCCAAATCCAAATGTGCTCTATACTAAATGTACCTATTTAAAACGCTCCAATTTCAAATACGACCAAGCCTTTTACACTCTAGTTCATCCTCTAACATAAATCCTCGACCTACCAACTCACAAAATGCTTAAGAAATAGTTAACCGTTAGTTTAAACCTCAAGAGTCACAAACGCTAATAATCGAAGATGCTCAAACACGAAGATGACAAAGTGCAGAGTGCAGATGCCAAAGTGCAGAGCGCAAACGCCAAAATGCAGAGCACAGATCCCAAAGTGCAGAGCGCAGATGCCAAAATGCAAAGCGCAAATGCCAAAATGTCGAGCGCAGACACCAAAATGCTGAGCGCAGATGCCAAAATGCAGAGCGGAGAAGCTAAAATACAAAGCGGAGATGCCAATTTTGGATCGCAAAGGACAGATCATAGTGTGCAAATGATAGAGACATCAGCGAAGATGATAAAACCCTAACGTGGATGACAGAATAAATAATACGTAGATGCAAAAAGAAAAGAACCTAATTTTTTTTGGCGGCAACACAAACACTTTTTCTCGGAGACACTGATATGCGTAGACGCGAAACACAGCTAACACTTAGACTATCAGAGATCACAAAACGTTAGTCCGACTTGCAAAAAGTTTTATTGGCAGACTTCTAAAGTGAGATCAAGGACGTGTGTCCCACTGGGCGTGCCAAAATGTGTTGCATAAAATTGTAACCAAGATTATGCAAACCTCAAACTATGAACACAACAATGGAGAGTATGTTTGGTATGCTCTTAGGAACACAATAATGGATGAATCTCTTGGATGTGTGAATGCAAGTGTGAGTGATGAAATATGTACCTAGACTAGATGATATGAGAAATCAAAATGACAGAATGATGATGCAATGATAAGAGATTCTAATAGTACCTAATGGATATAATGACTTCTAATGATTCCTAATCCCTGCCAGGCTTTCGCCTCCCTGGAAAGTTTGAGACAAGATGTCTATTTAAAGTAGATGGAGGAAGCATCTAGAATGTGCTTAGAAACCACTAGGAGATAAGGATAAGGATTGACAACTAAGCACCTTATCTCACATTCTAGATAGATGGATAAGACTGATGAGGTGGCATGTGTGTGTAGAAGGTTCCTATGGTGTAGACAACATGTGCTTAAAAGATATATGGACCCATGTGATGACAACTCATATGAATGCACATACTTCTAGGCGATTTGAATAAAGATTAAATTAAATGAAATTTAATTTAATCAAGGTCTAGAAGAATTAATGGGAATATGGAGGATTTTAAATTTAAAAAAATTATTTAAAAAAGGAATATGTGGAGAATCATGTGTTAATTTAAATTAACACATTAGAGCTAGGAGTATTTAAATTAAATTTAAATACTTAGGCAAAAATGAACCTATTTAATTAAAATAATTTAATTAAATAAGTAGAGGAATGTGACTAGTACTAATTAAATTAATAAAGTCATTTGGGACGATTTTTGGTGTCTACAAGATCATTACAATTTCAGCCATGAAATAATTACAATTGAAATTTGTTAAAAAATAGGCCTAAGTGGGTTGGCCTAAGGGTCAAAAGAAGAATTCAGATTTCACTTAATTACAAATCAATTAGCTTATGCAAGTTTGGCCTCATGGTGGTTGTACAATTTTTAAAAACTTAATCCTTAGACCATTTTGGCCTAGCATCAAGGGACATGAATTTAGGACTCAAACATCTATAAAGGTTGGATGTTGAAATTCTTTGGAACATCCAAAAAAATTCCATAAGCATATAAGAAGAGCAGATTGGCGAGTTTCACCTTGGAGGATGATTTTGGAAAAGAAATAACATAGATTTACATTGCATGCTGAGTAATCCAGATTCAAAAAGAATGAAGAGGAAATATGTGCCTAAATAAAAAAGCAGTCTTAAAAGATCATCAAGAAGGATTTAAGGATGCTACTAAGAAAAATAGTGCAAACACCCACAATTTTACCAATCTGCACTAGAACTCTTCATCTTTGGTCCACTTGATTCTGGAACATGATACAAACTATGCCACTTTTCAAAGAAAATATTTCAATCACACAGACCAATATTATATGCAAAGCAATCCAGATCCAAAAAAGATGAAGATAAAAGATATGGCTAATTAATTAACACAAACCTAAAAGATATTAATAGAGGATTTGAAGGTGATTTTCAAAAAAATGGTGCAAATGCACATGATTTTTCTAGTGCACACAATAAATCTTATAGTCAGGTCTATTTGAAGTCAAAAAAAAACTATCAGCTACTAATTGCTGAAGATAATGTTCACCAATTACTACCACATTGAATCATGAGCTTTTCTTTTATTAATGAAAACAACACAATTTTTCCTTTCTAAATTAGTATTCTTTCCAAAATTTGGATATCTTGTAATTTTTTGTGAAGATAGAGTTAGTGCCCTTATAGGAACCAATGTGAGTTGCCATCATGCAAACCCACTTTTTCTAGAATAAAAGACAAAGCATTTATGCTACATCCAATTTGTGCTTGACTAGTGAAGTACATGTCTACCATGGATGTAAAGCACAATGAGAATGAGAGAAATTTTGTTACCTGTTACTTGTAAAATAAAACTAGTTGAGGAGGCAAGGGTGCATGAGTTGTCAAAACTTCATGTGCCTCTCAATCAATTTCTGTGGATAACAGAAAAAGTCTTCACATACCCTCATACATTTTAATATTGAAACACAATAAACATTTTGTTGATATGGAATGTTTAGTAAAATGAAACAGAGAAAAAGAAACATAGTTGCAGTAGAAAAATAAGGTTAAATGTAGTAGTGATCATTGCAAAAATGCCAACAAGATCACCATAAACCATCTAAGAATAAAAAAGATCAAACATAGAGGCAGCCTAGTGTTCCATCATGCTCTTACAATCTTATCCTAATTTTCTTCCTATATCTAGATAATCACATTTTCTCACTGTGATGCTAACATTCTGATCTGATACAAGCCACAAGAAATTGGAATTTTTTTAGTGTTTTTATTTGGGAATATTGTTAAGGAAAATATAAGGTAAAGGTGATGATGAAGCTAGAATGATGAGAATTCCATTAGTTTCCTAATTTACTTTCTTATTCATGTGCACTATGTTATAATGTTATTATATTATCTAATCTACTATCCCCCAGTTCTTTATTGTTTTCATCTCTAGCTGGTCAAATCTCTTGGACTGTTATATCCATTACATATTTCCCTCTTTAAATTTTAATAAACCTTCATCTATATAAATGCAATTATATTTTCTAGGTTTTTGTCACAAAACATCAAGCTGCTCTGTGGTGATTTGCTAGTTTACAAAAATTGGTTTTGTAAATATGGCAAAACAATCCCAAAATCAGTTTGGTTGGGTTCATTGTACAATATAACATATAATTTGATATTCCTATATATATTTATATATAACAATTTATATGTAAATACAATAATGAATAAACTAATAGGAAGATATATATTTCACATCCCTCCTATATATCTTTATAGGATTACAAGAATATTATATTAATTAATCAATTTATTGATTTATATATAAATTTTTTATATAAAATGATTTTGGGTTGCACATATTACACACATGGCATTGGTTGTCCAATAGGGAGTGTAGATTATCCAAAACATCCAATGCTATCACTGTCAACTCCATGACAAATTCCTCTGCTTTGGGTCTATAGTACCAAACTCTAGCCCACTTGAAGCATTCAAACATGGTTTTTAAGCCTTGGAGAACCTTCCATAAAATTTTTTAAAATGGGCACCCAAAATTTTTTTATTAACAATATTTTGAGCTCCTAGACCTACAACATTTTCTCCTTCACACTCTCCATGCTTTCTTTTCTACAGATGCAAACAAATTTGTACTGGTCTTGAAACAACAACACCAAATAAATCTCAAATGCTTCAAATGTATGAGGATCACATGGATGCAATGACTGCTAAGTGGATTATTTGTAATCACAAGAGATGAGCTCTTGTAAACCACTACTCTTGCAATTGTTTCAAGATCGGTACTAATTAAACATCACATAATTTGACATGACGAACAATACCACCTAGTTGTTAATGAAGGAACTAAGCAGATGTATGATCAATGGTTTATAAGGCACATAACTTGTTGAAGGTTCTACAAATGGCATGGAAAGCTAAGAAGGCTTAATCTTGGGCAAAACTTTATGGGCAAGGAAAGTTGGATCATCACGGAATTGAGTAGGTAGACCTTCTAGGAAGTTGCAATACTTCAACCTTGTATGTGTCGCCTCAATGCAATGGGTACTAAAAAAACAATTTAAGTTGATGAGAAATGGTTGTTATGAATTCAAATTGTAAGCATCACCTCAATGCATTGGGTATTAAACAAACAATTCAAGCTGATGAGTATGGGTTTTTATGAACCACAACTCATGAAATATCCATTAAGTACATACCTGCTATTTACAGTGAGTATGGGGTTTTTTTTAATAACATACCTGATATTTATAGTCAATTAGTTTCTATATCCTCTAATAAATTTGAAGCAATGAGCCAAAGTCACACGGTTGAAGATGATCATTGTCCCCTCAAAGCACCACCATTTGATAAATTGTTGCATTGAAATATGATCTAGAAGGGCCTTTCCACATAGTATGTTGGCACTATTTGGCAATCATCGATCATGTGGTTATTGCAAAGAGGCTAAGGACCAAACATGGAATCATGGAGATAGTGCACGGATGTACAAAGAAAATGCAAGAAACATCAAAGAGATTGCTAGCCGTTTAATGGCCTTAGTAAAGACAAAGCTTGGCACCTGAAATGCATAGTGCAATGGGATTAGTAAGATATCAATTTTTTGGATAGAATGCCCAAAATAGAGCTTGGAATGATGATTGATGGACATGCATATGGGAAAGCATGATATGTAATTTTTTATGTCAAAAATAGCTTTGACTCTATTGGCACAGTGCATGAGATACACTTGCAACTTCTCTACACAATCAGCTTGCTATGAAATGTTTTAATCCAAATGGTCAAAACATGTACAAAGAACATGATTGTTTGACTGAAGGAATTCATGAAATTGGTGTCAATGGGTCTCTATGAAAGGCAAAGAAAGGATACCAATTCATTTAAGAAAGTCTCAAATACCATACTTCCATCACAATTCAATTATGAAATATAACATGCAACACCATGTTTGATTAGATTGCTTCTATAACTCACAAGTTATAACTTTATTCCCTCTAGTTTCATAAAATAATCCACCCTGAAGAATTCAGTTCTTATGCCAAACACCCAACTGCTCTCATTGTCCATTACAAGAATAGACTCACATGCCTCTTGTTTTGTTGTTGAAGAAGCATAATTGGTATTGAAGAGTGATTGAGCTTCTTGCATGGTGTACAAATAGATTGAAAAAGATTTCTTATAACATAGTAGAGTCATGATAGCTCCTTTCAAACTTCCAAAAACTCTTTTCTATCTCCATGTCATCCTCTAATTAGATCATATGTTTATTTGGGCACAAACCTTTCAAAGTCTCAATAATGGAGCTTAAGCAATTTTTGTAATAATAACATAGGCAGAATGAGAGTTGAAATTTATTTTATGTTAGTTGCATTCTTGATAGGTTGTCAATTCCTCCCTTAATTTAATGATGTCTATTGTCAACTTGCAAAGAAAACTATATTTGCATCAATACTATTGAGAAGCGTTCTACAATGACAGCAAGGGGTGGTGTGTAATGGTGTAAATGTGTTAACAAAAACTCTTTCTTTCAAATTTGACATCTATTTACATGTCAAAATACTAATATTAGTTATGAACATGATATTTCCAAAATAAACCACATGAAAATAAAGAGATGCCTTGTATAAACATAAAATAAGATATCTATTTTTTTGCCTAAAGATAAGAATTTTAAAATTTAAATAAAAAATTAAATACAAATAGTTGAACTTATTTAACAATCTAGATACAATAAAACTTATGTCTTTGCATGTAGTAAATACAAAGTATATTAAATTAATTAATAAGGTAAATAAAATAGCTCTAATTGATATCTCCTGCTATTTCTTAAGATAGATGTATTTAAGATATCTGTATTAGAAGTCTACATACAAAAGCATTACAGTGCCAATAAAGTGTAAAACCCACAATTGTTTAAAGTGATTGTTAACAATGTCCAAATGTAACATTTTTAGGAATTCAACTACAACTTTTTCACATAAATTTTCCAAACATTCTACCCTCAAAATATCATGATGGATTGAATGCCCCAGACAGGAATTATTTCTGACTCTCCCATTCATTTTATTAACTCTCTTTATTATTCTCGAATCTCACCATGCTTTGTATTCAACTTTAGAATTTGGTTGTGTTTCTATTCATGTTATCCCAAAAAATACAAGTTTTCAACTCTTGCAACACATTTCCCAATCTCTCAGAGTAATCTGGGATCTACATTTAAGATAGGAAACACAAAGACTGTGTTTTGTGAAATTTATTCTTGATCAAGATAACAATGTGCCCATGTAACCACTACTAAAGATGCTCATTGAAGCTGTTATAGTGTGATAGGTACAGGTGGTGTTTTTATGAAAAAATCAGTTAAGAATCAAGATATTAAAAAACCAAAAAGAAAAGTGATACAAATAGTATGGATCAATAAATAAAACAAACTCTATACCCACAAACGATCAAAAGACAAAAACTGATCAATGTGATAGGTAAGTATAAAGCATGCAACATTGCAAGTTCCAAGCATCAAAGAACATTTAGATTTAGCACATAATAGAAGTTTTAATTGACATATAAGAGATGCTACAAAACATTCAAAAAGAAAATTAGAATAGTTTTCAAAAATTTAAAGTGGTGCTTGCTACAATCTGTCATTCTTGAATCTCTACATTAATCATTTACCTTGCAGTTTTGAAAATAATTTGTCCATTTACTTGTATGGAACTTAGTCTTCTCAACTTCCAAAATCATAGTTTGTATGAAGTTAAAATGACTTCAAAAGTTAATAGCTCATATAGAAAAAGCCAAGAATATAATTTATTACGCCCCAATGAAATGTTTGGGTGGTAGTAAATTGCAAAGTGATCATTGGCATTGGTAAATGGACATAATGTAGCCATTTTAAACTAGATTTTGACTGTGTATAAAGAGATAGTCCAAGGAGAAATTGATGTGGCAGCCTTCAAGGAGATATTTGATCAAGGATGAAATGAATGATCACACTTGGTGTACACATTACAGAATAGAGATAGTGTTGTGAAATATAAAACTAAAATTAAAATATGCAAATCCACTTGGCTTAAATTGGAACTATAGGCTTACAATACCAAAACATATCTTCAAAACACTAAATGAAGATTAGAACTATAGGCTATGGTTGAGTAACTTTTACTACAGTGCCAAGTTGCAAATAAATAAAAAATATTGTTACTTTTTGGGCTTTCTAAAAAAGGGGTGGGGTATGAAAGTAAGGGTGCTTAAATTGTCTCATAGAGTATGAACATGTGGATTTGAGTTGTAGAGACATCCATTCCAAATAGTTTTCTTTATTTTTGACTTACCTATCTAGATTGCTAAAACTCAAAGCTCCTAACCCATTATAAATAGTTACCCATTCCTAACTTAGAGCTCGTAACTCAAAGTTCATCCATACGTTCTAATTCTACCAAATGATGTTAAGACACTAATAAGGCCAAATACATTATAGACAAATTAAGCACTAATTTTTTCTATGTGAGAAAATACCTAGGATGGATCATGGAAGTAGTTGGACAACCACTGATCCAATACTCATCAAACATAAAGATCTAAAAAGTAAGTTGAATTTAAAAACTAGGATGATAGGAAAACCTACCGACTAAGAGAGAGGTAATGACATTAGTTTTTTGCATCAATGATTTACATGTAAGTTTTAGGAAAATCTTAAGTGAACCAGATTAGACATTCATAAATTAGATTTTGAAGGATGTTTCTTGAATAATTACTATATGCAAGAAAGTTAAATTGCTATCAACATGCAAAATGGGCCGTAGATGCTTGATGGATTTAAAACTGTAGCATTCAAATTATAGCTAAGGATAATCATCAATGCATCTACTATCACTATAATGAATACACACCATTGACTATATTTTACATTCATGCTTTTCCTTGTGTGAGAAAGCCAATCTATAGTATGGATCTGTTGATAAAATGTAATATTAAGAGTTCTAAAGTAACTGACACAATCCCAACTAAACATAATTTTTGCCTTATAGTTGCCATTAATGTTGTTCAGTAACATCAAAATCATTCTACTTCCTTCTAAAGATACACACAGCTATCTAAATTTAAAAATTGCCACGATTAAAAACCTACTGATTAAAACTAACTTGATAAATTTAAGACTCAACTTTTCAACTTATGTACAGTTCATATGAAAAGATAGACATACAATAGAGAAGTTTGACATTTGGTAGTTAGATTTAAATAGTATGTCTCATTTAATCATTGTCATTCATTAAGAACTATACACAATACACCTATACAAAGAAAGTGCTCTCACAATATATGTCTAATGCCATTGCTCATTTCATAGTCATTACAAATTGAGCGATACAAATTTTTGATGAAAGCCCCAACTGCGACTGTGTGCATTATTATTATATTTATTTAAATATTTGATTTTTAATCAAAGGATAAGCACACAGGTAGACTGTTTCCTTCAAATGTACTGAATCATATCAAAGGCCAGGAAGATGAAGCCATGCAGTTTTTGGTTGAGTCCTTTGGCTTCATGTGAGTCATGGATATTAGAAAATAGAGATCTCATTTTTTGTCAACTTAATGCCATAACATCCAACAAAATGTAAGTGAAGAAAAAGGTTGGCCAGATAGTAGGGCATGGCTCATATGATCGGCATTAAACATTAAATGATTAAGCATTAAATGACTGAGAAAAGCCATTCGATTAAACTAAAATGTTTATGTTTCTAATGAAGTAAAGAAGGGTAAGAACCCTTATTGTTCTGGAGGTTGCATCAGTGAAGCTCTCAAACCCCTATTTGCACTGAAGCTGTAAAATGTTGTTGGCATGTAATCCTCAAACCCTGCCTCTACACATAATCCTGGTGGCACAAAATGCAATGAGGAAAAAATTAACCGCACAAGCTATCTTTCGATCACACAAGAATGAAATTAGGGTGGCAAAGAGCTTTTAATTTTTTTGACATAGTGGAAGCCCATTTCGGTCAAAATTTTGACCAACATAGGCTTGTATTAAAAAAAAAATGTATATGTTGCCTTCCCTATTTCAACCAATTTGACCCTGTTTTATTAGATGGTCAAAAATTTTGGTCTAAAAATGAGATCAAATATAGTAGAGTTTGTAGGGATTGTGGTGAAGTCCTCATTGAATTGGTTCTTAGCCAAGCATAATATTAGAATGCTACAATACTATCACACTTCACAGAATATTGTAGACATTTAGTTGGCAGTGTCGAAGTTAATGACTTGTTATTATTTAGTGTGTTGGAAGACAAAAATTGTCATATTTCTATGGAACTTAACAACCAACATGCTTCGACAAAAGAATGACATCTTATCTGGCGACAGTTACTCAATGGTGTGATTGTGACTTTGTGAATAAGGTGGAGCTTGATTTGTCCTTCATCATAGAATAGACTCATTGATTACCTTCTTTGTCAAGCAAGAACTAAAAATTTTAAATGTTCCTTATATTAATTAATTCACACACACTTCATAGGAGGGTCTATTTGTATATCTCCCAGCCTCATGGTTATCCATCCTATGCCTAGGTTACTCTGTGGTCTTGCCTACTATTGTCTAATTTTGGAGTATAGTCATTGTCTCAAGAAATAATAGAAAAATCTTGAGATATCCAAGCTAGTATTGACAAACATCAATAGACATTATTTTAAATTCCATAAAACGTACCATCATAGAAGAGGTATCTCTTTGAATAAATCTGATCTTTCTCTTAACTAGGCATTGATACCATGTTAAAGATCCCAATTGAGATTAGAGTTTAGATTATTCATCAAGTCTAAATATACTTGATCCCTTTCATGTATCTATTGGAAATATTCAAGACTATGTTAAGTTACTGAGATGGGAGGGGTGAATCAGTAACTTCTAAAACTTTAACAATTTTAATTCTTAATCCAATAAATCAATTAGCACTTAATTCATCACATATGATCTAATTGCATGTATGAGAAACTAAAAACATGAAAGCATCCATCACACTTGAACACAAATATTTGGCAAACTAGAAACCTTCCAAATAGAAAGTAAAATTGGGGTGGGGATGATACCCACAAACTTTAGTAGTGTAGCATAAAGTTGGCCTGTTAAGGCTAACATTGATCACTTCTGATGATCTGCCCTGTTAGGACAAAATAGGACAACTACGTTCACCTTGTGAGAGGATTTACAAACATACAATGAAGTATGCACTCAGTAAAGAGATTTATAAAAGACTATTAGGTCTACCTTGTTAACAGATTTTGACTAGTTTTTCTATTAGGATGAAGCAGTAGATCTCTGATTTGCAACTGAGTTTGTTGATACAAATTCCTTAGTGTAGTGATCACCTTACTGTGATAGGTATGTCTCTGTCACTCCTTATACTGTTATGGCCTCCTCAATTTGCTCTTTATCTACTGCATTCATAACTTGAGCTTTTTGCATCCACTTTCTCATTACAATACATATACTTACACACTGATATGGTACAATAAATCACATATATATACCAACCCAAATTACATAATATCAAAGTTTGCCATGATACAAGTTAACACAAATATTAGAAAGTTGGCCCACATGAAGATACTCAAGTTTTGAAGACTAACTCGTTCAGGTTCTGATACTCGACATCCATTGTCAATGCTTGGAATCATCATGCACTCGATTGATGTAGAAGCTCGATCCATACTGATCACTTTCAAGTAATCTTGAAGTCGATCTACACTGGTGACTTAGTAGATATTTTGCAACTCAGTAAACATTGAATCACTTGGTTAGCATAAAGTAGCTTGGTTAATACTAAATTTGCATCACATGAACTGCGAACTTGGTAGACACTGCAATGCTTGGTAACCACTAATAAACTTAGTGTATACTAAAATGCATGGTTTAAACTACTAGACTCCAGACTAACTGAATTTTCTTGGTAACCACTAGGATTTGTCCAAAAGACTCAATAGAAACTATAGAACGTGATGGCTACTAAATTACATGGCAAACACTTAAAATTGTTTAATGAGCTCGGTAGCTATACAAAATCTAAATAAGTGTGTGTCACTAATAACAAACTTGACTGATATGTCAACAATATCAACATTATTCTATTTGATCCTTTCTTAACTAATTCTATGCATGAATATTAGCTCATTACTCAATTTGTTACAAATAAAGGATAGCAATCAGTAATATTTTGATTCCCTCCAAAACTGCATTTCTGAGACTTGACTAAAAAATAAATGTGGTTGAAACTCTATTAGAATAGAAAAGAATCTTAAACACAAAATACAAAAATAATTATATAACACAACACAACTCTATTACAACAAAAAAGAATGTCTTTTATTCCTTGCTCAACCAACATAATTTTCTAGAGTTTTCTAAGTACATATTGGAGAAGACTAAACAAAGAGTGGTGCTTTGCCTGCTACTTTGCCATACAAAAGAAGAGATGCCCGACATTGTACTTGTTCCCTTTCTATATGATAATTTAGTTATTTTCAGTCATTCGGGTACCACTTTCTCCATTGGCTAAGTATTGGAATAAGAGTACTACATTTTGACATTTAGTCATTCTGTTGGCCTTTGATATTTCTAAAAATAATGATTCTTTGGTGACTAACATATACCAAACCGATCACAACAATAATGGATTTGATAGAAATATGATGTAGAGGGGATTGTGGTTTAACTAACCTATAACGCCCCGTCAAGGGATCCAAAAGAATTAACCTAAAGTTTTACTAGGTTTGCTAAACATTTTTTTTTTAAAGTGATAAAGATAGATCATTCACATCAAACACATAATAGCAGAAGCAATAACATGTAATCATCAACAAACATACATAATAGGTTACATTCCTTAAGGATCCCAAGACGTTGAGTCACATTTAAATTTAATTAATTCTAAGTCTAACAACTACCACATCCACATGAAAGAATAATAAGAAAGTCCAATGTCCATTTAACATACATTTGTTCTGAATGCCTCTTGGCAAATTAATTCAGAATGCTCAATCATCCACTATACATGTCACAGGGTATGAAAGGCTAAAAGAATATACATATGAAGAAATATAAAATACAACATACTCCTCGGATCCATGATACAAGTACAATAAAATAAATGAAACTAATAACATACATGATACGTCTATCAATCATAAAGATATAACATCATAAAACAAAACTAACTAAATGCATGATTCCTCCCAAACCTCAATAGCATCATTAGACCATCATGGGCCCTAGCCATCCCCCATGCGTAACATCCCAAGTCACCGAAGAGATCATCAGTACTATCATAATAGGGATGTCACACATAAACATGCTACAACATATGCACAAAGAAATCTAACATTCCAATCATCAATATAAGGAAATACAATAGTAAATATCATCACCTAATCATGATAAACAAGCATCCCAAGAAGCTCCAGCTATGGTGACTATGGAAGGATCTCAAATGGTAAGAGTAAAAAGCACTACCACCCGACCGTGTGGAACCTAAATGGTCCACTCCCATCGCGCTGAGGAGATAGTCTCAAGTCCCAAACGGGATATCAAATCACATAACACAAGTACTCTCTAAGTTCAAGAAATCCTAAAAGTATACTAACTCAAGGTTCCAACACATAGATCGACATCTAGACCCAGAGGCACAACAAAACACGTAGGAATCTACTATGCAAGCGAGAAAGTGTCATTGCAAAAGTCACGTAGAATTTACCCGAGCAATCCCTTAGGAATCTCAGGTCCCTAGTGATCCCTACGGCCATTAGTATCCTCTCATATTGACGAGGCATACTACGGAATGCAAGGTCATAACCAAGTGTTTCTCTCTACCCCATCCTAGTCTGTACTAGCACTCAAGGCATGGGAGAGAACATAAAATTAATCTTGTTAGGTTCATTTTACTCTCATTTAGTGTAAATGTTATCACTTATTAAAACAACCTACAATGAGTTACCTTGGCAGCCACTTAGGGCCTCAACCCCCATTGCAAGCCACTTCCCGACACTACATATAGATAACCTACCCTAGGCTCATGAAATCACAAATCACAAAAATCACCTCAGCCCTATACAAGCGACTGGAAAGCATCAAAAGATAAGCCACAATAATCACATCAGTTCTCCACGAGAAACTAGAAAGCATCAAATCATAATCATAATGATCACAACAGTTCTCTATCAGCAACTGAAGGCATCAATGTTAATTCACAATATCCAATGGTTCTCCAATGAGCAACCAAAAAGTATCCCAAAAATAAATCACAATACTGATCGAAGACTCCAAAATGGTCAAGTCAAAACATGTCAAAACATGACATCATCAAGAACAAATCACTCAAAACACCTCAGTCATCTCAAAGCGACTGGAAGGTAACCTAAGTATAATTGATTGAGACTCAAAAATGGTTAAGTCATGTATCTCCTAAACATACACTTCAACTTCACACAAGAAGATTGGAAAGCAATAAAAAATAGTAAATACAAACATATCATAGAGCACTCCACCGCATTACCATGGTTGGACCAAAACAAATCAGAATCAAACATTATAACCATCACTATCACACACCCCCAAGCCTCTGGTAACAACCTAAATTGGTCAACACTAGGACAAACCCCAAAACCCCAAAACACAGAGAAAACATGGAAAATAGGATAATATATTGCTGAAATATTGTATGGTTTCAATTCTTCCATTTTCAGTATATGTTTTTCGAATACATAAGTTTTCCCAATTTTTCCTACAAGTCAAACCCCCTTCATTTATAGAATTATCCCTATTTAGTTAGAATGAATATCCTAAAATAACCTAAGGGTAATCTATTTATTTAAATTATAATACTTGTTGATTTCAATGAAATAATTTATGACTTTACTAAAAATTAGTGTTAAATAAATTTAATACTGTGTCGACTGTCTTTCATTATTAATTAATTCTAGTTAATTAAAGTTTAACTAAATTTAAATATAATCAAATTAAAATATTAATAAATTAAATAGTAAAATGTATTAATAAAAATTAATATTAAATAACATAATAATAATCTTATTAATAATGAATTTAAATACATTTAAGTTTCATAATTCTTAACCCTTTATAATAATTAAAAGAAACTTGGCACAATATATATATATATACACAATATTAGTCAGATGAAAAAATTACATTTAACCATTCAAATTTCCAGTTTAAAGTTCTCTTTTTCAATTCTCAAAACCCTCTCCAGTTGAAAATAATAAATTCTTTAATCCACAAAATGAGGATATTGATTACTTCCCTTATCTTCATGTATACAGAAAGTATTGACATGCATTTAAAATTTTAACATTGAAATGATCAAGATTTCATCACAAAAAAATACAGATTTATAATCCACAGACACGAAAAAGACATGAAAATCAATTATATAATTCAATCAATCATCAAAACACAAGACCCTACCTGAACCTGATGCTAACACACAATCCCCAAAAACTGTGAGAGAATTCGCTCCTCTTCAAGAACTTTTCTCTGAAAATCTTTCCTAGAATTCTCCTTCTAAATTTCGCTTCCAAAATTCATCTCCAAAATTCGTGTTCAAAATCATCTCCAAAATTTGTCACCAAATTCATCTCCCAAAAATTCATGTCTCCAAAATTCATGTTCAAAATTCATCTCTAAAATCTCAAAAATTTCTAGTCCATCAAAAATGAACCCCCTAATTGTGATAAAGAGTTCTCTCCTTAAATCGAGGCACTGATTGTGCGTTCACCTGAGAGGACTCCTTGCTCACAAGACTCAAACTCAAAATTAACTTTTATTAATCTTTGATTTATCTTTTCATGCACATTAACCAGATTATTAAATAACTTTATTTAATTTGCCACTTGACTACAATTTTTAATTAATTTATTACTTTTAATCCCATGTGCACTTTATGAAATTAAATAACATTATTGTTTTCACTTATTTTATCTTTTTAATTAATTTCTTTTATTTTCAACTCATTCACGCATCATGCAATCTAGAATCTTTTAATAATATATTTTTCACTTTTAAATTTATTTTAGAAACTTAATTGATAATATATTTATTAACTTAAATAATAATAATATTTAGCATTTATCTAAAAATGAAATCTAAATATATATATATTATTATTAAATTAAATAAATATTATCAAGTTCTAAATTTAAACTTATAACTTTATCTTCAAATTTAATTCTTGTTTATTTAATTAATCTCTCAATTAATTAAATATAATTAAATATTCAAATATCATAATAATTTTTCATTAAATTAGATCATTAATAGAAAATACACCAAAGACTCATAAGACAACATACAAAAACCCATCGTTACAAAACACATACTAAATCAAACAAAATGGTTATAATCATGAATTAACGTCATTCGACACATTTGGAAGGTACTGACTCAGATACTTGTCCTAATTTTCAATTAGGACAAATGACTTAAAGGTATGGGATTTGGACTTAAGAATTTATCTCCCCTCTCTTACCATTAAGATAATGCGATAGGGTACGCTCATCCTGGCAATTCAGGAAAGTTGATACCCGGTACCTACAACCTGCATAAAATCCACACATGTATAGACACAATATTCAAAGCTAAACAAGCAATGATAGGAAGTGGTGCATCGTGTAGATCCCGACTAGCAGGTGACTACGACTCACTCCCTTGACCACATCAAAAATGCCATACATAAAGAAAATAAACACGCACACCATACACATGCAAGTATGGGGTAAGTATCCATAAGAAAAAACATGTGATAATAAACCATCAATATCTGAAAACATTGTATAATCATCATGCATATATGAAATATAGAGTAAAAATCAACTGAATCTAAGACAATATCTGATAATCACCAAACAATACTACTAATCATTAAACATAAAATTAGCCTAAAAGAGTTGGACAAAAATAACACAAATGTGAACTAGGGGCAAGCACTAAATAACCAAACACATTTTTTCTTAACAATGTCTTAATGACCATCCAATAGTCTACTCATTAGTGGCCTTCCTAATGTATCTAACAAGACAATCCAACAATTCTTGGTAGAGTTACAAACTCTCCAAACAAACAAACCTTGAATCATATTTCTTCCCAAGGACTACATTTCCAAAAGCATTTTACTAACTAGGATATAATCAAATTATAATCTCTCATAGAGAATGAATGCTTTTATATGTTTCTTAGGCCCAACATGTAACCATAGATACTTTGGTTCTTGTCTATGAAAAAACCCACAATCCAATTTGTTGCAGTAAAGGCTAAAAGAGACATGATAAAATTATTCCTCCTAATAAGGTATTTTAGTTTTTTATCCTACAAATCCTAAATGACCCCCAAATTAAATTGCATATTTAGAAAAAAAATTTAGGCTATGAAATAGTATCAAAGAATGGGAATTCGACTTTTTCCTAACTCCCTTCACCTAGATTGAACAAGATTAGGCTGGATTCAAAGATTTAGGACCAATTCACTCTATAAGATACTATTGAAAATATTCACTGGACATCTATGTTACTAAGGAAAACATCCTATACCCTTCATGGTATGATTTTTATATGTTTTTCTTGTTAGTCAAAACCTTTATATTATGTTGTATGACATAAGGAGAAGTTTTATTAGAGAGGTGTTACTGAAATACTTATAATCTAGTCCAACTTCCATCAGTACCTTTCAGATATCTCATGATTCTCTTGATTTCCATCATCTGATTTTCTCTAGGATTTGTTGAGAATATTTTCCACCATTCCAACTGCTAGAGCAATGTCAGGCGTTGCATGTACTATATATTGTAATCTTCCAATCATTGATCTATATATGATCTAATCTACTTCTTTGAAATCATCATTCGTGGAAAGCTTATGTCCATTAGACATAGGGGTTCGAACTAGTCTTGAATCTTCCATTCCAAACTTCTTCAGTATCTCCTTGATATACTTAGATTGAGTGATGTAGATACCATTTTTATTTTGTCATATCTGCAACCCAACAAAGAATTTTATCTCACCAAACATGGACATCTAAAATTCTTTACTCATTTCTTCTAAAAATGCTTTACACAAGTCATCATTTCCAATAAATAGAGTATCATCAACAAATATTTCTAACAACACAATCTTCTCGTTTGGTCCTTCTTTGTTATATAGACTACTATTATTATTTGTTCTTTGAAAGCCAATTTGTACCAAGTAATTATGAAGTCTTTCATACCAAGCTTTGGGAGATTGCTTGAGACCATATAGTGCTTTGTGTGATTTGCAAACCATGTCTCTTTTGCTAGGATTTACAAAACCTTATGGTAGTTCAATATAGACTTCCTCATCAATAATTCCATTCAAGAATGCAAATTTAACATCCATTTGATATACTTTAAATCCTCTCTGTGTTGCATATGCTAGTAAAGTTTGAACACCTTCTAATCTTGCTACAGGAGCAAAAGTCTCACCATAATCAATAACTTCTTCTTGATAATAACCTTTACAAACCAATCTTGCCTTGTTTTTGGAAACTTTTCCATCTTCATTCAACTTATTTCTGAATACCCACTTTGTACCAATTATATTTTTATCTTTGGGTCTAGGAACAAGGGTCCAATTTTTTTTCTTTTCTATCTATTCTATCTCTTAATTCATTGCTTCAATCCAACTTTTATTATCTAGAGCATCTTTAACATTTCTAGGTTCAAATTCAACAAGTAAACATGTACCTTTTAATTTTCTTCTTGTCATTGTTCCATCATATTTGTCTCCAATGATCTAATCAAGTGCATGATGCCTTCTGACATATCTTGCTAACACAACCTCTTTGGTCTTTGAATGAGTTCCATTTTCTTCATCATGAACTTTAGTATCAAGCTTGGGTTCTACTATCTATGACTCAGGTCCACCAGACTCTATTTGAACTAGCTCAATAGCCTTTGATTGTGACTCAGGTTGTACTATCTACAACTTGCTAATTATTGGAGATTTTGAGTACTCAAAAGATGAAGCCTCCTTCCTTTCAGATAGATTTGGTAGGGTATCAAGTTCATAGTAAACAAATCTTTTGTAATCCTCTAGCTCCTTGTTGCTTTCTTCTTCACTCTTTTCTACAAATTTATCAATTCTAATAAATGCACTTTCTATTATTTTATGAGTAGACAAATTAAAAAAATTGTATGCTTTACTTCTACAAGAATATCCTAGAAATATGCCTTCATCACCTTTTACATCAAATTTTCCTTTTCTAGATTCTTTCAAGATATAACATTTGCTACCAAATACTTTCAAGTAACTTACATTAAGTTTGTAGCCATACCATAGTTGATAAGGATTTTTGTTTGAATATTTTTTCAACTATACTCTATTCAAGGTATGAACTGTAGTGTTGATAGCTTCCTTCTAGTATTTGAGAAAAAAATTCTTTTCAATCATTAGGGTTCTTGCACAATCCATGATAGATCTATTTCTTCTTTCAGCTATACCATTCTATTGTGGTGTACCAGATGCTGATACTTATCTTTTAATTCCTCTTTCAATGTAACAATTATTGAATCCATTAGAGATGAATTCACCACCTCTATCTGATATTAAACATTTCAACCTCTTTCCAGTTTCTTTTTCTACTCTTGCCAGGTACCAACTTGAACTTTTGAAAGGCTTTTGATTTTTATTTTAGATACATTATAGTCATCATTCTAGAATAGTCATCAACAAAAGAATGAAAAACTTTTCTCCAGTGTAACTCTCTATTCCAATAGGTCCACATAAGTGTGTATGAACAATCTCTAAGACTTCTTCTAACTGATAGTTTTTGCTTTTTCCTTTTTTCTTTTACTCATTAGACAAAGGAAGATGGAAAACAAAGGCAAAACATCAACCCCTCATGGAACTTTAATCATGAGTAGTGCATGTACAATAAAGCACAAGATATAATAAATCCCAAGAATACAATAATATGCATGAGTGTCCTCAGATGACATTGCTCAAATTAGAAGGAAAAATAATACAAAACTACTAAAACTAAAATGCAGATGTAGTATGGCACTTTATCTTAGTGTGTTTGCAAGAATGCATACAAATGATGTTTAAATAGACCAGAAGAGACATAAGACTAATACAACATATGTTGCAATCCATGACAAATCATTTGAAGCAAGAAAATTGATCCCTGAACCTAAAACAACTAGGATATCCACCATAATGCAAAAATGCAAAAGACTGAATAGAATATTTCTGGAGTAGAATTTGGAAAAACATAAAACATCACTAAAAAGATCTAAGAAAGACCTTTGCAATGATATAAATAATTCCCAAATTAGAGATCAGATGCTCAAGATATGTCTCCTGGTATGCAAAACTGTACCCCCTAACTTTGATAGTAGAAAAATTCATCAAAAAAGTATCAAAACTAAAAATTACCTACACCACTAGAATGAGCTTGGAACTAGCTTTCAGTGATATCTTGTTTGTGAAAAATAGAGTCTATATGCCCAAGATATGAGCAAAAATGTGAAGGTAGGTTAAAATAGACCTAAATAGGTGACATGAGTATTGATGAAATGCTGACATCAATAAGTGACAAGCATAGATTTAATGGTCAAATGACCGTCGAGGCAAAAAAATGCCAGAAAATGAACCCTACCAGAAAAATATCCAGCCATTGCAAACATGTGCTAGATCAAAGTGTCGATGCCAAAATAATCTAGTGGCCAATTAGGTGCCATATGGCAGAAGTAGATAGGTTGGAAAAAAAAAACTCCCAATCAAGAAATCTCCAATCATGTCTCTCAAAAGAGTTGGCATAAATTTTGGCCAAACTCATACAAAGGAGCACCAACAAAAAACCATGCAAATCTACGGAATCAGGTTGGTTGGTAGGAAAATGAACCCACTAAAGAGTTGAATAATATAAATCATTGCACTATACATGAAAATATATACTAATGTGGCATTAGCAACCCAAGGGGGCCAGAGTTACAAGGCATAACCTTCAAAATAAACACATCCAAATAGAAAGTTGCTCCATAATCAAGGCAAAAAACACCAATGTAGAGATAATACCACCAAAATTGCCCATAAACCTCTTCCAAAAGTCATGATGGAGCCCAAAATCTCCATCAAAGCAAAAACACCTCTATTATTACCCAGAAACCACTATAGAAGGCAAGACAATTCCATTAGCACCTTAACATTTCAAACTGCATGTGTAAAGGAAATACCTCCCTTAAAACCACAAACCATCAATTTCAACCAAACAAAACTATCAAGGGATTGTGATTGGAATGAGGCATCTATTGGGAAGCTGATGTGAGCTACTTAAAGGCATGAGAGAGTTGCTTTGGATGACATGTTTATTGCTAGGCCAGGTAGGAATGTAGGGTACAATGGGCCCACTACTTGGAAAGCATTGAGCCAAAAATAGGTGGCGAATGAGGACACCAAAAATGGTGGCCTCCAACAAAATCCACACTTCCAAACACTTGTGCACTAATGTTAGGCACATGATCATAGGTCAGAACTATGTCCAAACACATGCTCACAATTTACATGACTTGACATTTGCATAGGTCCAGTAATAATTTGTTGACTCCACAAAGAAGTGGTAGCTCCAAAAATTCTATAAAAAATGATGACAATCCTCACATCCAAATTGTAGGTACATTGGCTAAAGTTGCTAATAAATGTTCAAAGCATTTTTCCAATCATGGCCAAAGCATAGAAGTTGGCAGCTATTGTAGAGTTGGAGATTGAGGAAAATGGGGTCCCAATCTTCATGTGCTAAAAACATTGTCTGCCAAAAAGAATTGGTCAAGAATGGTAGAGAAGTGCTAGAAAAGGCGACATGAGGTGTGAAGTCCAAAACTTCTGGGAGTGTGTAAAAAGAGGTTATGACTAGTACTTGGAAAATAAAACAATAGGCATGCTCTGGCCAAACTGGGAATTAAAATATGATGCACAAGAATCTCTAAAAAAAGGTCCAACATATCCTTGGCTCATCACAGCACCCAAGAAATAGGTGTCATAAATATCCTGTTCATGTGCTTGACTCCAAACACACGCACACACTACTCCCATCCTCCTAAAAGATCATAACGGGGGCATGAAGATCTAGGGCTTTGATACTAGGTTGAAGTTGATGAAAGATCAACCTCATAGTTCCCAAGAATCTCCTCCATTCGAACACCTATCACAGAAAGAGAGAAGAAAAAAGCTATGAAGGCTGGAATTCCTAGATCCACAGATGAGACATTCTTGATGAGCAAAAAGGAGATTGCTATTATCAAAAGTGAATGAATATTTACAATGAGAGATCATCCTTATAAAGGAGATCAAAACCCTAAAAAGGTCTAACCTAAGTTGCATTATAATAATTAATAAAATAATTAATTATTATATGCCTAAAATTTAGCTTAAGAAATCTAGAGTTAATTAGGAAATATCTAATTACTCTAACAATATTCACTAAGGCACTACCTAAGGATGTATTTCAGCATCTAAGAGGTAAGTTAGGGGTCATTCCTCTATTCAAATAAAAATGATAAGAGATGCAACATTGCACTAATTTTTATGATCAAAATATCTTATAGATTGATCTAGGAGGTCACAATTTAGGAGTTTCCTAAAGCTATGAGAGATGGAAAAATGTATAAGTAGATGAAGTTATAAGAGGGAGTGATAATGTCAAAATCATCCAGACAAGGATGATGTGTATGAAGTGGATGATGTCTTTGTAATTGTTTTTAAAGACGGGGATTTATGTCAGTTACCATACAAGTTATATATAAAGAGTAAGATATTTTGTTAGCATCCAATTATAGGAAGAGATGTCATAGAGGGAGTCATTACTAGTGCTATTACAATTAGACTAAAAATTGAAGAAACTACAATTAGTATCATAGAGGGAGAAGTGTCAAGGAGGTTAATGGATGAGAATTAGAATGAAACTAAGGATATTAGAGAATATGTGATAAAAATTATAGACGAAGATGATAGAGTGAAGATTATGAGAATCATTTTGCATCACATGAACTATAAACTTGGTAGACACTGCAATGCTTGGTAACCACTAATAAACTCAATGTATACTAAAATGCACGATTTAAACTATCAAACTCCACACTAATTGAATATGCTCGGTAACCACTAGGATTTGTCCAAAAGACTCGATAGAAATTATAGAACTCAATGGCTACTAAATTACATGGAAAACACTGTAAATTGTTCAATGAGCTTGGTAGCCATACAAAATCTAAATAAGTGTGTGTCACTAATAAAAAACTTGACTGATGTCAACAATATCAACATTATTGTATTTGATCCTTTCTTAACTAATTCTATGCATGAATATCAGATCATTACTCGATTTGTTTCAAATAAAGGATAGCAATCACTAATATTTTGATTCCCTCCCAAAATGCATTTCTGAGACTTGTCTAAAAAATAAACATGGTTGAAGCTCTATTAAAATAGAAAATAATCTTAAACACAAAATACAAAAATAATTATATAACACAACACAACTCTATTACAACAGAAAAGAATCTCTTTTATTCCTTTCTCAACCAACATAATTTTCTAGAGTTTTCTAAGCACATATTGGAGAAGATTAAACAAAGAGTGGTGCTTTGCCTACTGCTTTGCCATACAAAATATATGTATAAGCTTGAAGAAGAGATGCCCAACATTGTACTTGTTCCCTTTCCATATGATAATTTAGATATTTTCAGTCATTGGGGTACCACTTTCTCCATTGGCTAAGTATTGGAATAAGAGTACTATATTCTAACATTTAGTCATTCTGTTGGCCTTTGATATTTCTAGAAATAATGATTCTTTGGTGACTAACATATACCAAACCGATCACAGCAATAATGGATTTGATAGAAATATGATGTAGAGGGGACTGTGGTTTAACTAACCAAACACATTTTTTCTTAACAATGTCTTAATGACCATCCAATAGTCTACTCATTAGTGGCCTTCCTAAGGTATCTAACAAGACAATCCAACAATTCTTTGTAGAGTTACAAACTCTCCAACCAAACAAACCTTGAATCATATTTCTTCCCAAGGACTACATTTCCAAAAACATTTTACTAACTAGGATATAATCAAATTATAATTTCTCATAGAGAATGAATGTTTTTATATGTTTCTTAGACCCAACATGTAACCATAGATACTTTGGTTCTTGTCCATGAAAAAACCCACAGTCCAATTGGTTACAGTAAAGGCTAAAAGAGACATGATAAAATTATCCCTCCTAATGGTGTATTTTAGTTTTTTCTCGTACAAATCCTAAATGACCCCCAAATTAAATTGCATATTTAGAAACTCTTTTCAGGCTATGAAATAGTATCAAAGAATGGGAATTCAGCTTTCTCCTAACTCTCTTCACCTAAATTGAACAAGATTAGGCCTAATTTAAAGATTTAGGAACAATTCACTCTATAAGATACTATTGAAAATACTCACTAGACATCTATGTTACTAAGGAAAACATCCTATACCATTGATGGTATGATTTTTATATGTTTTTCTTGTTATTCAAAATGTTTATATTATGTTGTATGACATAAGGAGAAGTTTTATCAGAGAGGTGTTACTGAAATAATTATAATCTAGTCCAACTTCAATTAACCTATAATATAAATAGATCATTGGATTCTTCATCTTGTATTTACATTCTCACTCAGACTTATTTTTAGTTTTCTATTGATTGTTCACCATTATATTTTCCAATTTGCTTCCAGTGTTTTCACATCATTCTTTCTTTGTTTCTACCCAATTATCTATTTGTTCTCATCTCGAATGCATCCTTTTGGCATAGGGTTAAATCATTTGTTAACAAAGGATTTATATTTTGTGGAGCAATATGTTTACAAGAAGAAATAACTCCTTGTGTTGTTGGCATTGTAAAAAAAATTGCACCTTTGATCTCACACAAACCTTGATCCAATATTTCCTTTTATCCCCCAAGTTTTTGAGATGGGGAGGATGGTAAGGGACAATAATTAAAATAAGGAAATTGTTAGAAGTATAAAAAAAATATTTTTTAATTCTAAACAAAAGAATTATTCAGTTTTTTTTTACATAATAGTTATTACAAGATTCATATAGATGTAAAAATTTAATGAATTTGATCATTACTATATTCAAACATTATATAGATAATAATAATAAATAATAAAGAAAGAGAATTCTATTATGCATATTAAAGCCACTCTTAAATAAATTTTCAAATAGTTGTTAATGTCTTGTTAGATTTGGCATTGAGAACAATTAATGCTTGCTTGTTAATTTAAACAAAGATCTCATCATGACTCATGTCATGTCAATTAATTTCCCACACTTCAATTAATCATCTGCATGAATGTACATTCATCACCTTCTCTTTAATTTAAACCCCTCAATTTGATTACAAGATGTCCTTCCACTGAAACAAGCATATCATGCCATCTTAGGGTTTTTTTGGCACTTGATATTTTTCTCTTTGTGTTACTAGGCTTCCCATTTTATTATCTTTTTAAGCTCCCAATGGGTTTGCTTTACATTTCTTCTTAAACACTATTTTTTGTCATCTGTATTTGTCATTGTTTCAATTGCTTTAAAAATGTGTTACAATGTTTAATAGTTTTTGAATCTAATTGTGTAAAGAATTATTTTGTTAGTAGAATGCAAGAGAGTTAAGGAGTTTAAAAAGAAGAGATAGAAAGGTAAGCTAGTCAAGTTTTTCAGTAAAGAGGAGTAACTATGATGGAATTACAATGGACACTTGATCAGTCAGTCTTTGAGAAAATAATGTGATTTTTGATCATTATATGAGGTGAAGAAGATATTTTATTGGATGTATAAAGGAGAAGACACAGGGTGAGTAAAACACTAAGAACAATTGATTGATAGTACCATCTAAGTGATAGCTATGGCTAAGCAAGATGAAAGAGAAAATGAAGTAGTAACCAAGTGTAGTGAAGATTGAGCAAGCTAGTTTCATGATAACGATTTAAGAGATGGCATTTTTAATGTATGAATTGATTTTTTTAAGTGATCTATGGCATGGATTCAAGGAGAAGTTTCAAGGAAGGAGTAGAAGGACAAAAGAATGGACAGATTCTATGAATTATGCAATTGTTTTTTTGGGCCAAGATTGTGTATAAAGTTTTTAATCATCAACATTTTGGATCATACTCCATGATCCATCATTAGGATGAAAAAGTGTAAGAACGTCCAAAACATTGATGATTTAAAACTTTTTACACAATCTTGGCACAAAAAAATAGTTGCATGATTCATGGATTGTGGAAATCTCATAACTGCAAGATCCTATGAATCTGATCAAACACTAAGATCTATGGTGATATCTAAGTGACAAAATAAAAAATCTACCTATTTAAGGAGGAACAAGAGATGTTTTATGGTTCCTAGTTGGTGAACTTGTGAAGAACCTATGAGGAATAGAGTAGTAGAGGAAATGTGAGAATATTGGTGAAGTGTGATTACTTGAAGGATTTCCAAGTAGATTAGAGATGAAGTATATGATGAAATCTAATAAATGAACCATGAATGAGCCGAATGGAGATCTAAATTTGCAAAGTGAGTTATATCTTAGTAGATCAAACTTAACTATTACTTTCTAACCATTGTGGTAGTAAATCCTTTAATCAATGTTGACCTTAGACTCATTTGTAAAATCATTTAGTCAAGGTTGACCTAAAAGTCATTTGTAGAATCCTTTAAAAAGGGTTAAATTCTAATGGAATGATATAAATTCCTCTAACCAAGCTACTCTTAATAGAGTGATTTAAATCCTTTAATAGGGTCACACCTAACAATGTGTTTTGTAACCTTTAACAAGGTTGGCTCTTAACCGAGCTCACTTCAAAAGAAAGAAAAAGTGGTAGCATGTTACTTGGTAGTTTTTTCCAAATTGTGTGACCACATTAAGTCCTAGTGTCATGCATGTGTGAATGTTGTTTTGTGATGCATGTTATTTGTTGTTGTTTATTTTTGCTACTCAACATATACTGAAAATAGAACTAGTGATGAATGAATAAGTTAAGTTATTGATGAGTTTCTATATTAGTTATGTAGAATTATGAGATTTGTTAAGTTGTTTGAAGTTATTAAAATATGAATTGGTACATCTAGAGCTGAGGATAATTGATTCACCCCCCCTCAGTTATTCTAAATATTCTAACAAAAGGCTACTCCACAAGTGGAGCCTAAGAACAATAGTATGGGAAGTGAATTTGAAGTCATGAAGAAAATAATATCACAACTTTCTAACAAGATAACAAGGATTAAATTGTCTTAAGTACATAATCAGAACCACCAACACCCAACTACTGCTCAAAATAATAATAACTATGTACAAAATCCCAATAGAAACTATGGTTTTTACAACAACAACAACAATGGTGGAAACAACTATAATGCACTAGATAGAATAATTAGAGTTCTTAGGCCAAAATATTAGTGGAACACTCACCCCAATAATATGAGAATTCCCACTAATAATGCTAACCTTGTCAAATTTTTTGAGGCACTTGTTGTTGGCCCCAATGGGAACACTTAAAAAGAGAAAGATTATTATTATTATGATGATAACAATAGTCAAAATTAGCATTCGCAAGATATAAATGCAACTCCCATCTAATTTAATGTAATGGTGTTAGAATATTATGACACACCTGCAACAAAGGATGAGAATTCACTAGTATATTAGGCCTCCATTTTTTAGCAACATTTTTTATGACAGGTCAATTTGGCTTGTTGAAATCATTTTTAAAAAAAATATGATCTTGACAATGTCAAAATTTCAACAATAGTTAAGTTTATCATCAAAATTTTGATGTTGTTGGGATCATATTAAAAAAATGTGAAACAATTCATATTGTTTTCGCACGACTAATTGCAAGTAGGAGTTTGGGTTAGGGTTGGGAGGAGAAACTGCGGCAAGAGGTAACCCTTATCACATTTGAGGGTCTATTGTATGCTTACACTGTATGCTTGATTGTTGTTCCTTGCTTGATTTAGCTCTCTATGAAAACACTATAATCCTTATCACATTTGAGTAGCACAAATTGTGCCACCAATCTTCTCGAGATGACTTCCTGTCAGTTCTAATTTTGTCCCCACATCTTATTCCATGAGTAAGGAACTGACTATGGTCTTAATCTAGACAAACTAAATGCAACATATTTTTTAGTTCTTTCATAACATTTTACCTAAATTTTTCCCAAAGGATTTGAAGCAAGTATTGGAACACTAATTTCAATATGATTAAGGCCAAATTTTAGGGGCCCAACTCAAACTTCCCATAGTAAACCTCATGGGAAAGACCTTTGGCATTCTACCAATCAAACTTGTAATTGTAAACCTCATGGAGAAGAGCTCTAGCATTATGGACCTAAGTTCATTTCCATCTCTATTCGAACACTTGATATTTTTCAATGGATTTGGCACAAGCCCAATGCAAATCTTGAGATAAATATACTTTTAAAGATTAAAGTAAATCCAATTTGTCATCTCCAAATGAATTTAATACTCTTTGTGAAAGAAGTTGTCATAAAACAATACCTTAAAAGGATTTGAATGATGATTATTTTCTTGTATTTCTAAACAAGAGCACTTATAACATTAAGATAGTGCATTGTTTAGTATAAGACAACACTTTATTCAAATAATTTGTTCCTAAACTATCCACTCATTTAAGACACTATTTTTTTGGTTCTATGAAATAAATAAAAAATAGAGATGTAAGTGATGGGAATTTACAAGGCAAACTCAAAGGTGCCAAAGCAATGAGTTAATCAAAAGAATTTTTCCAATGTTTTTGTCGAAACTGTCCACTCATTTATGACACCATTTTGTTGGTTCTAGTCTATAATACAAAACTATAAATGTAAGTGATGGGAATTTACATGGCCAACACAAATGTGCTAAAGCAATGGGTTAATCAAAAGAGGAGAATATGCACAATACTATATAGTATCAATTAATGAACTCAAAAATAAAGCATGCACAACACTAACCTAGAAGTCAACACAAAGTTTTGGATCAACTATTCTAGTTAGTTTTAAATTATAACAAAACATGAATCATATTCTTTGCAAACAAGTCATTTATGTACCATGCAATAAAAATAAACACCTCATTAACCATTGAAATTTTATCACCCACAAAGAAATAAAATTTGATCTCAATCACTTTAATAATAAGTTCCATAGCATTCTCCCATGCAAACATAAAAGATACTGAAATTAAATATAAGTTTTGTTTTACACTGAATCTTTAACAATTTGATCTTCCATCTAGAAGATGGATGTGAAGGGTTTTATTCGTGACATGAAATTGCATCCAAAACAAAAATCATAGTGTTAAGAATTCAACAAATTAGTAATAAAAAAAGTAAAAGTACACGACTTGTTGTTGAATGAGTAAATATATGGATTATGCTATCACCACTACAATATTGTATTTTAAAATAATAGCAAACATTGGTAGCATTAAAATCTAAATACACCATAGCCTTGATAGACAAAATTCAATCTCTACTAGTGAAGCATACCTTGTAAAGTTATATGTGACTAGGGTAAATGAAAACCCTAACTCTCCCTCCTTGCCCAATCCCAAAATTTTCATATTGTGATATTTATCAAAATGAATCAAAATTGCTACCTGAATTAAAAATAATAATTCAATACTTAGAGGCATATCATTGACTTTAGAGGTAAATTTATCTTGAACTTTTCTCTCACAATACCACTATTTCCATGTGGTCTTGTTACTTTCAAATTGATTTTATATATATATATATATGTATTTGTTATGTTTTCTCTTGTTTTATCTAACCTAGAAACATATTACAAAAACTTAAAATATTTTTGCAAGACTAAAAGGTATAGTTATGAATAAATTCTATCATACAACAACATATAGATTGTTTGTATTCCACACTTTATTTGAAAGCACTAATCCTTACAACTAATTGGGAAAGGAAGTTCAATTTGTGACTCTTTAGTGGAGACTCTTCACTTCCTATTAGAAATCCTTCTAATTGTCTGCATAATATTAACTTATTTGAATTTGAATTGTATGGCCATTATGTAGGCATAAATAAAAGTTTGTCAATATACAAAAATTAATAAAGAATTTTTTTATTTATTTAAAGTAAATTGAGCTAATTGATGAACCAATATAAGTCCATACCACCGAATGAGTCTTTGATATCCAATATTGCAAATGCTCTAATATGTTCACTTGTCACAAGCATAATTTAGTCCCCTAACATTAATACCTAATTTCTTAAACTCGTGATACCTAATGAATATAAGGTTTAAAAATAATGAAAACTAAACAACAGTAGACAACCTCTAGATAGCCAACTAGTATATACAATACAATATCGAGACCAGAAATGATGAACAATCCAATAGTCCCAAGAATGAACATACAAAAGAGTGAAAATCTTCTTAATTCAAAAAAGTAGATCCACTTGAAGTGGTGAATTGAATCCTGGGATCAATCTTGAATGGTAAAATACTTTACGAATAGTGATCAATTTTGAAGAAAGGACCTTAGACCTCATGTTTACCACCTTTTATACCTTGAGACTGTAATGAATATGATATCTTAACAATCAATGAATTTGTGCTAGGATATAAAAACTTGTGATCTTATAATAATTATTAGTTAATTATGATAAATTTTTGTAGCTAAGACTATACTAAAATCTTGAATAACAACAATATTAAAAACTCAAATGTCAAGGCTAATTTTGATGCAATGATTTTTCATGAAATCCAATCATATGTCCTAGAGTCATTTTCTTGGGATCACTATTACATTGAGCATTGGATTGCATTTCCTCTAAAGAACCAAGAGGTTCGATTTTATCTCAACCTGTTCTCTCAATGTATTTCCATACTAAGATGAGGATGAGAAATAATGGTAGTTCCCCACATAGGCTATATTTTGAATTTTTTTTTCAGTGCACTAAATGAATTGTAGGGTTATGTTATTTAGGTCTTCAATTGAGACCTTAGCCATAAAGCCATTTAAATATTAAGTTTTAGGAGGAAAATTCATCAGTTATGTAAATGCTTACATGGTTGGACCCAACTATGATTTGGATATAGCAGTTTTGGGAAATAAAGGTCTCATAAGTTAATATACAGTTGATTTGGACTAATTTCTCTATTTTCTTCAACAAAATAGAAAAATTGATATTTTATTTTAAGTTATAGGTACTGTATCATTTTTGGAGTTTCCTTGTGTACCCCTTGTGAGTGACCTTAACTTTTATACTTTTGAACCCATTAACCTATTTGATTAGAAATCTTTCTTAGGTTTATTCACAAAATCCACAACTATCCTTGTGCTCCATACTTGAAGGTGGTTGGTACAAAATAGAATTAGGTATAACCATCTCTATTCACAAAAAAAAAAACCAAGAATTTTTTCACTATTGAACTCTAAATTATTAAATTATTAAACTAGCAGGCTACACAATGGAATCTTTTGTTGAGTTAGGGGAATGGAAGGGAAACTAAAAGTTATTAAATTGATTTAGTTATAAACTGTGCCCCCACCTAGATTTTCTAGTCATTCATTAATTTAGGATTCAACAATGAATATATATTGTGTCTCTTGTTGTGCCCTTGTGATCTATGTCTCTACAGTAATATTTTTATAATGACATCTTTTCTTCTTATTATTATTATTATTATTATTATTATTATATATAGTATAATTCATTTGATTTTTTTAGATGCCACCCTTACTAATGAGATACTAATAATTTATTATTTTATTATTTTTTATTATATACAAGATACTACTAATGCTTGTATGTTTATATTTGATATAATTATATAGCCCAAATATTTACCTATGAAGAAAGTCCATGCCTAACAATATGAACCTAAAACAAAGTAAGGTGACAATTTCTAGATTGTGATCTCAGTTCAAAAGAAAAGGTGACGAAAAATATTATTGTCCTTACGAAAAATGAAAGGGCTTAAAGAATTGAATAATTCTAAGCACAATAGCTCAGAAACATATAAGGCAACATGATCACATTGAAGGGGAAAAGCGTTTTTTTCCTTTGCTAAATGTTAATTTTGAATAGGTGGAACATGGACATGTGAATATTGAAGTAGAAGGTAATGCTCCCATGGAAGAAGATGATCCTGAGGTAGAGAACAAAATTGAAGATGTTGGTATTGGCATAACTAATAATGTGCTAAAGAATAGGATTGAAGAAGATGTTACTGGAATAACTGATGAAGGTGATGAAGAGAACCTTGATATGCATGTAATTGAAAAGGCATATGATCCCCTCTACCAAGGCTCCCAAACAATGCTTCTTTTCACTATATTATTGTTGGTAAACTTCAAGGTTATGAATGGTATACCCAATGAAGCAATCTCAAGTATGCTAAGGTATAGTGTGATTTTTGTCAGCTTCTATGTTAATGTACCATTAATGTTCTTTATATTAACAAAAAAGTTTCCATAGGTTGATAGGTGAGTGTTTGTTACCACCATCAAACATTCTACCTTGCTCTTGTCAAGAATTATTGATCATTCTAAACGATATTGGAATGGGGCATCAAACAATACATGCATGTCCCAATGATCATATTATATAGCATAAGCAACATGAATTTGCAACACAATGCCCTAATTGTCACATTGGTAGATATTGATCAGATCAAATAACTAAAAAGGTGCCTCACAAGTTTCTTTGGTACATTTCCATTATTCCATGTATTCAACAATTATTCAAGTGCACTATCTTGGTACAATTTATGGATTACCATGCATACAATAGAAGTCAAGATGACATTATGTGAATAAATATGGATGGTTATTCATTTAAGGACATAGAAGATAGGTGGCCAATATTTAAAGAAGAACCTAGCAATCTAAGGCTTTCATTGGCAATACATGGTGTCAATCCATTTGGAGAGATGAGAAATGTTTACTCGGTCTGGCCCATTTTTGATATTAACAATAACATTGCTCCTTGGATGTCCGTAAAGAGGTAGCACATAATGTTGGTAATGATTGTACTAGGTATTTTTCCATTTAATAGTCATCTAAATTAATTTATAAGCATGGTATCAAAATGGCCATAATAATTATGTTTTCTTTATGTTGATTCAACTAGGTGAGTACCAAGTGAAATATTTGAATGTATATATTGAGCCCTTGATTGATGAGTTGCTGGAGTTATAGAATGGGGTCACTATGTATGACATATCTAGACCAACTGTTGAAAGATAATTTCAATTCTATGCAGTGCTTGTATAGAGAATACATGATGGCCCTGTACTAACACATTTTTGTGGTATGTAAAACTATTAATTCATATTTTTGCTATGTAGTAGTGCTAACACATTTTTTTTGTATGTTTAAGTAGCATGTGATAATTGTAAATATGAATCTTCTAGTACACATGTCATCCAATTATACCCGATATTGTAGGTCTTCAAACAAAGAAAAAATTTGCATGTCCAATTTGTGGTCCAAAGATGAAATCTCATCATTCCAAAAAGTTTAGGAAAGTAGGTGTTCGATGAGCATAGACACTTTCTTCACAAAATAATAAGTATCAAATTACCAAAAAATATTTTTTCAATTGGAAAGAAGAGACAACATCAAAGCCACAAAGAATGACACCTCACATATGGAAGTTGGAATACAATAGAATGAATCCTTCGAGGTAATGTCATTCCATCTTATGCAAGTTTTTATATGAAATTAAAATTTAGATAATGTCTTTTGTTTAGTAATGATGTAATTGATGTTCATGAAGGTCATCAAGGAATTGATGAGCAACTTCCACAAGGACTTAAAAGATATCCTAGACAATTTAGTAGATTGTCATACTACAAGCACCTCCCAATCGTGCATTTGTTTGATGCTATGCATATTGGATAGCAAAGGCACTATGAAAAATATTGGATGGAATACATGACAAAAAAAAATTGGTAAAAAATTGTAATGAAATTAATGAATCCAATTGTGCATTGAAATTTTTCCTTGAATCAAATAGCAATGGAAACCAGATTAATATAAGTGTCATTCCTTGGTTATTAACACTACAGTAAAATATTTTGAACATTGTCCAATATCTTAAAAAATCTTACAAACATCTAAAGACTATGAAAGACATATACATAAGGGCTCTAAAGGTCAACCAAAAGTATGAGCATCCTCCTATGGTTACAGAGCTAAAGTGGAATGAAATCATTGAAGATGCAAAATAGATAAGACTAAGAGATAAAGGAATTAAACCACCACCCAAAAAAATAGGTATGTGGAAGTATTAATGTAATTATTCAAAAATGAGTGATATTTATATTTATATAATCTAATATATTTCTAACATATTTCAAAGTTTACATATATAGGTCATAGGACACATCGAAGGCTACACAGGATAGAAAAGATAAGGTTGGTCAACATCATCTTGGATTTGGTGGATATATGAAAATTCACTCACGACTTGTAAGTAGAAGTAAATGAAATTTCATATCACATTTTTTATATAAAATAAAAAATAAAAAATGCATTCAATATTGACTATATTATGTAAAAAATGTAGGGCATTGAATTTAATCTAGTGCACATAGAAGAGGGCAAACAAATTGGCTTCAAGCAAGGCTATAAAGTAGTAGTTTCCTGCCATGAAATAGATTCTAGTGGACAAAGAAATGTAGAAGATTTTGGTGCATTGGTTCACACAAAGGTAAATAGGCCTAATCAATAATAACTAAAATTGAGAACTTCATGAGAAATAATCTATTTGATGTTAATTTCAAACAATGATTGCATGACATTTCACTGCATCCTTCTACTCCCAGCACATATACTACTCATGATGATGAAGGCACATATCCTACACATGATGAAGGCTCCAATGTGCATCACGGTGATAGAGGTACATATTAAATTTTTTATTGAAAATTAATTATGCAATTATTAATAAAATTTAACATAAATTGCAATTGGTGTAACCTTTATGTGATAATTTTTTTGTATGGAGAACATCATGGTAATGGAGTCAAGCATGATGTTAGGGTTTAGCATGTTGAGGTTGGAGCTAGACAAAATGTGGTAGATGATGTGGCAGTATTAGGTAAAGAAAAATCCCTGTTATGTTCTTTAGATTAATGAAATACTTATAACATTAAAAAAATGTTTAGAATTAAACACATTTATTTCTTATTATAAGGGTGCATAAGCCTTATGCTCAAAAAAAGTAGAGGAAGCCCCATGTTATACGATTAGAACCACAAGAGCCATAGGAGAATGTCAAAGATATTCATGATGTGCCTATTAGCCTTTATCTTCAACAAAATAAAAAATAAAAGAAGAAATGAATGTCAAAGACCTTGTTTGATGATGAATACTTTGATGATTTTTAATAAATGTTGTTTATTAATGAATTTTATGTCATTTTATTGAATATTAATATGTGATTATAATGATTTATGTGTTCACAATTTATTGATGAATGTTTATACATATTAATTAATTATATGTCATGTTAATGAATGTTATGTGATTATAATGATTGAAGTGTTCACGAATTATTGATGAATGTTTATACATATTACTGAATTTTATGTCATGTTAATAAATTTAATGTGATTATAATGATTCAATGATATAGTTCTTAAATGAATGAATCAACAAAATATTTACTTAGATGCTAATGAGGAATTTAGAGTGATTATAGGGGGGAGAGGCCAAATGAGCTTCCACCTTCACACAGTTGGCCTTGTTAGTAGAGAATATGAAAGGATTCTTGAAATCAAGTGAAGCTCAAACTAAACCTATCAAAACTAAACACCAATATATGGTCCCATCACCAAGTGGTTGGAGAACTTCACCATAGTCACTAATGGTTATCATTTCTTCCATGCTGATGTAGAGGTGTCTATGATGTTTTTTTATATAGCTTCCATATCAATTGCCTCCATAGTTTCATCACATGTCTATACTATTAGTTGTTATCACTATATCTCCATAATGAATCATAGTCATCTCTTCTATGATAAATATTATCTATTGGTAAATAGACTTGTCACTTTGAAACTCTTGAAAATGTGATGTGAATATTATCTATTATCTAAGGTTCTTGATAGGTCTAATTGACTCATTTGGTCATCACCAAACTCTACCTAACACACTTTTCTCAAGTTTATAGTGAGGCCCTTTACAACACCCAAAAATTGCCTTCTTTTCTCAACATGGTTTCTCTATCCTAAATTGCTTGAACTTGCTCCATCTTTCTTGAAGGTATATGTATTTTTCTTGCCATCATGTATAGGTTCCCTATCAAATTTCCATCGTCTACCTAATAGGAGATGACATGTATCCATTGGTAACAAATCACATGGTACCCTATCCTTATACCTTTCAATGCAAAAATCTACCCAAGCTTGTTCATTGACAATTACATGCTAACCCTATTGACATTATGTTTAATTTGTCTATTAGTGACTCAACATTTAATCAAATGGTTACATTTCTACTGAGATCTACAGTTGCTACGAAGAATATCAGTCAATTTTTTATGTTAACCAAGTGATTCAGTTGTTCCCAAGCCAAGTAGTCACAATATAGTGTATATTGAGTACTTGAGTAAGTTTGCAGTAATTGTCAAGCTACATAGTATTGACCGAGCTTTAGAGATGAGGCATAGTGAAAACCAAGCATAGTAGAGACTGCCAAGCTATTTAGTGGAAGTCAAGAAGATTTTAATGTTAACCAAGCTATGGTATGTACACCAACTTATATTGTGTTTACTGAGCTCACTGTGTTAACATATGAATCTAGTGTTGACCGAGTTATGCAGTGTCAACCAAGTGATTCAGTAGCTACTGAGTTTCTCAGTGTTTACTAAGTCACATAGTGTGGACCGAGTTTGAGCTACTTGGAAATGATTAGTATGGACTGAGATTCAAGTTCAGCTGAGTGCCAAAGATTCCTAAACATTGACAGTGTTTTTTCGAGAATTAGAACATCACTGAGTTTATCTTTAGAACCCAAGTTATAGCAGTTGGACCGACTTTGTGAATTGCGATGAAATTAATATTGTAGCCAACCCTAGTAAGTTATGATTTGGATTGATATATATGTAATACATTGTATCATATCCAAGAATGTATAAGAAGAAGAATGTGATGAGGAGTGTGAATTGAAGAAGGCTACAAGTAGTATAAGGGAAAATAGAGTTTTATCTATCACAGTTAGGTGATTATTACATCACAAGGAATCTCAACCAAAAAATCAAAGTTATAGATCATAGATCAGCCACTACTTCATCCTAGCAAGTGCATCAGTAAAATCCTTTAATAGGGTAGACTTAGCAGTCTTTACTAAATCTCTTAACCGAGTGCATACTTCATTATATGTTTGTAAATCCTTTAACAAGGTGGACCTCATAGTCCTTATTGCTCCTAACAAGGAAGATCACTAGAAGTGGTTAATTGTAAACCTTAATAGGTTAACTTTATACTGCAGTACTACAGCTTGTGGGTATCATCCCCACCCAAATTTTACTTTCTAATTGGAAGGTTTCTGGTCACCATATCTTGTATAAACATGTTATGAATGTTTAAATGCTTTCATTCTTTCATGCATATAATTATATCAAAATATTTTATGAAGGATTAATTGGTGAACTAAGATAATTTTTTGTTCATTCCTGATTCACCCCTCCCCTCTTAGTAACCTTGTCTACCTTATATTTCCAACAAACCCTTCTTTAACTAAGTGACTTTATAAGGGTTATTGTGAGGTATTTTTTTTCTAGATTTAACTTAGTTGTTGCTTCATCAGAGATTATATTATCTATGGAACCAAAATCTATGATGACTTTATATACCTTGTTGAGAATCTTGCACTTAATATTGATAATTTGTTTGTCTTTTGTTTCTATTTTGTAGCTATCTAAAGTAATTGAAGCAACACTTAAACTCTTCATTACATCTGCATCAGACACTTTATTTTTTATTTGCAAGTTGATCCCATTAGTGAACATATTCAAGAGAAATTGGTAATTAATATGTTGGATATCCTTTACTATTTATGTTTCAAAGAAAAATTAAAATATTATGCTTAAGTGGACCAAATTAATGGAGATAGTATTAGATGTTAACTATATCAACCTCTTGGTTTTAGGCAATGCATAAGGAGGCCCTAGTTCAATATGAAATATCAATTGATGTGCATAGGACATCAAGTGGAGCTGAAAAATACATGTTTGCATTTTTTATACAGGTCATTAATGTGAACATGGTGCATTTTTTCAGCTCCACTTATTATCCATGCATATGGACTGTTGTTGCATGTGCATTCTCAATTCAAAGTGGTTGAATCTTATTTTGGATGGGAGGGAAAGAAGCCAAAGACATATGGATGCTTTAGTGGCTATAGACAATGATTCTTCACTATTTACATTGTAGTTCTATCGTTGAGTTCCTTATTTTGACTATTGTTACATTCTACATTTTGATTTTATTAAAATTAATGTTTTTTTCTCCTTTGTTGAAATGTGGCATGCCTTCATTCACTAAAATTCATCTCTGCTAATTGCAACCATGTTGGTAACATGTTGATCTTAGTCTTCTTAAAGTTTTTTTTATAACACTATAGATCCTAATATGCATATAGCACACTCACCAATGCAACAAAACTAGAACATATCTTGAAACTTTTCAATATCTTTTGTAATGCTAATTGATCATGATTTCATTGTATTTGGTTGTAGGGCACTAAGCAGTAGAACTAAATGATAAATTGAGGTTGTAGGCTAAAGAAAGAATCTTTCCATCATTTGAGGATAATTCTAGGTAAGTTTTGAATCTATTTACAGTTTGAATCTAGAATGAAAGTATCAATGACAATGGTTTTTAAGGTTCCTACATAATGTTGTTTTGTTACATGTTTGATGATGAATGAGGAATTTTATGTACCTGTACCTCTCTTGCTCATGAATCTATTTTTTGTAAATAATTTATGTATTTCTAAACCATATCCCAACCATTTTCTTTTTTGGAACCTATATCTCTCTAGTGGTTAGCATACAGAGGTAATTGGGATCTTGCATGTAGAACCTTTATTTGGTTTTCATAGTCATCATTTTTTCCTAGAAAAAAAACAAAGACATAGCTTGCATATCCAAGGGAGAGTTATTTTTCAAATTAGAAGGAACATCTTTCATAGGTTATTCCTTTAGAGCCCATTTGGTTTGTGGAATATTTTCACTTGAAAATAATTGCACTTGTTAGGTTCTTCAATGCAATTCCTTGTTAGAATTAAGAAACATTAGGTTAGTTTCTTACCAATCTAATTCCTAATATCATCATTAAGGCTTGATCTGATAGAAGGATTCTAATTCATTCTTAAGAATTATATAACTTATTCAAACACATTCTTGGTTGATGTCTTTTTCTGAATAATCCCATCTTTTTTCCATGTATTTGTCTTTATTCAAGTCTCCCAGGAATATCACCCATCGTTGCCAAGAAGATAAACCAAGAATAATCCTGAAGTTGGTATATTAGCATATCAAATATATACGTTGATTATAAAGTGATTGGTATAAGTTAGAATATAATTTTAAACTTCATATAGTAGAAGTAAATGCTTTGAGATGGAAACAATATTTTGGAAATGATTTTATTATTATTGCATTAGTATTCTCCATTTACAGATTGTACATAATGTCTTCTTATTGAAGTCAAATTCTATTTGCTTCCTAGAGGTACTTGGTATATCTGATCCCCAATTAAATACTAGAGATGGATATTTCAATGCCTATTGAGTTCATGTACCTTTGACTATAACATGTGTGACCTTATATGTCATGCTTGTTGATTGCAATTATCTCTTTTTTTTTAGTATGAAATATTCATTCTTATAACATATAATGTTCTCGTCAAAGCTTTATATATGACTTAAGAAAGACCCCTAAAGAATTTATATATTATAGAAAATAATGATCCACATTATTTATTATAAGTCAACATGTATGTTTTTATTCCCTCAAGTAGGAATTTTGCTCATGATCTCCCTAATCTCCTTCCAATTCAATGTCTATGAGTGTTGTCTATCTATGTCAAATGATATTAGGGATGATTTGGATTCTATCTCCTAATAGTGAACATGTTGGATTAATGTCATTGATTTCTACTATGGTTTTGAGTTTAATTATGTTTGTCTCCTCATCTCATTCAATATATTTTCACATCCTACTAATTCAGATGTGTGCACTCCTAATCTGTATGTCCACCTAGATTGAGTGTAGCCTTAGACCAATTTCAATATAGGGACACTTACTTGCAACACTTTCTGACTAGGATCATTTTTCCTGTCATTGTCATTGTTCCTTTGTAATTACCTTGGAACTCAAAATAATTTAAAAAGACAATCAATGATATTCTCCTTCTTATTCCAATTTGATAGAATGTTATTAAGGCTTCTCTAATTGTAGTAATCTGTAAAGGATAATATTATAATATTAAAATATCTGGCTGATCCCCTCTTAAAAAGAGTTTGCACCCAATCTTATTTATTGCAAGGATGCAAAGAGACACCCTCCAAGCATTTATTGGTTGGTTATAAGTGGGTGTTACATACAATATTTAAATAAGGACAAGTTCTCAACTATTTGTAAGATACAACTTCTC
This sequence comes from Cupressus sempervirens, assembly GCA_028749045.1. Classification (NCBI taxonomy): domain Eukaryota; kingdom Viridiplantae; phylum Streptophyta; class Pinopsida; order Cupressales; family Cupressaceae; genus Cupressus; species Cupressus sempervirens. Next base: position 219,639,876 of record CM053790.1, read on the forward strand.
ACATCATCTACCCTTACCAATGTCACTGTTCAAAACTAAACTCCTTAAACATCAAGCAATCAAAATTTGATCAATCCATCAACTGTTAATCATATTTCAAGGTCCAACTTCTTGTCTCAATCATAGTTTTTTATCACACTCTTATTATGATACATCTCATCCTTCCCTTTGTCCACACCCTTGGGACTTTCAAACACACTATTTTCCATCCTTAATGCCCATTGACAACTATCATCACTATCACCATGTAGACAATAAAGTGTAACTTTCCCTCTCTCCCAACCAACCCACATTAAATCTTTTCATTTATCCAATCCTTGGATCTGAAGGATTTGAGTAAATATACAAATCAAATCCGTGAATCCCTCAAATAATTACATGTAAAAAACTTGTCACAGAGAAGGAAAAGACAAAAGGAGGCAAGGGTTTGCTCTGAAAATATGCAAATTGTATTCTTAGATAAAGAAAAGATGTAAATTATTACAAAAGATCAATCCTTATAAAAGAAGATTGAAACCTGAAAGGGTGACCTAAAAAGTTACAAAGGGTAACCTGAAAGGTAAAAGCAAACTTGGGTCCCGACAACAAGGATTGAAACCTGAAAGGTTAATTTAATAATTACTAATTAATAATTAAATGAAGAATCCAAAAAGTTCATAAAGAAAAATCTTAAGAAGGGATAAAAGTTAATTTAATTAATGAAATTAAATTAACCTTTTTCTCCAACACACCCTTAAGATGACCAATAATGCAGTTACAAACAATGTAGAAAGAGCAAGGAAACTATAATCCAATGCTAAAAGCAAACTTGGGTCCTGACAACAAGGCCTGATGAGGTACCCAATCACAACCAAATCTCTATGAAATAGAGAAAACCTAGTGGGAAAAATTCTACTCCAAAAATAGATAGCTAAAAACCTAGTGAAGCACTGCAGAAGCCTCCAACTAGAGGATTGTTCTAGAAAATAGGAACAAAGAGAAATCATGAAGACAACCATTGAAGCATGTAGAAGTTGCAAACTCTATCAAAAATAAACCACTAATTTGTAGAACCTCTTCTGAAATAGAACCTGACTAGGTAGAGAAGATTATAATCTGCATTGAATTAGGAGGCAAACAAAGGAAAATAGTTGAACTTGAAAATACATATGGCATGAAATGTCAAAGGCTAAAGAGTTTATCAATCAAACCAAGGAAGCATGAGAAACAATAGAAGAACCCCCTTAATGTAGACAAGGGTGAGGTGATAGGAAGATGAGAAAGTGGGCCAATAACTCCTACAAAAAAAAAAGAACCAAGAACATTGAGAGTGAGGAAGAGGTATAGACACTTATAAAGGCACATGTCATCAACATATCATGGGGCTAATGTCATGGAAGGGACACTCACATGACAAAGAAAGAGGGTACTAAAATGAAAAAAACTATCACCCCCATGGCACTTTATAATGTAGTGCAAGTATAATAAGTCACAACGAAGAAAAAGATCTTGAAATGCAAGGAGTGGCACTTTATCCCAGTGTATTTGCATAAATATGCTTACAAATGATATTAACAATGATCAGAATGGGCAAAGAGCTATTAAAATAGATAGTACAGCCTGAAAGAAGAAATCCCATGCCACAAAAATGATCCCCAGACCTAAAACACCCAAGATATCTACCATAGTGCAATAAAGAAAAAATCATAATAGAAAGATCTTGGAGTAGAATCTAGAAGACAAAATAACATTTCTAGAAAGAGAACTGAACCACCTTTCAAAAAATATAAACTTTTTGAAAAATAGAATTGGGATGCTCAAGATATGCCCTCCAAAGTGAAAAATAGAACACTCGGCTTTGACTACCCAAATAGGCAACCAAACTGCATCAAAACCCAAAAACTCCTATGCCATTATCTCTGTCTCAAAATGAGATTTTTGATGCTTCTTTTAGATTGAAGAAAGATGTCCATATGCTTGAGATATCACAAAAAAACCAACATGGCTCCTGGAAATACATTAAAAAAAAATATTTTTAAAAAATAAATTTTTAAAAAGTACCATCTCAAGCGGAGTGGCAGTGGATTTTCGTGGTGGGAGGGTGGCACTTTGGAGGAGTGGAGTGGGGTGGTACATGGAGGAGGAACCAATAGTAGAGCGGGGCCACAATGGCAGGCAGGAGGCACTGCTAGCGGGAGCCACTCATGGGAAGTAGTGGAGAGGTCATAGCAATCACTGAACTATAGTGGTCTACGAGACTATTGATGGTCACCACTAGCGGTTACCACAATTGCTAGCAATTTTGGTGACTACCAACTGTATATTCTAACTGTAGCAGACCAAAATTGCCCTTTTTGTAATTTTTTAAATTTATTCACTTCTTAGATTGCATGTAGAGGTCCTACAACCCTACTATGCAAAAAAAAATTTCCTCTTGAATCAATGTTATCCAAAATGGACAAACTTTAGATAAAATAGAGGTTTTGATACTTTCTGGATTCATCCGTGAAGTTTTTTTGGCCTCAAACTGCTCCAAAAATTAGTGACCCCCCTATTTTCACAAGAAATACTTGGAAAACTCTACTTCTGATCTTTCAAACCCTTGTTTTCATTTTTTCTCCAAATACCAAACAAGCTACAATAAATTTGGCTCTGATACCATGAAGGATTTGAGAAAATATGCAAATCAGATCCAGGAAGCCCTCGAATACTTGCATGCATAAAACCTGTAACATAGAAGAAAAAGACAAGAGGAGGCAAGGGCTTGCTCTGAAAACATGAACACTTATAACTTGTGTAGCTGGAGGGAACCATTGATTGATGATATACCTCTAGGATCACACCCTACACCCCCATATCCCTAGTCAAGAAATAACCTGGTGTCATCATGAGTACCATTCCAAAGGACACATAAATTTAATAATCCACCATGATGCTAAAAAATCTAGCTTGTTCTTCATAAACATATAGTGCAATAGAAAAATTGAAGAAGGTGAAGGCCAAAATCTTTATGTACGATATGTTGCAAAGTTATCCCAATCAAATTGCTCTCTTGAAGACTTTGGACCATACAAAGTTGACAGTAGCCCTCAACACTTAGGAAACACCCACCTCAAATGTTAACATAATGGAAGCTATGCCCACCATGCTCAAGGATAAGATGGAAGTCCCTCCCTTTTTACTAAGTCTTCATATTTTTTTGGAGAAACTTACACAATTTTTTGATAGATTCAGGCACTATTTTCAATTCCATGTTTCTCTCAATTTCTCAAAGGCTAGGCATGACAACCCAACCCACAAATAGAGTGGTGATATAATTGGATAAAACATAAGTAGAGTTGATTTTTGTATTGAAATATGTGCATATACAACTCATGATAAATCCATGAATCAAAGATGTAATCAACATACATGTGGTGGACATCCCTGATATGCAAAAGATTTTGTTTAATGGAGAATAGACTAATCATCTAAGGGGATTGTTCTCAATGGATTTCACCCAACCATGATTTCCATGGAAGGAACTGAATAACCAAATAAAAATTGATGTGGAGCCTAAGATAAAGATAATGGTGATTGAATATAATGGCCCTAATGAGGTTCTCTTTCACCAATCTAACTCAAGATCATACCATGTTATTGTATTTGATTTAAAGGAAAAGTTTAAGGGAATCCCTATAGAGAGAGTATAAAAGTTTTACCTAAGTGATCATTCCTTCAAAGAATTCATGAACAACATGATTTCCAACATGCAATATCTCAGAGAAGATGTCAATCCAACTATACTCCTACTACTAGGTTTATGTTTCCCTCTCCATGTAAGTCATTTAGAATTTGAATACCCTTGTTTCCAAGACACTATATCATGAGCACTATAAAAGGTGGCATCACCAAGGAGTGTGACAAAACCAATCTAAAAAAATACATCACCTTGCCAACTATGCCATGAACTCCCAAAGAACTTCATGCAACATGTAGCATTGAGATTGCTAACTAGAATAGTGGCTCTAAAGATAATAGAAATATTTTAATAACCAAAATTGTATACCCTAAAGGACTCACCTTATAAGAAGAATCCAATGTTTCAGACAATGATACTTCATCAAATTGAGGGAGACTTCTACCAAGTTGTAAAGGAATGATAACAAACCACAAGAGGTGACATTATGTCAAATGTCAAGGCTAGAAATCTGTCATTATTTAGCCTAAATAAGAAATTTTTTAAGTCATGGAGCTCATAAGTGAACTTCATGGGGGAAAATGGTTTAGGACCATTGTCTGAGATTGGAAAAATGCCTACAGAGATCCAAAATACTGCCCAAGGAAGATAGAATGGAGGCCTAAGTATTTCGAGGACAAGGTTGAAGCCAAGATGAAACCTAAGAAAATGACAAAGATAATCAAGGATGAAAATGATATATGGACCTTATGATTTGATGGTTCTAAGTGCAAATGAGTGAGATGGAATGGAGAAAATCAACCCTAGAGTTAATTGCTACTATGTTGTTTATCATTTAACATTTTTTTGTACTAACAATGTTATAGAATATGAAGTTCTTGTATGAGGTCTTCTACTATCTCTAGAAAAGGACATGAAAATGCTCATAGTTGAAGGAGATTCTTAACTAGTGATCAGGAAAATCAGGGGAACCTATTTGTGCAATGAAAGAAGATTACAAGCTTATAGAAAAAGAGTTTGTAACTTGATGGAGGATTTCCAAGCCTTCAAAATAAGATTTATTCCTCAAAGGAGAAATGTAGTCACAAATGAATTGGAAACATCAGCTAGTGCATTACAGCCATGGAGAAAACCATAATTCAGAGATTTTCTATGGAATTGGTTGCAACCCCTTTGATCCTTGATAATATCAAAAACTTCCAAATCTTTCAAAATGATCAACACATTCTAGAATTTTTCATGAGCAATGTAATATTTGAGGAGTAGATGATAGATGATGAACCTAAAGGAGTAGAAGAAAAGGAAGAGGTTGAAGATAAAAATGGAGTATTGAACTTTAAAACAAACACTATTCCTAGTAGGATGGTGTAAATTGAGAGAATATTTGACAAAGATGAACCTATGCAATAAAGAAGACCTCCTCTTGAAGAAAGTAATGGTAATTTTGATTCACTCAATTTGGGTTTTGCAAAAAATCCTTGAATGGTGAATATTCGAAAGGTTCACATGGAATAAGAAATGAGAGAAATATTACAAATTTTGTGTAAGTAAAAAGATATCATTTCATAGAGTTATGAAAACCTCAAAACATATTATTCATACATAAACATGCATGATATACCTCTCAAAATAGATGCAAAGCCTTTTTGTCAAAGGAAAAGGCCTATCAATCTAGTCATTAAGCCTCTAATCATGAAAGAGATCTAGAAATTATTGGATTCTAAGATCATTTTGCCAATCCATCATTCTACTTGGGTTGCCAACTTGGTTCCCATGCATAAGAAGAGTGAATAAATTAGGTTTTCTATGGATTTTACAAACTTGAAACAGTCATCACAAAAGGACAACTACCTGCTACCCTTATGAGGTGCTTCAAATTGTGAAAGGATCTATGATGATGTCATTTTTGGATGCTTACTCAAGCTACAACAAAGTGATGGTTCAAAAAGAATATAGATTTAAAAATGCCTTAATAACAAAATGGGGTACATTCACATACAAAAAATCCCTTTTTTATTGACTAATGTTAGAGAAACATTTCAAAGATCTATGGATGAAGCATTCAAATTCTTGGTAAACAAATGCATAGTCATATACTTGGATGATCTCACACTGTTCTCAAAGAATCAAGTGGGTCACAATGCTCATCTAAAACAAGTATTGAATAGATGTTGCAAGAAAAAAATTTCTTTCAACCCTAAAAAATATTCATTTGGATTCACAAAAGGGAAATTTATTGGATATATAATATCAAATAATGGAATCTCCTTTGATCTAGACAGAGTGGAATAAATTTTAAAATTGTTGCTCCCAAATAGTATAAAGAAGTTGAAGTCCTTCTTCAATAAGATCAAATTTATTGGGAATTTCATAAGTGGTTTTTTTTTTTTTTCTGAAATAGTACACCCCCTCAATGACATACTAAAGAAGAACGTAAAAGTGCACTAGACACCTGAAGTCAAGAAGGATTTTGAAGATATTAAATTTACAATTTCTATTGTGCTAATACTTGTGAGACTGAACTACCAACTACCATTCAAAGTGTGGTATATTTCCTTAGAACATTTATGCACTTTAATATTGAACTAAAAAAATGATGACAAAGATGAAAGACCCATGACCTTCATGAGTTGTCCCTTGAAAAATGTTGAGTTAAACTACCCAAATATGGATAAACAAACCTTTTCTTTGGTGAAATTTATTAAGAAATGCAAGCATTATATTCTATGAATAAAAATTAATGCTATCATACCTAACCTTACAATCAAGTCACTACTATTGTAAAATGAATTGGGAGAAAGGAGAGGAAATGGATGGCTATTATAAAAGAGTCCAACATTGAAATCCAACCCATGAAACTGGTCTAAGGCCAAGGTCTAAATAAATTGATTACCAATACAGAACAAGAGAATATGCTGATTTCATATGCTTACACCAATGAAAGTGTCATTTTAGATATTTTGTATCAAAACATTTTTTATCATTTATTGTAAGATAGATGGCCCAAAGTGATGAACAACTACTAATGTAGATCTTTGAGAATTAAATGTGCATCATACATACTGAATGATGGACATCTATATCAAAAGAATTATGAAGGCATATACTTGAAATGTCTAAACCATAATGAGGTGAGATAAGTATTGGAACAATTCCTAGACAAGTACAGTACTGGGCATGGTTCAATGGGACCTAAAACACATCAAATTTTAAGATTGGGATATTATTGGGCCATACTCTTCAAAGATTTGACAAGATCATGTTATTTCTTGCTATGTGTTCTAAACAAGTGTAAACAGATAAAGGAATCATGTAATTCCATTACAACCAGTGCATGAGGTGTACCCCTTTTCTAAGTGGAGGCTTGACTTCATTAAGCCTTTGAATATGAATTCTTCAATAGGGCATAAGTACATTCTCATAGCCACAAATTATTGCACTCAATGGATTGAGGATGAAACATTTCAAAATTGCACTACACAAGTTGTCACCAGTTTCCTCAAAGAACACATTGTTACAAGGTTTGGAATGCCCTTATTTTTGGTATGTTATAATGGGACCTCCTTTGCATCATTAATTCTCACACAATCATGGGCCCTAGAGAATCAAGTAATCATAAAATTTTCTTTTTACTACTATCCACATGGAAAGGGAGTTGTTCAGTTTACAAACAAGAATCTAATCAGTATGGTAAAATCCTTGTTGGATGAAAACCCAAAGGATTGGAAGACATAGTAAAAATATGCAATATGGACTGATAGAGTCAAAGTCAGGAATGCCCTAGACACATCTCCCTATTTATTGGTCTATAGGCAAGAACTTGTATTTCTTGTGAATTGGAAAATTACTATTTTGAAATTCATGAGAGGATATGTTGAAAATGAAGGCATAGTACAAGTTAGGCTAATGAACTTTCTAGAACTAGATGAAAAGAAAGGTATGGCATTGGAACACACAATAAAACATCAAAATATCATCAAAAATTGGTTTGATAAAAGAAAAAATTTCATAGCTAGGATCTCTGACCTCATTCTCATGTAGGATAAGGAAAAATAAAAATCAAATAGTCATATCAAGTTTCAACAATTGTGGATTGGTTCTTATCAAATCGCAAAGATCTTGGAAGAAAATACTTTTATGTTGGGTACTCTAGAAGGAGAATTAGTATAGTTATCAGTCAACGGTCAATTTCTAAAACATTATTTGGAAGCCTAAAAATAATATTTTAATTTTATCTTATATGTTTATAGTTGTATGGTGTGTTTTATTTTCATTCTGACTCAAGGAATCAATGTGTTGTCATGGTTGTCCTTGGTAAGTGGACCATCCCAACTAACCCCAATTTTTGGAATAGGTATTTCTTCATCAAAGTGATTAAATAAATTTTTTTCTTTTGAAAACCTAAATGCAGGTATCACATGTAGGCAATAAAGGATTTTCAACCATTAACTTAGATTATGAATTGATTGTTCTCAACCCTTTACTCATTTAAAGAAATGATTATCTAGGTTTATCTCAAACTAGGTGGTCAAAAATGCTAAGAGAAGTTTGAAACTATCTAGTTTGAGCAGGTTTTTCCATGGGCTTATCAAGATCACTTGTTTGCATGTGAGTCTTCCAAACTTTGTTAAAAGAGAAATACAGGAGTCATCAAACTAGCAAAAATCCAAAGAAAAGAATGTGGACACCTTGATCTCACAATCTAATCATTTTCAAGGCACATAACCCCAAAAAAAATTGAAGAATGGTGTGGAGAAATATAACTCCAATTCTTGGTACAAGAAGGAAAGAAAGTGATCAAGTGAGACTAACACAACATAATCGCTAGCTCACCAATTAAATAGAGTTCAAGGAAGAATCAAGTGGAAACATGTGGGCTCTATAAAGATTGACAAATAGACTAACAAAATGCAAAGAAAAGTGATTGATGCCTCTTTAAGAGCCCTCCAAAAAGATTATCGCATCTGGTCATATGATGGTTGAAAGTTGGTTCATGGGGATTTCTGAAACTTTGGCATAAAAAAATAAATTATGTTCTATCTTGCTATGTACTCATAGTGGCTCATACCTAGGATCATTAAAGGAATTAAGACATTGACCACACACTAAATATGAAAGTGAAAAAGATTTGAGTTATCGGTAGAGATTCTCAGATAATCTCTACTGACATCTAAAATCAAGATGCAACTTGACACAAGTTTTTAGATTTCTTCTTGATAACAAAATGTCTTTGTCATTTCTTTCTTTGTTAGAGCTAATTCTTGTGATTTCATGACACATGCCCCATTTTTTACTTTAAAATGGGGAACCCCCTTATTTTCTTTTTGAGTCATAGGAACCTACTCTTAAGACCAGAGTGTCTTTTGAGGTGCCTCAAGTAGAATTATTACTATGAACTAGGTCCAATAGTCAAAAAAAGGTAAAGTCATCCAAATCTAGTAAATAAAAGTGATTTTTTTTGCTAACCTTGAAAAAGTGTGCACTTTCACATGTATGCACCCTGCATAGGTGCACAACACTCAAGCACCCCCTAGAAGGCAAGGGGAGAGGTTTTCACCTTGCACACTAGTGCACTTTGTTTAGGTGTTGTAGATGCTCAAAAATGGTTCGCACCTACTCTTTCATCACTTTCATATCCTAACTTCTCCCATTTTCTCATTTCACTAACTTTTATATTTTGGCCAACTTGATCATCATTCAATAAAAATGAAGATCATCTTAGAAGAAATTCAAAACCATTTCAATATCATATTATCATCATTGATCCTTTAGGCATTGTCACATCCTTTAGTGCCTTATCAATATTCATTATGTCATGTGTCCTTGGCAACTCATCATTTCATCATCAATCCTTTAGGTATTGTTACATCCTTCAATGCCTTATTGATATCATCAACTCCTGTTGTTAGGATTAAACCACAAACAAAAATAACAATTACATGCAAATATAACCAATATCAGAAAATAATAGATCACATAGAAAAGAACATAAGACACTAAGATTTAATGTGGTTCACCCAATTCTTGGGCTATGTCCACCAAACAACAAGTCCAATATTATTACGATCCAATAAATACAACCTTATTACAATTTGTAATCCCTTATATCTCAATACCACCGCAAGAACCAATTTCACATCAAACCTATGAAACAATCCCCAACCCTAAGCTCTTCTATACAAGTATTTTTACCACTTTAGGGTTATAATTAATAATTACATGTCACCCCAAAATCTTGATAAAATAGGGCCCAAAAAAATAAATTTGGTGGCCCCAAAGAATTTATGAAGTATGTACAATACTTTCCTAATCAGTCACCACAATCTAACAATTGTCATGTGTCCTTGACAAGTCATCAATTTATGACATTAATCTATTATCATTTATTTCATCAATTTAATCATGTCCTTGATCCTTTCCAATATCATTGCATTTGATCAACATTTTGTATTATAATCCTTCAATAGGGTTATCTTGCATTTATTTTATCATCTTGGCCAATCAATTTATTAGTTTTCCTTAGAGGAATAAATAACCCATGTTTTATTCCTATGTCTTAATCATTTAATCCATCTCATCTTATTAATCCATCCTCTTTTATTAATTATTCACAATTAATTAATATCTATTAATTATTTATTCCATTTCCATGAATTTTGGGAATTTCCAATTTCCTAAATTCTATATTTCATTTTTGGAGGGATTTATGAGTTTTTAAATTCAAAAATCCTAACTCTTACAAAATTCCCCCTAATTGTGCTTCCACTTCCTATTTTCTAGCTTCCACTCTTAAGCCTTCCACTTTCCAACTCTTACACTTTATTTTCCCTTTCTTACACCTTCCCTTTTATTTTCCACTTCATTTATCAAATGTTTTTGCATGTTTCTATACACATTTATTACAATTTTTCATAATGTTCCATTTTATGACACATTTTCTAATTTAAATCTCTTAATCATTACAATTTCCCATTTGTGCAATTTAACTATGACAATTTCTAATTGTACACTTTTCCTTCCAATTTTGCATTTTTAATCTAAAACTCTATAAATTGAGCCTCTTTGCACTTATTTTGGTTAACCATATTCTTCCAACCACACTCCTAGTATTCTCATTATCATCATTCTTCTATCGCATCATCTTGTCATTTTCTATAAACCTTGGTTTCAATTGTAGGTACATCTTGTCAATTGGACTTACATTAAATTCAATATTTATGCAGAAGAAAGGAGAGCATAGGAGCTACATTTGAAAGGTATTTTTATTACTTTGAATTCTTTTATTTTCAAATTGATTTTATGTTTGGATTAGATAGTTTTCATATTATTTTATGAGATTAGTGGTTCTCTCTTTTATGCAGTCTTCCTCTTTTTCTAGTCCTACATTTGGTGAACCCTACATGAAACATGCTTTACTAATCTTCTTTCCTTCTATTATGCACTTGTAGGTGCAAGGAGAAAGCTTGGAGCACTCTTGGAATCTAACATTGTTCATTTGTGCAATTTCTTGTTTTTTGAATTAAAATGAGCAACAAAGTCACACAGTCTAATTAGGAGGTGAAAACAATAAATATCATCTAGCCTAATTAGGAGGATCAAATAACAACAATTCTTCTTTTTCTTTACTCTCAAATTTTTCCTTTATTAATGGATCAAATGAAAAAAAAATTCACATAATCTAAGTAGGAGGATCAAAGAACACTACAATTCCCATTTAGATCTAATTAGAAGGATCAAAGAACAACAAATTTTCATAGTTTATCAAAAAAAAAATCTTATTGGGTTAATGAATAAAAACCTATCATGCAAATTTAATTAGGAAGGAAAAGAACAATAAATCATGTTTTCTATCATATTTCCTTTCTAATTGGATGATAAAATTTGAAAAACCTTTTCTTCTAAGTATTTGGTGTGTTTTATCACTTGTAATCTCAAAAGGGCTATATAGACATATCCTCTCCCCTCACCTTCCTAGAATTTTGGTGAAGAGAAATCTATGTAATTCTTTTAAAGTAGCATTTTTGGGTTTTACTAGTGGTCTTTTTTTAAGCTTGTAGCAATTGTTGTAGAAGTTGATGAAAGGCAACTTCATAGTGTACCAAGATCACCAACATGCAAATAGCTTGTTGAAGAGAAACTAAAGAAGAAAGGAGCAAGAGATTGAAGGAATTCGACAAAGCAAGATAAAATATTTCACAATAGAAAAATGAGATTGCTATGTGAATGATGTAAATTTACAATGAGAGAGCCCAAATTTAAAGGCCTCAAGGAAGCTTGTAGAACAAACTAGAAAGTTCTAGAAGATAAGGTTGACAACTAAGCATACGCCCACAAAAGGTGGAATATCCTTGATCAAGGTGAGAGAATAAGTATGACTTAGATAGGAACAAACTCCCATTTTACCAACAACTCCTAGCCTACAACTAATAAATAAATGCATTTAACTAAGTAAAATTAAATAAATAAATGCATTTAACTAAGTAAAATTAAGTAAAAGAATAAATAATTATTTACTCTAACACCCGCCCTTAAGTGCAACTTAGGGGAATGCCTTAAGCTCACAAAAACTAAGATGAAATGCAAAATGAGTCTCAACAACAAGGCTATGTTAGGTACCCATGAAAATTGCAAAGAAATGCAACCTCTAAAAATGGGAAAAGAGGGAAAAACTCATGGGAAAAACCCTCCCCCAAAAATAGGTAAAACATGTTGAAAAAAAACATGAACGAAGAAAGGCCTCAACAAGTCCCCCCAAGGACAAATTTCGTAACCCCAAGCATAGACTGCAATTGAAGATAGTGTGGAGATGCAAAAGGTTTAGTGAAGATGTTAGCTACTTGTGCATCTATGGGAATGTACTCCAATACAATAAAAACATCTTGGATTAGCTGACGAATGAAGTGCATATGTAGCTCAATGTGCTTAGTATGCTAATGCTCCATCGGGTTATGAGAAATGTGAATGGCACTCTGATTATTGTACCACAAAATAGTGGGACAATCTAGAGGAAAACCAAAATCTATCATCAACTGCCAAAGCCATAAAGCCTCTTGACTAGCAAGTACTGGGGCCTGGTACTTAGCCTCTATAGATGAAAGTGTGTGAGCATGCTCCTTCTTACATGACCATGTGATAGAACTAGAGCCAAGGAAAAACACAAAGCCAGAAGTAGACTTGCAATCATCAACATCACTGGCCCAATCAGAGTTAGTAAAGCCAACAGTGTGAGGAGTCCCTGAAGTGTAATGAATGTCATACATGAGTGTGCCCTGAATGTATCTCAAAATGAACTTGGTAGCCTACCAATGACTCTCATGAGGGTCTTGGGAAAACTGAGAGACAAGGACAACTATAAAGGAGATATCAGGACGAGTGTTTGTTAGGTACAACAAGTTGCCAACCAACTATTGATACAAAGTAGCATCCACTGGAGGTGAAGAGCGAGAGGTAGACAAGGTGACACTTGAATAAAAAGGTGTTGGAGTAGGCTTGCAATCAAGCATGTCAAAGCATCAAAGCATGTCAAGAGCATACTTCTGCTGATACACAAAAATCCTAGTAGAGGACTAAACAATCTGGAGACCAAGAAAATAGTGTAGCAAACCAAGATCAGTCATCTCAAACTGGTCCATCAATGCACACTTAACATCCTAAAGCATAGATTATGAGCTACCCATGAGGATAAGATCATCAACATATAGGACAAGAATCAAAATCTCATCTCTAATATGCTAAATGTACACTGTAGGATCAAAATGGTAGTGAGCGAAGCCTATAGAAAGAAAAAAAGAGTCCATCTTCTTATAGCAAGCCTTGGGGGCCTATTTGAGACCATATAATGAATGTCAAAGTTTACAAACCAAGAGGAATCCTACATAAATCTTGGAGGCTTCTCCATGTAAATCTCCTTAGTGAGATCACTATGCAAGAAGGCACTCTTCACATCCATCTGAAAGATAGGTCATCCTTATGAAGCTACAAGGGATAAGACAAGGCAGATAGAATTCATCTTGGTGAGAAGGAAAAATGTCTTGGTGTAGTTAATACCCTCAACCTATGAAAAACCCTTCACAAAAAGACAAGCCTTATGCTTATCAATAGAACCATCAGCAGCATACTTAGTACAATCAATCATTTGCATCGCACTAGCTTTATTCCCTTAAAAAGAGGACAAAGATCCCATGTATGATTCTTCATCAAAGAAGCATAGTCCTCCTCCATTGCACTATCCCATTTAGAATGTCTTGTCACTTCTAACAATGTCTAAGGATCATCATAAATAGCATGACTAGGAAGACTAGAACCCACAATATGAGAATGGGTGCAACGGGAAGTGGAAGGCTCACCAACTAGAGGTCTTTTAGCCTCAATTGTAGCTCAAGCCCATTTAGGAATTTGGGGAGGATCTTTTGGTGGAGGTAAATGGGGATTAGAATGATCATCATCCTCATCATCCATGAAACAACCTGGAAAAGAGGAGGGAGTAGTGGGAGGTGAAGTAGGCATTGGAGGCGAGGTAGAAACTGTAGTAGGGCTCTCATCAAACTGGACATCCCATTGAAATAGGACCTCTCTAGAATTAGGATCAAATAACCTGTAAGCCTTAACATCCTCGTGGTAGCCAACAAAAATGAGTGGTCAGCTCTTTCATTTCATTGCTTTCCTCTCAATATCAAGTACAAATTCCCATGCTGCACTCCCAAAAACTCAGAATGATGATACATCAGGGTTGACATGAGACCAAGCCTCCTCAAGATTCATATGTTGAACTACCTTGTGAGGCATCTAATTTTGAATATAATTGGCACAATTGACTACCTCTACCCGAAAACACGAATCCATGGACTTGGACTGAATCATGTAATTAGCCATCTCGCAAAGTGATCTATTCTTCCTCTTAGCCACACCATTTTGTTGAGGAGTGTAAGGCACTAAAAATTGATGTTGAAGACCATGTTTAGAGAAAAAATCCTTGAAAGCTTGGTTCACATACTCCACCCCATTGTTCATGCATATCCACTGAATAGAAAGACTGGACTGCTTCTCTACAAATATCTTGAAGACTCAAAAGGAATCAAAGATGTCAGACTTGTACTTGAGAAAGTACACCCATGTGTGAATGTAAGCACATATTTGGCACCAAAAAAAGGAGTAGGAAATGATATGAGATCACTATGAATCAACTCCAAAGGTGTCAGAGCATGAGTCGCTCATCCATGTGGAAAACAATCCCTATGTTGCTTTCCAAGAGCGCAACCTTGACAAACACCACTTGTACAAGAAATCTGAGGAAGCCCAAGAAAAAGTGCTTGTGTGCTCATTTGTTGAAGATATCTATAATTGACATGGCAAAAATGCTCATGCGAAAGTCTACTTACTGAATCTGCATGTGCAACAAGACATGAACCTGTGTCATCAGAAGACTCAAATCCATCAAATCTACAAAAGTGAGATCCAAAGTCAACACTTCCAATAGCCACAACCATCTCAGAATCATGCAAGTCCTAGATAACCACATCATGTGGTGAGAATTCAATTGTCTTACTAGAGCTAGAATGGTAAATCTAATAAATAGACAACGGGTTCATCAAAATGTCAGGGACACAAAGAACATCCTAAAGAAAGCCCCCGGCTAGTGCAATAGAACCAAAACCCATAATTGAAATTTGTGATGAGTTCCTAATAGCAATCTGTGAGGTAGCACAAGGAGTAAGTGAAGTAAGAAACTTAGGAGTTTTTTTCATATGGTGAGAGGTGCCAAAATCAAGAATCCAAGTTGGCCCTAAAGTCATAGCTCGAGCAGAAAGAGCATGACCTTTCCCTGTAGGAGCGGATGAAGATTAATGAGCTGAAATATGATGATCCTTCATGACTTCCTCTAAAACCTCCAAACATTTCCAACACCTACAAACAAGACGTCCATTCTTGCAACAAAAAATGTAGGTCTCATTGTATTTCTTCTTAGTCTTGGAGGCTTAGGATCAGATTTTGGTGTATCTTTCTTCAATTTTTCTTTCCTCTTGGATTTCCCCTTAGAATTTTGAGCAACCAATGCTTGGCTAGAAGAGCCAAATACATCCGCCTATTGGATCTTTGCCTGTTCCTGAGTCAACCAATCAAAAAATATCTCAAATGAAGGCATCTTGTGTCTATCACCCAAGGCATCCATAGTGGAGTGGAAAGTAGAAGAGATATCTAATATTGGCCTTGCAACTTGAGAAGTATCAAAAAGATACATTCATCATCTATCCTGGTTTTCCCATATCCCTGAAAAATGGTTCAGAGTGGTTTGAACTTCATCAAAAAGTGTTCAATAGTGGGAAAGTTGGCCAGTGACAAAGAGGTCAACTCTACATCAAGCTAAAGTGCCCAGAACTCATTCACTATGCCAAATGTAGCCTAAAATTTTGTCCAATAAGCTCGTGGAATGGTCAAACCATCCAAGTGAAATAGTAGACTATTTAAAATGTTCAGTGCAATCAATTTCATTGCCTCATCCATTTTATTCTTGTAGTGAAGAACCTCAAAAGGGCATGTGAGAACAAGTTGATTCTCATCCAGACATGACCATAAGCCTCTTGACATGAGAAGCCTAGTCATTTGTGCCTTCTAGGTGTGACAGTTGTGTGGTGTGAGCTGGGTCACAAATGGATTCGACATTGAGGAAGAAGATGAAAGTAGAAGGGTCTTATTTTGAAGCAAATTATGAAAAAGAAAATGTGCCCCCCCCCCCCCACAATGTATAAAGATATCCCTCAAGTACCACAAAAAACAACTATAGAAAGCATGAAAACTAAAAAAGAACCTGGATTCTAGATGTAGAGAAGGAGGAAACAAAAGCCTCTACTTTGACACCAAAAATGGGAGCTCAAATGAACTTGCAATGTGATGAAACTAGCACCACTGTCTCCCTCTCTGAGTCATCTTTTTGGCACTTCTTTCAGATCATAAAAAGACTTCCATATGCTCAAGTTATGGCCAAAAAACTAATTGCAGCTCCAAAATACTAGCTCACTAGAAAAATAAAGTCACTGCAAAAAAATTGACAGTCCTACGACTGTCATGAGGATGTTACTAGGAAAAAATTGGTAGCCAAATTACTGATGTTAGCAAGCTAGATAGGGCTGATGACATCAGCATAACATCACACCAAAAAATGATGACATGTTACCAGAAAGATGATGTAATGTGCTAGATTGTTGACATAGCTCTGCCAAAACTTGATGTCACCATTAGAGTGATGAAAGGTGACGACACTACTAGCAGTGGTGGTGCCTAGGAGGAGAACTCGATGGCACTGTTGCATCCCCACTAGTAGTGATGGTGAGTTGCTAGTCCACTGAAGGTGGCTAGGCCTAGGTGTTGCTATGATGACTCAACTAGCTATGGTAGCATCAGGGCTGAGTGGTGGTAGTGTCATGGTGGCGTGGGGGCACTGCTACAATGGTGCCCTCTTTTTTTTTTTTTTGCTCTGAAATTTTGTACAATCTATATTGCCACCTGTAGGGGGCCAAAAAAAAATTCCCAAACACTTGGAAGCCAAAATCAAAAAGTTTTATATGAATTTTGACTATAACCAACCTGCTAAACTCAATGGCATCATTCATTTAGGGGAAAAGTGCTCTGAAAAATTGCTCTTCCCCCTGATTGAAGAAAAATGCACAAATAAACTAGGTTTTGTGTCTCCAAATCATGGCTTCAAAAATCCTTCAACCAAGAAGCAGCAGGGAGGCTCTGATAGCATGTAGAAGTTGATGAAAGGAAACTTCATAATGTGCCGAGATCACCTGCATGTAAATAGCTTACTTAAGAGAAACTGAAGAAGAAAGGAGCAAGAGCTTGAAGCAATTCAACAAAGAAAGAGAAAATATTTCACAATAAAAAAATGAGATTGCTATGTGAATAATGTGAATTTACAATGAGAGATCCTGAATATAAAGGCTTCAAGGAAGCTTGTGGAACAAGCTAGACAGTGCTAGAAGATAAGGTTGATAACTAAGTGTACGTCCATGAAAGCTGGAATATCCTCGATCAAGCTGAGAGGATAAGTATGACTTAAATAGGAACAAACTCCCATGTTGTCAACAAATCCTAGACTAAAATTAATAAATAAATTCATTTCACTAAGTAAAATTAAGTAAAAGAATAAATAATTATTTACTATAGCAATTGTAGGGTGAAGACCATATCATGCAAACTACTAATGAATTTTATGCAGGACAATGTTTGAAGACCTTGTATATTTTCCTTCAAGCCAATGTATCTTTGATTTCTTAGATTGGAAAACACTTCATTTGGGTCTTAAAATGAACTTTTTCTATTATCCTTGGTGTTTCTATAATGTCTAAAATCCCAAAGGGCTATATGGACATATCATCTCCCCTTGCCTTCATGGATCTTAGGTATAAGACAAATCTAAGTTATTCTTTTAGAGAAGTCTTCCTTGGACCAAGATATATGGTATTGGGTATGCCAAGGGATGACTTCAGAGTGGTAATAGGCCAAAGCTAGGTCTTCACTCTATCCACTATATAAAGGCTTAATTTTGGGTAATGCCCCATTAGTGGTATGGTTGGATGATACCTCTCCTCTAGTACCCTTAGAGGTGCATCAAACCATGGTTCTCAAGGATGGGAGACCTCTTGCAGGACTTTATCATCAATCTACTTAACATAGTGTCCCAGACTAAAAACCTTTATTGTAGTGGCCATATTCCTTCTATCCATTGGCTCAAGGGGTCACCCATTCCCATTAAGACATCTCATGCTTTCAGGATCCCTAGTAGAGACAATAGTCCCTTGGGAAGTAGATCTTGGTATGCCTGAAAGGTGACTGCACTATAATGGGAGCCTGTGCTACCAAGATTCTAGGTTATCCACTCTGGATAAGCATGACTAACCTTTGGTTCAAGTGAGAATTCAATGGATAATATCCTTTCAACCTAGGTTTTGGTGTGTTTGTTCACTTTTAACAAAAACCATTATGTCTATTGTGTCTTGCCTAAGTGTTTCACATTAATCAAGATAATTTATAAATTGATAAATTTGAAAATACTTGTCAAAAACATTCAAAATATTTGTTGAACATACACTTTTCAAATTCATTCAAAACGTTCAAAACAATTTGCAAACATACACTTGTCAAAGTTGTGAAAAAACATTACAAACACATGGAAACTCAAGCTTGTTTCCTTAGGATGTTATGACATATCTCTTAAAAATCATTTTGCATATCCATATTTCATATCATGTCCTTATCATATTTTTTGCATAATTATTATTTTCCACTTCTTGATCCCTACATTGTCCTCATTTTGTACTTATCATACCTTACATTATCCTCATTTTACACATCCTAATCCATATTTTGATTTTCATGGTTCTCATTTTGATCCCATCATAATCTTCATTTTGCATCTAGATCCTTGCATAATCCTAATTTTGATCTTATAATAACCCTCATTTTCAAGCTAGAACCTTTTAAGTTTGTTTGAAAATCCAACCAAACATGAGTCTTAGAGTATCTCCTTATTTTTATTAATAAAGGATCTTGACCTTGGTATTTTTATAATTTGTCCTTTTATCATTTTCTTTGAGTCAAATTTTATCTATGTCTTGATGGATTTGACTTGGTCATTTTTATCAAAATTGTACTTTTGATTTTGTCTTCTCTTTCTTGGTCAAGATCCAATATTCATCCTTATAAGGTTGCACTCTTAGCCTTGCATTTTCCAAAGATTTTCCTCAAAATTCAAACCTCATTTTTCATATCCTTAGTTTTCATAGTCGTTATAATGCATAAACTTAGGTTGAATAACCTTGTCCTCATTTTGAATTATCCTATTTTTCACAAACTATAGTTTCATAAACCTTGGTTTTCATTTCATTTCTTAGCCCAAAAAATCAAAAAAAAAATTTATATTTCATTTGAATATCAATATCCAAAGAATTTTCATATCAAACTCCAAAAACATTATCCAAACATCAAAAGCCTCCAACATCCAAGGAGCACTATCAAACATCAACTTTGTCCAAGTCTATAAACATTTCAAAAACTAACATCAACTTTGCATAGGTTAGCCTTTGCACAACTTTTCATATCCCAATAGCATCAACCCAATTCATACTTTCATACTTAATACCTTAGTTTCATTTTCCAAAAATCAAAAATCAAGAAAAGAAAAAAATTTTAATAATCACTTGGTTGTATTTTCATAGTTCTAAGTCCAAAATTTTCCAAAAAATACTTGTATTTTCATTCCATACCTTTGGAACCTTTGCATTGTCATACCTTAGTTGTATTTGCATCCCTTAATCAAAAATCTAAAAAATAAAAATAAAGTGCATTTTGCATACAAAGTCATAATTAGGTGCATTTTCATACATCCTTAGATATCATGCCAATTTTTTCAAGGTCACAAACTCGTACGAGGCAACAAGTCTATCAAACCATGTCCACACAACCATTCTTGGATCCAACAGAAAGCATGAGTTTTCAACAAGTCATCAGTTCAAACATCATGGACACTTCACAAACACCTTTTGTTCCAACACAAAGTTTTCACCCCAATACGACATACACTTCAAATGAAATTACCTCTTTTGATCAAACACAAATGACACCCTCAACAAATAACGATCAATCACTTGAATCTTCCACACTCCTTATCAAAAGGTTGCAAAATAAATTGGGTAAAGAAGACAAAAAAGTTCAAGAGCAATGGAATCTAGTATAAAACGAGGCTACAAAATGGCTAAACTATAGAGTTGTCCATTACAAACTTTTCCTGAAGCTCACATAAAATATCTCATAAAAAAATCCAAAATGCCAAAAATTATTGCACAAATTGCAGAGGCAAAGGAAAAATTCAACCAAATACTTCTAAATGAAGACCTTAAATATGATCAATCCAAACCTATGGCATTTCAATCAAGTGAATTTCAAGAAATGTCACAAGCTTTTGTACCAGCAATTAAATCACAAAATTTTGTTTCCTCCAACAACTTTTCATCAACAACACTTTGTATCCTCAAACTCACAAACAAATCCAATAAGTCTTTATCAAACAAAGACCAACTCAAACATGTCAAATTTTTCACATCAAACAAACATGATCAATGAGAATCCTTTTGAGGAACATGATAAACCAAAAAAAAATTATAACACTTAAATATCAATTCTAGATCACCAACACGATGAACCAAGCAAAAGAAATCCAAATATTATACTATTAAGAAAATATTTCAAAAGTTATTTGAAAAATATGATGATAACAATTCACCCATGTCTAGAAATAGATCATCTTAAAATATTCACATTGATGCTATACCATTTTCCCCTCAAAACACTTACCTTCAAGAAAGATCCATGTCTCCCTCTAGCCCTTCTTATCACAAAAACTCGCAAGAACATTTTCCTTCATCACCCTCAAGTTTCACTTGCAATGATGAAACATCCCAAGACATATCCATTGAACAACTTCCAACTAGTCTCATCCTAGACATAAATTTGTTTCATGCTTCCCAAGCCCAAGAGCCAATACAATTGTGTCCCTCATCTCCAAGAAATCCTATTTCAGATAGTCCATCTAAAAGTCCAAGTCCATCAAATCCAAACACTTATCTATTTTCAAAATTTCATACCCCATGTCAAGAGGATAATCTAAACATAAAAATGTGTCCTAAAATTAATCAAGGTCAAGATATACACAATATCCAATACAATCCAATATTTGACCAAGACCTCATTTCCCTTAAGATTTACAATTAGCTAATTTTCCAAGATGATCCATTTCCCCTTGACCCTTGACTTCCTAAGAAAGATCAAGATCAACCTTCCATATTTCCTAATGTTTCATTTCCAAGTCAAGATCAGAGTATCCCCTCACCCTTAGATCATCCAAAATATCTCATCATTCCTTTATGTCCTCCACAATATCCTTCCATCCCTCAAGATCCCCTATAATATCATATTGTACTAGACGATACTATCACTATTCCTATTCCATTGCAAGATCTCATTATTCTACTTGATCCCTCTCATGGTTTACACAAATTTGTGCAAGATATTCATGAACCCTCTCCAATTCAAAAAGGTTCCCCTAGTTCTATAAAATCTATTCCAATTCACATCCTATCAAGTTCTCCATATCATATATACCTAAAAATGGACTCCCATCTAGTAGCAAGTATTCCACACATCAACAACATTATCGAGTCAAAGGGTCCAACATTTATGAATAAAGTATGTCAAAACCATTTCATATCAAAGATAATTCTATAGATCATAACTCTAGTCCTAAAGCTAACACTCAAGGCATTAGTATCCCTTCCAAATCTAGATCCAAACATATACCTCCTCCTTCACCCCTTCCATCCACTAGTTCACAATCCACTTAATCTTTCCCATATGCAAGTCAACAATTGCACACATCTTGGAGAACCTTTCACCCATTCAAAAGTCCTCCACACAAATCATATCCATTCATGATTTATATTCCATCTCCAAGTAATTTGGATGCCAAGCATAAGGTTTATAAGTCAATAAATCTACATGCAATTAAGGATCAATGTGTCCAGTCTAATCGAAATGTAAAAACAAATAAAAAATGTGATCTCAAAAGAAAAATAAATATAAATAAGGACATAGAGGCCGATCAATCAAAAATAAAAGTCAAAATCAATATGGGTTCCTAAATCTCTTTCGCAAATAATACAATCAAAGAACCCACAAAAGAATGGAAAGTCAAAATACATGTGGATTCCCAAGAAGCTTCTTGAAGCACAATATCCTAAGGAAAGATCAAAGATGGCACCCAAAATTATCATCCCCCCATCAAAAATTATTCCACCTTCCAAATCTATTTTGGGTCCTTGTGTCCCAAAATCCACATCTCTTCCTCTATCAAATCCAAAATTTCATTTTCCTCTATCATTCCATCACCCTTCAAGGTGTGTGCTAGTGTTTTTCTTGTATCCACTTCCATCTACTAAACATTAAGCCTTCTTTCATTCCCTCCATCCTCCTACATACTTTTCCTATCCTTTCATTAAGCCTATCCCATCCCTTTCCTAAATCTCTTTCATCCCCATTTTCATTACCCTACCAACATCTCTAAGCCTACTATCATAGTCATGGTCCATTAATTCATACCTTTCTAGAGAATTATTCAAAGAATAAGATGCTTGAGTCCTTCATCCATCTCATATCATGCATCCATTATCTTTTAAAAATTGTCAAAAAGTCAAAAAAGTCAAAAATAAAAAAATAAAAACAAAGACATATCATTTCGTCCAATAGTGAAAATCTAGCAATAGGTGCTTTGGGCAAGTACCATGATGAAAAGCTAGAAAACATGCATCATGTGTAGTCTATGAACATCTTGCATTCCATACTTGCAGGTAAGTTTTACTCATGTTCTTCCTTATCATTTCCTCCATCATCATATATCCATCATACCCCTTATCCTATTAGCATTCATATCCCTTTTTTGTTCCCAACTTTGATCTTGATAAGGATACAGATCTCACCAAAAGATCCCCATATCTTATATTCTTTACACTATCTTGTCCCCTTGGTCCAAATTTTTCTATCATATAACAATCTATATTTCATATCTCCTTGTCCATTAATGATCTTGCTTTTCCTATCCATATCCTACCATTTTCCTATCACAATTCCTATCCTAATCTTAATAAAAATAAGGACACAAAATTCACAACATATTTTTAAACAAACCTCTTAGCATGTCCATCCTCATGGATCACTTTCCATCTAGTTCCTCAAGTGCCAATAGCCTATCATTTCATATCTAGCTTTTGAGCTTTTCATAAAACATGTCCTTCCATTTCTGTGGATAGTCCTTCGCAACCCAAAAAACCTTGAAAACATTCTAAGTTACCTTTATCCATCTTCCATCTAATTTTCCACTTATCCATCCACAATACCCTTGCTTCTCTAGACACTAAGGGCAATTCATTCTTTGTACATACCTTAAAGACCTAAAAAAATACAAAAAAATCACATATGATCCTCAAAATTCTAAAAAAATCAAATACAATCTTACACTTTCTTTTCCCTTTCTTAAACCTTCCCTTTCATTTTCCACTTCATCTATTAAATGTTTTTTCATGTTTTTATGCACATCTATTACAATTTGTCATAATGTTCCATTTTATGACACTTTTTCTCATTTAAATCTCTTAATCATGGCAATTTCCCATTTGTACAATTTAACAATAACAATTTCCAATTGCACACTTTTCCTTCCAATTTTGCATTTTGGCTCTCAAACTCTATAAATTGAACCTCTTTGTACTTGCTTTAGTTAACCACACTCCTAGTATTCTCATTTTCACCATTCTTCTATCACATCATCTTGTCATTTTTCTATCAACCTTGCTTTAAATTGTAGGTGCATCTTGTCAGTTGGACCTACATTACATTCAATATTTATGGAGAAGAAAGGAGAGCATAGGAGCTACATTTCAAAGGGAGTTTTATTATTTTGAATTCTTTTATTTCCAACTTTCTTTTATGATTGGATTAGATAGTTTGTATATTCTTATATAAGATTAGTGGTTCTCTCATTTATGCATTCTTCCTCTTTTTCTAGTCCTAGAGGTGTACAACTCCTTGCACTATGCAAAAAGCCCTCCCTTATATATAGATGCAAACCCCCAAGTATGCTCATCCTTACCAATTGTATCCTCAAGTGTAGACCTGTGCACCTTTGACCTTCTGTAATTTATGCAACTCCTCCGATTGTGCACTAATATAAATACCACCTTCATAGTTTCACACCTTTTGCAAATGTGCAAGGTCCTTGCCCTCCACTTAATAAAGACCACATAGAAACTATGTTTATGCTTACTCCAACATGTGAAGTTGCACACATTGCGCACATTCACAGGTGTAAAATATGTACAACATGTGTACATCCCTTATACACCTTGCACTTAGCCAATTCTATGCATATTGTACATTGGGCACACATGCATAGGTGCATAAATATAAAAGGTGCACAAGTATGCAATTCTGAGTTTTTTTCTCACCAATTTAATCTATTTTTTCATCTTCTTTTTGAAACATCAGGCATCCTTACTTTCCAGGCAAAAAATATTACTAACATTTTTCATTTTGTGTAGATCATCATGGCATCTTCATCATCTGCAACTATGATTTCTCCAATTCTAGTAACCTTTAAGTTCCAAGGAGTATCGAAGAAGTTATGTTTCATTGACTTATACTTAGATATTAAAGATATAGAGCTAGGACACATAAATTGGAATAAATTCATAGTACTCTGCAACAAGCCCCATGAGAGACTAGAAATGGTTTCTATTTGCATACAATGTGCATTGGTCAATGTCACTTCACACCTAGTCTTAGTACAATCTTCAAAGTTGATCATGAGCATAGCACAACATTACATCATTGATGAGAAGGTAATCAAGACTTTCACTAGAGAGGTTTTACTTGATATTAGGATAGACAATATAGAAAAGGTGTCCCACCTATTTGGTGTCAATAAATACCATGAGATTACATATGAGTGTAGGAAGGTGGTATAGAGAACATAAGAAAGAGGAAAAAACCATAGTGCTAGATAAATACTTCATCACTAAGACCTCATAAAATAGACTAGGAAAAGTTGATATGAATTATGGATACATAATAGAATATATTGGTTATTGCATAGTTCTCTTGAGAAGATTGATGAGACTTCCTATAGTGAGCCATCCAAAGACATGGATTGTCCATTTTATAGAAATGATCAAACCTAGAGTCAAGAAGATTGACAAGGGTATTATCATCAACAACTCATTGGATGAACAATTATCTTTGGTTCAAAATGACCCTCAATTCAATATGACTTTTTATGTAGTATACATACTCATAGCCAAAGTGAAAAAATATCTAGGGATCATAAGAAGAGGGGTTATAGAAGATGTTAATGCTTGGCTGCATATTGTGTACCCTCAGTTGGTACAAAAAAAATTCAAGATGAAATCTTGTAGTACATGATAATAAATGATGTCTTCATCTTTGTGGTAATATGGTTATTTATGGGAGATTGTGAGAAAAGGGTATCAATAAAGGTAGTAGTGAGGGTTGCACAAGTGGTAGTATACTACATGCAATATCATACCTTCACCTTAATCTGGGTGGCTAACACCCTACTACACCCAAAGAAGCTACCATTCTCTTTATTAGAAAGATTGTTCCTACAGGAGATTTCCCAATAGCTTATCTCAACATATGATAGGACCTGGGACAAACATAGGAAGATATTGGTATGGCCTATCACCATCAAGCTTTGTGAAGTGAAACAAAAGCAAGACATTTGTACCTTTCATGTGGAATGGGATAAGTATTCTCCTGAGGAGTACTTAGTGACTTGACCCTATTTTGAAAATAAGGATGTTCAAACACATTGCAGCAAGGGACTTTATTGTTGACTCATTTGTTGAAGATCACTGGTTGAATTGTGTTGATGCTTACTAAGTCCAAATGAAGTACTACTATAATATGGATCTTATACTAGAAGAAAAGGTTGTGAACCTACATATACCTCAAAGTGTGGAATAAGGATACTTTAAATTTCCTAGATCCCACTTATAATAAGGATAAGATTTTTGAGTTCACTATCATGAATGCTAAGGTAAACAAAGAGGAAAATGATGATATCTAACATCGATGGACTGGATGTGGGAGCCCTTCCCCTTGGACACCTTTCCCAATATACCAACTCTGAAGGCATCATCCAAGCTAAAGAAGGGAAAAGGGTCCAAGGTTACTATCCCTATATATAAGGAGAAGTCCCTAGTAAGGCCTGAAAGAGAGATAGTATATGTCTATAGGGAGGAGAAGGAAAAGATAAAGATAAACTAAAAGGTTGTGAAAGAAGAAGAAGAAGTGCAACTCAAGGACCCTTGAGCTCAAGAAGAAACCTCTCTGTCAGTCCCAAAGATAAGTAGAATGAAGATGGTGATTAGTGGAGTGAAGAGGAGATGATTGAAGAAGAAAAGCACTCCATCACCTTAGATACTTGAGACTATACTCCAAGAAGGTGAGGAAGAAGAACAAGAGGGTCATATAGATTATATCCCCTTGAATAAAAGGAAACACCCAGCTAGGGGAACTAAGGAGAAAAGGATGAGAAGCCTAACACAAACTCCTTTGATACCATAAGACTAACCTATCCAGATCGAGGAGTATACCGATCGAGAAGAGGAAGGATGGAAAGGGCCTTTAGTAGGGGATGAATCAGATGAGTTTGATTTTGTTGACTTTGATTTCATGCCCATAGGAACCTACTTGAAGGATAGAGAAATAAGGGATACACTGCACCAAGAGCCACAAGGCAATGACTGGGTATGATTTCTCTGTTCCCACATGATCATATGGAGAAACCTCTTCCACCTTTGGGAAGGATATAAATGCCACCTCCACCTCCACTAGAGCACAATACCATGCCAATGCCTCCTCTCATTCTAGAAGAGTGTAGTTAAGTTACTATAGAGGGAGATCCACATAGGGTTCAAGTAGAGGAAGCTCACCAATTAGGGAAAGTAACTTCAATCAAAGAGAAAGATCCTTTAATAGTACAATCACCTCCCTCTCCTCCTAGAACCACAATGGCCACCACAATGATGGAATAGCTAAGGGTAGAAAATATTTGAGAGAGAATGGATAAAGGGAAAGGACTTCGACCAATGGAAACCCTGTCACCTAGTTAGTGTTAGAATATAAAGTCCACAAATATAACTGAGATGGGGGGGTTGAATCACTTATCCAACTATTAAAACAATTATCAACCTAGTTAATCCTTAACCATATAAGAAATATAATCAGCAACCATAACAAGATACTTATACACAATAACACCAAATATGTTAACTATGGAAACCCTCGATTAGAGGGACAACCTCAGTGTGGATGGTGCCCACAAAATAATGTATTAATATATATATATATATATATATATATATATATATATTCCTTGTTAGAGGATGGAACCTATTAGGAGTCTATGAAATACATTCAATACATATTAGTCCATGTTAGGAGACTTTGAATCCTTGTTAGGAGATTCCAACCTTGTTTGGAGTTGTAGAAGGCAGATGGACCCACTGTCCAAATAGCTTCAAGGGCAAGCCCAATGAACCCACTATCTA
Source organism: Cupressus sempervirens (assembly GCA_028749045.1). Classification (NCBI taxonomy): domain Eukaryota; kingdom Viridiplantae; phylum Streptophyta; class Pinopsida; order Cupressales; family Cupressaceae; genus Cupressus; species Cupressus sempervirens. Next base: position 219,667,713 of record CM053790.1, read on the forward strand.
AATGATCTTTGTTATTCATTGTAGAATAATAGAAATTAATTGTACTTCTCCTTCCTCTTCCTTTTTCCTATCAATTGTACTTCTTCTCCTTCTTATATCAATACCAGATCACCAACTTTGCATCCAATAATCCCTTGGATCACTTTTTTGCATTTACCAAATACTCTGCTCTTGTTCTCACTTCTCAATTGCAATCATGTACAATTCACACTTTACCAAAAGGAAAATATCCTTCCTTTATACCTTGTCCTCAAAATAATTCCTTGAATCATCCTTGAGGTTTTCCTAATTAATTATAATAGGACCATATTAAGATAATTAATTATTTCATAGTCACACAACACTGTTGGCTCACAATATTTACACTTGTTGATGTCATCATTAGATTATCCTCTATTACTGTATAACTTGGCACGTCTTGATTCTATCTCTTTTATGAGATACAAGCCAATCATCAGAAACAACTTATCAGGTACTCTGTCTCTATATTGCTCTCTGTAAATCAACCATATCTTTTGTATGTCTTTGATTTTCTTCATGCATTATTAACCTTGTTTTCAAGACACAATATAGAATATTTCCTTACACATCAAATCTTTGTTCATACGGCCTCAATCTATGTCTTCTACTATACCTGTCTTCACAAAAACCATACTATGTTTTCATCAATGGAATACAAAATTATCAATGCAACATATCAATCATGTTGTATACTCTCCAATTATTAGGATACTCCCCCAAAGGAATATCATCAACATTCATTCTAGCAATATCCCCCTTTGGCATTGATGGCAACATAAATGAAAAAACATCTAAGTTCCAAGAATACCAAAATAACACACTGTCGCAACTATTGTTGCTCTCTTCTTTTATAATCCTCTTTTTCAATCAAATCTAAAAACTCTTTCTTTAAGATCGGCATCAATTTTTCACACTAAGAAACTCGTAGCTTCCCCCTCATAGGAGATCTCTATTGCTCCCCCATACATCAATTTATCCTCCATTAGAGAATTTTCTCCCCCATACATACTTAAGAAAAAAATTTCATCCATTCTCTTCCCCCATTGACATCAATGACAAAGGCTTCATTATGTCAATCATTTGCTCCAAATATTCAACCAATTTGAGTGTACAAGGACACTATTCAAGACCAAATACCAAGATTCCTAGATGACTCTACTCATCTCAGATACTCTCTCATACAAGAAGAATCAACATTCAGTCCAATCAAATAATACAGCTTTGTACCACTAGACTAATCCAATCACTGCATCATCTACTCTAAAGTAGGTAGCACCATGACCCCAAGCATACCTCTCAAGTACTCAAATGTGTCTTTAGTCAAGGGTTTTGTAAAGATATATGCAATCTAATCTTTTGAACTAAAATACTCCAATTTGGTTTATTTCTTTACAAATTTTTCTCTCAAAATATGATACTTAATAGATATATGCTTAGTCTTAGAATGAAATACATTATTCTTAGACATACTCATTATACTTGTGTTATCACATTATATGATAATAGGTTTTTAAAATTTTATCCCAATGTTCTTCAAAATTTGCTTCATCCACATGACTTGATTGCAATTATTTGTTGTTGCTACATACTCTACATTAGTTGTACTCTAGGAAATACAATCTTGTTTCTTGCTCAACCAAGAAACCAATCTCCCTCCAAGGAAAAATTCTCCACCGCTAGTTCTTTTTATGTCATTTATATTGCCTACCTAATCTGCGTAACTATAAGCACATAAAGTGAAATCACTTGATCTGTTATACCATATCCCATAATCAAATGTTCCATTCAAATATTTGAATATCATTTTTACTACTACATAATTATACTCCTTAGGATTGGCTTCAAATCTAGTGATAATCACAACTATAATTGCTATATCTGGTCTAGTGTGAGTCAAATATTGCAAACCTCCAATCATTGATATGTACTTCTGCTCAATTGTAGGTGTCTCATCTTTGCTAGATAGTTTGTGACCAATTATCATTGGTGTACTAATAGGCTTACAACTTTCCAAGCTAGATTTCTTAAAAAGGTCTTTCATATACTTAGCTTGTGAAATGAAAACACCATCATTGATTTTCATAATCTATAAACCTAGGACAAACTTCATCTTACCAGGCATACTCATCTCAAATTCATTTTTCATTTCTTTAGAAGATTTATCACTTGCCTCATCATTACCTTCAAAGATTATGTCATCAACAAATATCACAATCATTGAGAAACCATTCTTAATTTCTTTCAAATATGATTACTATCTGTTGTATGTTAAGCAAATCCAAGTTTTTCCAAATACTTGTCCAATCTTTCATACTAGGTTCTAGGTGCTTTCTTTAAACCATATAGAGATTTCTTTAATATGCATACCATATCCTTGTCTTTTTTCAAAGGAAATACTTCAGGCTACTCAATATAAACCTCTTCTTCAAGTTGTCCATTCAGAAAGGCTAATTTGACATCCATCTAAACTTCTTATTTGACATCCATCTGATATACTATGAACTATATACTATAAAAACTATGACCAAATTATTTACATGTCTAATAAATTAAAAAAATTCATACCTTGTAGTTCCATTTTCATAAGCAAACCAATTCCTTTTGTTGATCTTCTTATCTTCTTTGGATCTATATTTATCATTTTTCATGTTTTCATTCCTTTGTATGCAACAACAAAATTCTAGATCTAGAAACTCGATGATCTATTTTGTACACAATTATGAAATCTCACCAAGAAGCTCCATCTATTGAGTGTCAAAATTTCCTCTATCTAATTTAGGACTTACTATTCAAAAGTGACTCATCATTGATCTCCCAAATTTATCAACCTTTTTTTTCAAGAACCTAAGGCTCTAATACCAATCGTTAGAATATAAAGTGCACAAATATAACTGGGGGGGGGGGGGGTGAATCACTTATCCAAATATAAAAAAAATTATCAAAATTATTAATCCTTAACCATATGAGCAATATAATCATAAACCATAACAAGATAGTCATACACAATAAAACCATATATGTTAACTAGGGAAACCCTTGATCAGAGGGAAATCCCTAGTCGGGATGGTACCCACAAAATGATGTACTAATATAAATATTTATTGTTTGAGGATGGAACCTATTAGGAGTCTATGAAATACAATTAGTACATATCAGTCCCTATTAGGAGAATTTGATTCCTTGTTAGGAGATTCCAATCCTATTAGGAATTGTGCCAACCCTGTTAAGAGTTGTAGAAAGTAGATGGACCCACTATCCAAAGAGCTTCAGGGGTAGGACCAACAAACCCACTGTCCAAATGATCTATTTATTATTCCTTGTAGAATAATAGAAATGAATTGTACTTTTCCTTCCTCTTCCTCTGTCATGTCAACCAGACTTCTTCTTCTTCTGATCTCAATACCAAATCACCAACTTTACATCCAATAATTCCTTAGACTGATTATTTGCATTTACCAAGTATTCTTCTCTTGTTCACACTTCTCAATTGTAATCACATACAATTCATACTTTACCAAAAGGAAAATATCCTTTCTTATACCCTATCTTCAAAATAATTCCTTGAGTCATCCTTCAAGCTTTCCCAATTAATTATAATAGGACCACATTAAGATAATTACTTATTTTGCAATCACACACCATTATCATATCACAGTCTTTATAACCTCTCACATGTATGACTCTAGACCCTACACACTCATTGAAATCATCATAAGACTATCCTTTTTTATTGTATAACTTTACATATCTTGATTCTATCTCTGTTAGGAGATATAATCCAATCATTAGAAACTACTTATCAGGTACTCTTTCTTTGTACTACTCTCTATAAATTAAACATATCTTTTGTGCATCTTCAATTTACTTCGTGTTCACTTAACCTCATCATCAATATATAGTGTAGAACACATCCTTAACCATGCTTCACCTAAACATTAAACCTCTATCTATATGACCTTGATCTTTTTCTGCTACTTTGCCAGTCTTCACAAAAACCATACTATGTTGTCATCAATGACAAACACAGTCATGAATGCAACACATCAATCATGCTACATACTCTCCAATTCTTAGGATGCTCTCCTAAAGGAATACCATTAGCATTCATGCTAATAATTAGTACATATCTCTAATGGGCTTCACTCAAACATGGTTGAAATATGTAGTAAAAGCTTGAAAGAGGAGGTACATAACAACTTTGGTAGAAGGAATGATAGTTTTGGTAGATTTCATATAACCAATCGTGCCCCCTCTAGATGATCCAGATTAGATAGAATTCATAATGAGGAATAGATAAAACAAATTGGTTCCACATATAACCATTCCTCCTAGCCATGTTGATCCAGAAAATATAACACCCCAAGATTACCAATATAGGAAATTGAATTGGAGAAGGCTGCCAATGATATGACTAAATTTTTGATGACCATGAATCCCCAATAGGTATTCCATCAATTTGATCACAATGAAGAAGAGAACCAAATTTTGAGGAAACAAAATGAGATTTTGTGGGAGTTTGTAAAAGAGCTAGCAGGTCTCATTGCCCTTCTCACCTTGAGATAGCTTTGAAGCCTACCCTTGAGAAATGATCTATGGCCTTGTTGGTGTATAAAATTTTTTGATGCCTTTCTATGAGCTTTCCTGCTCAAGGTTGAAAAATCAACACAATTTTGGAGAACAAAGAAGGTTGAATCTTTGTTTGTTCAACCTCCACGCTTTAGCGTCTACAAGACTTAGGTGGTTGTACCTTTGATTTAACAAAGAGAATGGTGAACGAAATATAGACTTAAGGATGCTCTTGAGTTGGAAACAGTTATCAAGGAAAAATTGATTATAACAATGAATGTTTGTAAAGTATAAAGGGATAATTTTAAAAAAAATGTGTAAATTCATAGTATAGCACATGAAATTGGGATGATATTGATTGTTTACCTTCCACAAACTCATTCTCAATTTTCAAATTATAAATATGACCAGTGCCTTCCTTATTGGAAAAGAGAGTCAACTTTGTTAATTACAAAATTTATCATATGTTTTGGAGATAATCGGTCCACCATCAACTAATAAATTGGAAAACTAAGAATATTCCACAAACCCTAGATAATTGAATTTAACTTCAAAATGAAGACCAATTATGAAAAACATACATAAGCATATGAGTTTTTTTTTAAAAGGTTTTCCCTAATTCTGCCCTATAAATAGTGTGAACCTAATGAAGAATTGAGTTCAATAAAATCAATGACCAATTTCTTATCTTTTGAAGAAGAATGTGGTATATTTTATTAATTAGTAAAAGAGTGAAACTAGGCTGTAACAAGTTGTAGTATCTACACCACTGTACATGCCTATATTTGCCAAAAAAATTGTATAGTTCTTGTATGTATATGTATATATTGTTCTATCTATATAAGGCCTTGGTACCCTTTCTTATAGAATACTAAATAGTGCAAAAAAAACGTCAGGACTTTAACTAAAAACTAACTGCAACTTGTTACAAATTGATTACAATAAAAAAGAAAACAAAAGAGAATCATAATTCTCGCATCATATTGAGAATTTCCTCCAGGTGTAAGGCAACTTCTTCACTAGGAACTCCAACCAACATTTTGAAGGCTTCCCCTATTTCTTCCTCCATCATAATCACTTTGATACTAGGCATATATTATACACAAATCCCACACAATTGTGTACATGTTATTGATGATCCTCTTAGACTGGTGTTTATCTAGGTTGCATGACTGAGTATGGCATTTCATTTTCATCACTAGATTGCACTAATAGCCCCATAGCTTTTATCCAAAAAAAATAAAATGCATAAAAATGCAAAAGAATGTTTTTCAAAAAAGAAGAAACCCACCAAATTTTGTTATAACCATGAGCAAAGCTGAATGCAATAAATGATCATATTTTCTTCAAATTTTTACAATGCACCACCTTATACCCAATATCATATGTAAATAAGTTCAGAAAATATAATAAATCCTTGACATGACCTTTTATGTTTCTCAATTAATGCATCTTTATGATTTTTGAAATTACAAATTGTTAGAGAACTAGCAACATCAAAATCATGAAATAGATCATTAAGAATGTCTTATTTCCTGAAGTCACTAAATTAAAATACAACTCTAAACCTAGCCTCAAAACCATGAAATCAAAGGCAAATGCTTTCCCATATTCCATAATCACAAAATTAGAAACCCTACTCAATGTCATGTTTTGAATTTGTGAAACTTAGTTAAAACACACAAGTTTTGAGGTTTCATCAGTGGCTTTTTCTAGGGATGCATATTCCTATAGGATATGGAGAGAATCCAACTATCTCTAGAACAAAAGAACAAAAAGAAAAAATATTAAACATTAAGCATCAACCCTATTGTAACAATAATAAATAATAATAAATAATTATTTAAGAGAAAAAGTGTTTAAGGTATTGTCCATGAATAGGAAATTCTTATATGTGTTCGTTTGTCTCTTCAAGAAGGAAGGAATGCTCTCTAGCTTTGTTAGATATAATATAAGGCCCTAACAATAAAGGATCAAATTTTCCATGCTTCCCTTTGTCTTGGTCCTTAAAATTCCATTTTAACACCCAGTCTCCCACGTTAAAAATTCTCTTTGTGGCCTTTTTGTCATGCAAATATTTCACACCTTTTTCATGTCTTTTGATGTTGTGCTCCAATGTTGATCTTCTCTTCTAATCCAATTTAGCAAATGCAGTGATTCTTTCATCCATAAAAGCAATATCCTCAAGTCGCATGGCTCTGATTAATCTATACACTAGTAATAAATTATTTTCAAGATTTCTTGCTTCTTGACCATATACAAGTTCAAAAGATGAGAATCCAATTGACTTTTTTCTTGTTATCATATCTACCCATATGTAACCAAGTGCAATTTTGAATGCCAAAATCTCTTGTTGTTATCTAACATCCTTTTTATAATTTTAAGAATAATTTTATTACTTGACTCAGCTTGAGCATTTTCCTGTGGATGGTAAGGGGATGTATATGACACTATTATCCCATAATTTGTGCAAAATTTTGTGAATTACTCTAATCTAAAACACATCCCATTGTCAAAAATAAGCTTTTTAGTAACACAAAATCTTGTCAATATGTTATTCATCAAAAAAATTATAACAAAAGTACTAGTGGATCTCCTAGTTGGGATGGCTTTAACCGATTTGGCGAAATAATCCATAGCAACTAGAATCCAACTGAATCCACTACTTGACTTATTACTGAGTTCACCTATGAAATCTACTCCCCATACCTAAAATGATTCATGTGGTTGTAATTTTCTAAGGGGAAGGCTCTATTATACTTCAATTTACCTAAAAACCTCTAACATGCTTCACATTTGCTCACATAATCACAAAATTCTCTAAAGAGGCAAGGCCAATAATACCCTTCCTTTAGATTTTTTTTGCAGTAGGCCAAGCACATAAATGTCCTGCACAAATTCCTTCATGCTATTGTTTTAGAATGATGGCTGCCTAGTGAGTGTCAAGACAAAAATGTTATATGCTATCTCTATTTTTCCAATATAAATCTCCTCCAATAAGAACATATTTTGTTGCATGCAATTCAACTATCCTTTTTTGGTTTTCAATCAAGCTATCATGATATTTCATGGTTCTTAAATAGTAGACAATATTTGTATACCAAGGGCATTAATCTATGGTCACTTCGACATGATCTTCTTCCACTTGATTAATTTGCGATGCCTTCATATTAGCATCTTCCATTATCTTTTCCAATCCTTGACCTCAAACCAATTTAGTTATCTGAATGCCAATGTTAAATTCTTGGATCTAATTAATCCATTTGTATCTTATTCCTGCAGTATCAGTATGTATAAATATATCCTTGACAATTGCATTGGGAACATAAGATATAGCACTAGCACCTACCAAATACGGATGGAAGGCCTTCATAGCTTTAACCAGAGCATACATTTTCTTCTCATTTATATCATAATTCAACTCAAAATTATGCAAGATCTTGCTAAAGAAAGCAATCGGTTATGCATGCCCTTCTTCATTCTTATGGAGCATAACATCATCAATCATATGATAAGATGCAAATGAAAAAAACTTGAAAAGTTTTACTGAAATATGAGGCTTTAAGCATATGTGCTTCTTTTATAGCTCTTTTTATGTCCACAAAGGCTTGCAAAGCCTAATCATCCCAAACTATGTCAGCTCCCTTTTTGAGCATTCTTGACATATCCTTAATGATTTCACCAAAATTAGATACAAATATTCTAACAAAGTTAATCTGACCAAAAAATGACTGAATTGTTGAACTGCCTCACAATAGGTGTTCCATAGTCATGCGCTAGGCCTGGCTTAGGAATAATCTATTTAAGCTAAGGACTACTTTTCCCCTACCATGAGGTGCATTTAGATTGTCAACCCAGGGACGTATACTTGAAATGGTCGGCACAGTATGTGCACTAGGTACCTTGATGAGTCATTATGCTTGTGTTGCAGGAAAGTAAAAATGCAAAGGAAGGAAACTACACTACTGTTGTAGAAAGGAAACTACTGAATCTATGAATGTTGAAAACACAATGACAAGATAACAGAGATTCCATCTTGACTCATCCATTAGACTGTTCTCGTAGATGTTGTAGGAATGTTCATGAAGTGTGATGCTACAGGAAGGAATTAACTAGCTATTTCTTATTTAAAATACTGCTAATGCTAGTAAAATGAATCTATTCTATTCTAATCTAATCAACCTTCCAAGTGGGCCCCCTTGGTTGGCTTCTCTAATCTACCAACACAGGATAGAAACCAAAGAGAACTAATTCATTTTATTAATCAGTTATTACATAATTCAAAATTGTAAAACACAACTGCAACAAATTGTGAATCAGTGTTTTCTTCTTACTCGATAAAACTTATCAAAACCAAAAATTGAAAACTAAAAAATTCACACATAGGATTCAATCTCGACATATATAGGGAATCTACACTTTATTACATAACGAAAAAGTAACTATGCTAAGTTAAGTCCGCAGGAGAGAATATAGGAGAACAACTGAAAGTGAAAAGGAAGGATAACGGAATTGAGGAGGGAGCAATGAAGTCGTGGCATCCACCTGTTACAACATAAATGCAGAGAAGGTAATGGCTCGTAAAAACTCCTTCTTATTCGCTGCCATGTTTCCTGGAGTGGTTATAACTTCCTTTTCGTGGTTTTTCCTTGATGCTCGTTTCTCCTTGAATGTTGTCAGCAACCAACTTCTAGATTCTTCCACTCATCCTTTAATCCTTATCATCAAGTTAGTTATGATATAAAATGTGTTTGCAAATAAACATCCATCAAACTAAATTCAAGCATAAGAACGCACATTTGGATATTTATATGAAATATTGCATATTAGATATAATTTAGGCAAAGGATGACATAGTTTTTTCTACCCCATAAATCATCAAAGGTTTATCAAACATAAGCTTATAAGTGTTAAAACAAGGATGAACAGAGTATCATAAAGTATCTTAAACATAACAAAACAAAGGCATTTTTTAGACTCATCATCTACCCCCTGCTAAACTAATGCTTGTCCTCAAGCATTACACTTCTTTGTCAAAGATCTGAGCTCCCCAACTTCTATCTTTCCCTTTCTGCTACTCTTGAAGGTGTAATAGAATCCTTTGGTCCTTTACCATACTTCTCGCCTGTGGTCTTCATGTAACTTATCAATTTTTTCAACATCAATATCATACAGGGGTCATAAAAGCATTGGAGGTTGCATGGTTAAAGGAAACCATAGCTCTGGCCTTAGTTTCTTTCCCAGTTCTAAATATTTTGGAACTCTATACAATGCTGCTTCCAAATTAATAGGACTGTGTGGCTCTGATTTCTTGAGAGAATCAGGTAACCGTGCCCATCTACCTCTTACTCTGGTCATAGCTCTTTGGAATGCAAAGTATGGCAAGTTTTCATATTCGGCATATACTTTGGCTCTAGCAGCAAATACCTTCTTTCTAATGTCTGGATTACTCTTCTCATAGGTTAATGTGAACTAGTCTCGAAGCATTTCTTCTAGTTGTTTACTTTCGGCCCTCAAGGGTAAAGGTTTTGTTCTCTCCTCATCTCTGTAATTAACCAGTTGTCTATCATAATTCACCTCATTAGACATCCATGACATTAAAGCTTTCAGATGCACATCTCCTATATAGAGCAAAGGATTCCACTCAGTTTCTACAGGAATGACAAAATTATGAATATACAACTCACACAATAGATTTTGCTGCCATGGTGGTAAGGTTTGATACAGCCCATAAAACTCTTGTACGGTTTTGAATTATGCATTTACATTTTTTAGGGTTAACATCAACTAAAACAAAAGATATTGTTCTTCCAAACAAAAAGTATATACTCGAGGAGGTGGTCTGCAAGCAAGAGCTTGATCAGCTAATTTAAGTGCATGTTCTGTGCGTTGTTTCTATCTTTCTAGCTATTCTTTCAATTCTTCAATCTTCTCATTTCATGATGTTATGATCTTGCTCATTATTTTCTTCTCCTCTTTCCATAGTGCCTCAGCAAATAAATGTTGTCCATATAATTGGAAAAGGAGTTTTTGCAAGGTGACGGCACTGTTATCCTTTTCATAATCCTTTTCCTTTTTCTGTTCCTGCCATAGATGTTTCGCCAAACTATTGATCCATGTTGACTTATAGGGGACTAAGGCAGTATTTGAATTATGACTTTCAAGAACTACTTCATTCTCATCGCTTGAAACACCTGGTAAATCCATTAAGGTTTCATTAATTTCTTTCTCACATGCTACAAGAGGACTACCAAAAGCTTCTGTCATCCTAGTGTGAAGGGGAGAATGGTCAGAAATTATCTACACAGGAGACTCTGGAGTAGGTGCTTTAGACAATATAGGGTTTTTAAAAATCTGCCCTCTCATTCTAGGGCTTCTCCACAAAGGAATCTCTTCTTGCACTATTGTCTTTTCACCTACTTCTCTATTTCGATATCACTACTGCAGGATTAGTTGCTGCAGGAACCTTCTTTGTTTTCTTCTGTTGCTGAATTGCAGGACTAGGTTTTTGTTGAGCAATGATTTCTTCTGGTGACTTCCATTTCCTTTTAGCTTGACTAGTAGTTGGTTTAGGGATGTCCTGTTTAGGTGAAGGCACATTCGCTTGAGTGGAAGCAATTTTTGGTTCAATCCCTTGTGTGTTTTTTGTTTCAGCTCCCTCAATATTTTGTTCTGCAGGCTTATGCTGGGAACTACATTTTCCTCACCCTGCTATTCACTAGGGTCAACTTGGGGTTGTAGGGTTTTAAATTTCACAAATTCATCCCATGTCAAAGGGGATACATCCCTAAGAGACCTTTCTATTAACAACTTAATCAAAACATGGTGAGTGACAGAATTATCTTTCCCTTTTTGAGTCTCTTCCGCACTAATACAGAGCATATTATACAAAAAATTTGGGAGATTCATGGAAATATTGTGCCTTATACAACTAAGCAACTTAAAATGGTGTGCATGTAAGTGAGAAAATATGCCTTCACAAGTAAAATACCTGATGACATGCATTGATAGGTCAGGGTATGGAGGCGGAAAAGACAATCTCTTGAACCCCTGCTTTGTAACATCCAATGGAGGGTCATGTGGGGTAGTGAACTGGGCCCTTGTTGACCTAGCGTCATGCGAGCTCGAATAATGCTCTCCAATAGGAGGTAACCCTGTTACTTCTACAATTCATTCTTCTATTGCAATTACTGTCAAACCCCACACAGAAGCTTCATCTTCATCAAATGTCCTAGTGAATTCTACAACTGCTTCTTCATCATATGCTGTTAAATTCAAACAATAACCTAACCACCCGCATGCATTGAATCTTCTTACTGCTTCTACATCAGAGAGCAACAAAATGTGCTTGACCGGCTCTTTTCTCTGTAAACCTCCTCCCATTCCTTGATACTTCTGCTACTCCGTTTCCCTCTCCCTTTCAGAATGCAAACTTCAAAACTCTGTGTTATTTCTTAGACGCTTCACTACTTCTTTTTGGGAACATTAATTGCCATAACCAATTTTTATGTGCCATAAGTAAACTTTAGGTAAAAGTAAATCATGAATTTGTGTGGAAATCGTCTAGAAACATGGTTCAAATGCCAAAAAAAAATTTAAAATAGGTTACATCATGGCTTAGCTTAGCACAAAAAATTTAGCACAAACAAAGAAAAAATCATTCAGAAAGTGGGAGTACAACACTTGACATGGCATACTTATGGCAAAAAGTTCTCATTAATAAAGGGTAATGCCAAGATTTTCAAAAATCATCATAGTTAATCAGGCATGTCATTGGATAGTATGACACTCCCTTGCCCCCTGCTAATTTTACGACAAGTGTCCTCACATGTCAGACTAGTATGGGTTAGGGACTGGAATATGTCGTAATTATAAAGACTATGCAGTATTAGATATAATTAACAAAATCTGCAAACTTATAAATGAATAACATTTTGAAAATGTTTATACCTGCTAAGTGGATTTTCATGTGCTCCAAAGAAAGGTGGTGAAAATAATGTAAATGGAAGCATCCATTAGCATGTGCAGATTTGATTGAAAACACAAAAACGTAAGTATGTAGAAAGTGAGTGGATGGAAGATTAAGAAATGGAGTGAGGTGGGTGGATGGAAGATTAAGATATGAATGGAAAGAAATGTCATGAAAAGAAAATGGACTTTATGCGAACATAAATTTATTATTATGGACATGCAAATTAGAATTAATTTTGAAGAAGAGCAGGCGGAAGGTTTTCACCTTCGGCTTCAGGAAGAGATACTTGAGTTGTTGGATCCGGTTGTTCGACCTATTGCATGAACTCGGCTTTTGTTTGAGGTTGTTTGTAAATTTTAAGTCGATGACCATTGATCGGCATTTTGAAAGGCAGATCATCAATTGTGGTTAGTTGAACTATTCCATTGTCAAAGACATGGATGATTTTATATGGTCCTAAACATCACGTCTGCAGCTTCCCTAGCATATCCTTGAAGCGAGAATCATACAATAATGCCCACTCACCAGCTTTGAACTGTTTATTGAGGATATGAGAATCATGCCAATGTTTTCTCTATTTTTGCACCAGTTCAGTATGTTCTAAAGCGGTCTTGCACATTTCATCCAAAGAATTAAGATGTAGGAGATGTTCTCTTTGTGCTGTAGGAAGATCAATATCTAAGGTCAAGGATGTTCTTAAAGTCTTATGTTCAAATTCAATTGGAATCATTGCCACTTTCCCATACAAAAGCTCAAATGGTGTGAATCTGGTAGTGGTTTTCAAAGTTATTCTATAAGCCCAAATAGCTTCTTGTAATCGGCTGGTCCAATCCCAACGATGCAAATGGACTATTTTAGTTAGAATATTTTCTAGCTCACGGTTGGTAACTTCTACTTGTCCATTGGCTTGTGGATGATAAGGACTAGATCTGCGATGCCTGATGTTATACTGTTTCATCAATGCTGAAATCAGGTTAGAAGTAAACTGTGTGCCTTGATCACTAACCAATTCTTTAGGAACTCCATAACGTGTAAAAATCTCTTCATACAGGAATTCGCCAACTTTTGCATCACGGGCATATTTCATAGCCTTAACCTCAACCCATTTGGTTAGGTAGTTAGTACAAACTAGAATATAAGACTTCCCATTGGATGGACGATCAATAGGACCAATGAAGTCCATTCCCCATTTGTCAAATGGTGTTAACACCATTTGAGGGTTCAAAGGCATTTCATCTATTTTGGTTGGGCGACCCATTCTTTGGCATTGGTCACACTTCCTTGTATAATTGACTGCATCTTTATGAAGGGTAGGCCAATAGTAACCAGTGGCTAAGATTTTGAAAGCTGTTCTTTTGGCTGCAAAATGTCCTCCGTAGGGCTCATTATGACATGCATGCAAAATATCATATGTCTCATCTTCTCTTACACATCTGCACATAACTTGATCAGGTCCAGTATAGAATAGAAAATTGTCTATCCATGAGAAACGAAAGCTTTTCTGTATGAGCAGCTTTCTTTACTTATAAGAAAAATGCCTTGGTGTCTTATTAGTTATAATGTAGTTAGCAATATCTGCATACCATGGAACTTTAACAGCAATATGAAACAAATGTTCATCTGGAAATGCATCATCTACCAAAGTAGTGTCAGTATCATGATCATTGATTCTTGACAAATAATCAGCTATGACATTTTTTTTCCAGGCTTATCTACTATGGTTATGTCAAATTCTTGTAACAAGAGTAACCATCTTGCTAACCTACCAGTTATAGCAGGTTTGTTCATGAGATACTTGATTGTTGCATGATCAGTATGAACATAGATAGGATAACCTGTGATGTAATGCCAAAATTTATTTAGAGCATAGACTACTGCTAACAATTCTTTTTTAGTCACTGTGTAATTCAATTCTGAACCATGAAGACTCTTACTAATATAATAAATGGAATTCTCAAGATTTTAGTGTTTCTGTGCTAAAACTGCTCCTATGGCATAATCAGAAGCATCTGTATATATGTGAAAAGGTAGGTTCCAATTAGGGCCTTGTAAAATTGGGGTTGTGGTCAAAAGTTGCTTAAGCTGCAGGAAAGCTTTATCACACTCAGGTGTCAATTTGAATTTAGCTTCTTTTGTAAGCAACTTATACAAGGGACTGGCTATTTTACTGAAATCTTTTATAAAACGCCCGTAATATCCAGCATGTCCCAGAAAAGATCTGACATCGTTTAATTTAGTGGGTATGGGTAATGTTTGAATTACCTCAATTTTAGCTGAGTCTACTTGTATACCTGCAGTAGATATGAAATGACCGAGTACCACACCCTCTTGCATGAGCATGAAACACTTTTCACTATTTAGTGCCAAATTATGTTCTTGACATCTTACCCAAACTTTTTCAAGATTTATCATTGCTTCTTCAAAAGTAACTCCAAATGTTGTAAAGTCATCCATATAGATTTCCATACAATCATGTGATATATCAACAAAAATACTAATTACAGCCTGTTGAAATGTTGCAAGAGCATTACAAAGACCAAATGGTAAAACAAAGTATGCAAAACTACCCCATGAACAGGTAAATGTAGTTTTGTCTTGGTCTTCAAGAGCAATACTAATTTGATTATAGCCACTGTATCCATCTAAAAAGGAGAAGTACTTTTTTCCAGCTAGTGTATCCAAAACTTGATCTATGAAGGGTAAAGGAAAATGATCCTTTTTAGTAGCCTTGTTCAACTCCCTATAATCTACACAAATTCTCCATTTTCCTCCTTTCTTAGGTACTATAACCAGCGGTGATACCCATTTACTATCAGATATAGGATAGATAAACCCAACATCAAGCAGATTCTGCAATTCTGTTTTGACTATTTCTCTAAGGCTTGGATTTATCCTCCTTTGAGGTTGACGAAGTGGTAGAAAACATTCATTAATGTATATCCTATGGGTACATAGTATAGGGCTTAATCCTTTCATATCATCATAATCCCAAGCAAAAATCTTCTCATGCTTTTGAAGAAATTCTTTTAATTGTTCCATCTGTATCGATGTCAATTTGGGGTTAACATGCAGTTTATGGCCTTTACTTAGTTCAAAAGGAATAGTGGATTCTACCATAGCAGTTTTAGAGATTGAGCTTCCTTCTACTTCACAGGGAAGTAATGAACAAATATTTTTAGGTTCCTTAAGTAAAGTACAACTTGTATCACACTCCTCATATGTAATCAATTCTAATACAGAGCTTTCAGACACATCTTTTCCTACCACACAGGTGTTGGTAAGGATGCTCTGGATTACTGAATCTTCTTCTTGCAACTTTAGAAAATATTGCCTATGTAACATCATAAGTTGTACTATGGAATTTATCTCTTCTTCTTCATCTCCTAAATTTGGCCAAAGAGATGTACTCAAATCTGGTAATGGTTGTGCAGGAGGATATAGATCAAATTGCTTGGTTGCTCAGCCATTTGATATGGTCATATTTCCTGATCTACAATTTATGTTTGCATCAGCTGTGGCCAACCATGGTCTACCTAGAATGACAGGATAGCCAGATAGGTTTACTTTAGGGGGCAAAATCATGAAATCCATAGGATATTCTAGGGAATCTAAGGTCACAACAATATTTTCTATCATTCCATCAGGAGTGACAATGGAATTATCTGCAAGCTACAGAATAGTTGGTGTGGGCCTTAATCCTTCTATTTGTAACTTCTTCATGGTCTCTTTATTCATCACATTTATAGAAGCTCCCAAATCTATTAAGGCATTTTTAACAAATTGACCATTGATGCAGACACTTACTACTGGACTCGCTAGCTCAGAATATTTTGGTGTAATCAGTCTGCCTAACATGATATCAGCTAAATGTCCAACAACATGAACTATGGTGGGATCCTTCTTCTTCCTTCTAGGTTTCTTTAGACAAGCTTCCCTTATAGCTTTTCCTTAAGCAGGAATGTCCTTAATGGCTTGAAACAAAGGTATTCGGACATGCATATTCTTCAACTGATTAACAATGTCAAAGGGTTGTTCCTTGCTTTGTTCCTTTTGTATTAGTTGGTCTGGAAAAGGAGGCTCTACTACTGGTTGGTCTGGTATTGGTATGGTAACATTAGTTGGGTCAACAGGTTCATCAACCAAAGGTTCTAATGCTGCAAGAGAGTCTAATACTTTAGTTATAAGAGGTGGCCTTGGTGCTGGTAAGGTCGTTCCAGATCTCAAATGTATATATGCGACATCTAGAGCATAAGCAAGGTACTGCTAGGTATTAGTACTATACATGGGCTGATATGGTTTTCTATTTGGATTTGGCTAAGGCTACATAGGTAGCTATGTTTGCTTTTGAGGTCCACTATTTGTAGGTGGTGGCATTAAAGTAGGTTGTTAAGCTGGAGGGGGTAATTGTGGAACACCAATATTTTGGTTAGGCCATTGTTGAGATCCCTTCCATTGGTTTAGAGATTGCCAATTCCCTTGGGGTGGTTGCCATTGGTTCTGCTGGTTCTGGGGCCATTGGTTATTCTACTGGTTAGGCCAAGGTTGTTGGAAATTTTGAGACCATTGAGACTGTTGTGGGTTATTTTGCCCAGCATTATTCCAATTGGGTTGGTTTTGTGGAGGACCTTGGGTATTGCAATTTTACCATTGATTACCATATAAATTTGAATTTTTCAAGGGGTCTTGAGGCATACCTTGATGTTGATCCCATGGTCGATGTTGAGCTACAAAGAATACTTGCTCATCATCCCCATCTATCTTTACATATTCAGTTGGAAGATGCTAGTTCTCCATGCTTGCAACCAATTTATAGTAGCAATCTTTCTTTTTCTTTCGGCAATGAGGACAGTACTCAGCTAGTTGTAACTTAGCCTCTACTTGCTTCTTCTTTGCATTCATTGTATCCAACTGTGTAGCGACATCATTACTGATGTCTTGTTTGAAATCTGACAACAAATTGGATATTTCAAGTTTTAAAATGCCTTGACTAATTCCTTTTGTAACCGTAGAACGGGGTCCTCGACCTTTCTTCATGGTTGACCTTGATTAGTTCTAACATATCTTTTTGAGGTCATCCCATTGAGCTTGATATACATCTCCACCAGCCATCAGGTCCAATGCTTCCAAACAGTCTTCATTCACTCCTCTTAGAAAGACTAGTTTTTGGGAATCTTCAGACAATGTGTGCTGAGGATTCTTTTGTAGTGTATATAAAAATCGAGAAACATAGTCTTCTAATGTCTCTTCCTCCTTCTGTGATATCCTAAAGATATCATCTCCTCTTGTGCTAGATGCTTTGCAATATTCTTTATATTTTTCCAAAAACAAGGCTTGCATTTCATCCCAA
This sequence comes from Cupressus sempervirens, assembly GCA_028749045.1. Classification (NCBI taxonomy): domain Eukaryota; kingdom Viridiplantae; phylum Streptophyta; class Pinopsida; order Cupressales; family Cupressaceae; genus Cupressus; species Cupressus sempervirens. The sequence goes on from CM053790.1 coordinate 219,685,619, forward strand.
TTTACAGCTGCATTGGCTCCTAAGCCCATGAACCATCGTAAAGCTGATTCTTTCAATGTGGCTGGAAATAATTTAAGCTTATGGGCATCAGTGTTATAGTCAAAACTACGACAAAGGATGTCGAACTCAAACAAGAAGGTATCAGGGTCTTCTGTTGCAAGGCCATAGAACTTCAAAAGAGCAGTGGGAGGTATATTCTTGAGATTGGCATTGGTTATGAGACTTGGAAGTGGAAATGGAAAAGTGGGTTGCGCCATGACTGGTGGAACTGGATTATGAGGTTGTTGCTAAAAAGGAAGGTTAGGCACTAGGTGATTAACAACTGGTGGATTCGAGGTAGTGTTATCAAGAAAATTGGTCAATATTTTAGTGAAGGGCTGGAGACCAGATATATCTAGGGATTCAGCTCTTGATGATGACACTGTGGGGAAAATAGGACTTGCGTCTTCAAAGGGAAAATCAACTTCTTCTTCAACTTCTTCATTCAAATTAACAGATCCCTGTGGAAGAAATCTGCCATATTCATCTCGTCATCTTCCTCTTCGATGCATGCAACTAAAATTTTCACACTGGTAAAAAGAACTTAATCTAAAAACTATGACTCAAAAATGCTCCTAGCTTGACACCATCCCCGGCAACGGCACCAAAAATGAACCGCCTCAGAATAGGTGTTCCATAGTCATGCGCTAGGCCTGGCTTAGGAATAATCTATTCAAGCTAAGGACTACTTTTCCCCTACCATGAGGTGCATTTAGATTGTCAACCCAGGGACGTATACTTGAAATGGTCGGCATAGTATGTGCACTAGGTACCTTGATGAGTCATTATGCTTGTGCTGCAGGAAAGTAAAATTGCAAAGGAAGGAAACTACACTACTGCTGTAGAAAGGAAACTACTAAATCTATGAATGTTGAAAACACAATGACAAGATAACAGAGATTCCATCTTGACTCATCCATTAGATTGTTCTCGCAGATGCTACAGGAACGTTCGTGAAGTGTGATGCTGCAGGAAGAAATTAAGTAGCTATGTCTTATTTAAAATACTGCTAATGCTAGTTAATTGAATCTATTCTATTCTATTCTAATCCACCTTCCAAGTGGGCCCCCTTGGTTGGCTTCTCTAATCTACCAACGCAAGATAGAAACCAAAGAGAACTAATTCATTTTATTAATCAGTCATTACATAATTCAAAATTGTAAAACACAACTGCAACAAACTATGAATTGGTGTTTTCTTCTTACTCGATAAAACTTATCAAAACCAAAAACTAAAAACTAAAAACTTCACACACAGGAGTCGATCCTGACATATATAGGGAATCTACTCTTTATTACATAACAGAAAAGTAACTATCCTAAGTTAAGTCCACAGGAGAGAATATAGGAGAACAACTGAAAGCAGAAAGGAAGGATAACAGAATTGAGGAGGGAGCAATCGTCGCGGCATCCACTTGTTACAACGTAAATGCAGAGAAGGTAATGGCTCATAAAAACTACTCCTTATTTGCTATCATGTTTCCTGGAGTGGTTATAACTTCCTTTTCATGGTTGTTCCTTGATGCTCGTTTCTCCTTGAATGTTGTCGCCAACCAACTTGTAGATTCTTCCGCTCATCCTTTAATCCTTATCATCAGGTTAGTTATGATATAAAATATGTTTGCAAATAAACATCCATCAAACTAAATTCAAGCATAAGAATGCACATTTGGATATTTATATGAAATACTACATATTAGATATAATTTAGGCAAAGGATGACATAGTTTTTTCTACCCCATAAATCATCAAAGGTTTATCAAACATAAGCTTATAAGTGTTAAAACAAGGATGAACAAAGTATCATAAAGTATCTTAAACATAACAAAATAAAGGCATTTTTTAGACTCATCAATTGCTTTGACTATCTTCAAAAATTTTATATTGTCAATAGCCTTCACTCTTTTTATTCAAGAGCTCTTTTAAATATTTGTTCCAAGTGATTACAATGATATTTTTCCTTCTTTGACTAAGTTGTCAAATCCTCCTAATAAACAGACAAAATGTGATCAAGCAGACTATCAAATGCAACATCCATGGCCATCTGGAAGGTTTCTCCTACATTAGTTAGGCCAAAGGCATCCTGGCATACACATATGTGCCCCATGGACTAATAAATGTTGTTTTGTATTACTCAGTCTCTTTAACATTTACCTTATTATAACCAAAAAATCCATCCATCATAGATAATAATTCATTTCCTATAAGCTTTTGTAATAGAGCTTCCATATTCATAAATGTATGATTATCTTTTAATGAAGATATATTTAACTTCCTAAAATCAACACATAATCTTATATCACCATTCCTTTTTCTGAATGGAACCAAGTTCGAGGCCCATGTAGAGTATCTAATCAGTCTTATTATGCCAGTATCCCTCCTTTTAATTAGTTCTTCTTTTAATTTAGGTTCTAGCATTAGATTTATTGGACATTTCTTGTGCTTGAATGTTTTGCATCTCACTTTAGAAGAATTTCATGTTGAAAGAAATCCTCTTTGTATGCTTTAAGATCGTCATATGACTAAGAAAAAACATGTATTTATTTTCTTAGTAAGGAAATGAAATCTGATCTAATTTCCTTACATAACTTCTTATTAATAAACACTTATCTTGGTGAACATTCATTTTCCAAGTTAATCTTCTCAACTTTCTCTTCCATTATTGTAGGGGTATGTGTCTAGAACATTTCATTCCCATTGAATAATATTTCTAATGTGCCAATCCTTTAGGTATTTTTTTGGGCTTAAGCCAAACTATCTACTCACCCAAAATAGTGGTTTTTCCATCCCTAATTTCTATCAACCCATTCCAATCAATCTCAATATCTTGATAATTCTCCTAGCATGTTAAAATTTTGAACAAGTCCCTATCATTTTCAAAAACTTTCCAATTACAAATATTGTCTCGTATAGATGGCATGTTCTTTATTTCCACCTGAACTATATCTTGTAATGGTGTGCCAATTTGTCTCACAACTATGTTAGCCATCAAAACAACAAGATAATTGCCATTCATATCTATCCAAGTGATTAAAAAAGGCATCAAAATATTCAATTAAATCCTATACATGATTACTATTTTTTTTGTCTAGAACTTTTAGTCACAAGCTTATTTATTATTTGGTATATAATTAATTCAAAATCACCACACATTGATAGAAATTTTATTTTATGATGTTTTGTAATGTTGATTCCTAGGTTAAAGCATCCTATTTAGAAATATTATAGGTACATTTAAAATTTAGCAAGAATACATATCTGAATGTCTTATATGAAGGGGATGTCAAAACTATCCTAGCACTTCTTCCTTCCCTACTACATGCTCCATCAAAATCCAAATGCCATATTCCTTCATTTTCTTCATGTGTAAGAACACTAAAATTCCCTACACTCTCTATAGGTTTGTTCAAAATTATTTAAAAGTTATCCATATCCATACGAAAAAAGTTATTTTTTATGTAAGGAGAAAATTTTTGCTGATGTATTCAAATAGAGGTTCTTTATCAATTCTAATGGTCTTACCATTTACAAGGATCGTTGCATAGGAAAAATCCAATTGTATATGCCCCCCAACCAAATTTGACTAATTTCTTGAGAGTAACATATCGTTCCCAATGGGGGTCAGTTTGCTAAATGGTCTTCACTTTTCAAGATCAAGCCCTTTGGTAAGTCATCTTTCCCACCTATTAAGATTCTTCCCAAGACAAATAAAGGTTCTTGCATCATTGTCATCCCAGACAAAATCATCGATCATATTATTTGATCCATGGTTTTTAACTTCTTTGGAAAATTTATGGTGCCTAGACTGAATATAGATGATGTGAGGTCTTTTATTAAGAAGAAATGGGCTCTTAAAGGTCAAGTTTTGGTCACGACCATGGCAAAGGGTTTTTTGTCTTTTGAATTCATTTGAATGGAAGACCTTTCTTCCATTCTTAGTTAAGGTCAATGGGCTATTGGTCATTCCCCTTTGGTCCTCCAAAACTAGTCTTCCAAGTTGAATATGAATGACTCATTTTTTGTTCAAGCCCCTATATGGGTTAGACTACCCAAATTGCCATTAAAATTATGGAACGAAGATGTTTTTGTGGGGCTAACCAGGTCTTTAGGAGAACTTTTTTCTATTGATCTGATCATTGCCTCTAAAAGATGACTCCACTATGCTCCATGTGCATAGGGTTTAGAGAAGGCACAGACATGCCAAAAATGGTGGCTTTTCACTCCAAACTTGGAGTGCATGTTCAAGAACTAATCTATGAAATAGTGTCTTTTGCTTATTTCCTTTGTCTGAAGGCCAGTCATAAGGAAAATTAGTGCCCAACGGTCATGAAGCAAAAAAGTTAGAAAAGCTAGGTTCCTATTAACTCAACCAAAGCAAAGAAGAAAGCTAAGCCCACTGTAACCTCTATCAAGGGAAAGAAGAAACTAATTTGGAGATGTAAACCTAGTAAGCTACCCGAAAACTAGGATGGTATGGAGGTTAAGAGTAATGCTACTACGCAGGATGGATTCTGAGGCAAAAAAAGTGGTAATGGTCCACCCCACTCTAACTTTGATATACAGGTTGGAGTTCATAGTAGTGATTCACCAAAGGTGTCTACTATGGATGACCCAACTATTGTGGCCATAGCTATGGCAGAGGACAAGGTGCAGTTTGAGAAAGAGCAAACTATAGGAAGGCAGGAGAACCCTTGGGTGGAGATTTCAAGGGTCTCTAACTCAAACCCCCCAAATAATGGTATTGTTGATTCCTCAAGGATGGTGGATCACAATCAAAGTGATGAAGTCATTAGTGATTGGCCTAGTCAGGTGGGTAGGCTTGTTGGTCCTCTAATGAATCTCCCAGCATCCATAGGTTTGGGGACTAAGATCATAGAACTTATTAATAACTCTTCTCCAGATCAAATCTCACAATGGGAAGATTGGATTGACAACTACTCTCAAGACAATCTTAATGGCTAGAGTTTGGTTAAAAAAAGAAGAAGAACCATGACCACCCTCCTCTGTCACTAGCAACAACCAGAAGCAAGGTAAAGGTTGATGCTGGGGTTAAAACCAAGACTCTAGGAAGGAAAAATACAAATTGATTATTACAAGAAGAGACCAAAAGGAACTTGGTAGACAAGAACTAGAGAACCATCAGGGAATACTTTGGAAGGAAGAAATGAAGATCATATCTTGGAATATTGGGGGCCTAAATGGGGCTCATAAATAGGAGATAGTTAGGAACATGATTAGAGATCAAAGACCAAATTTTCTATTGATTCAAGAAACCAAAATGAGAAAAGATGTGGTAGGCAAGCTACAAGAGGGGTGTTGATTCTCTATAATAACAAGGGATATCAGATATCTACTATCTATAATGTAGGTAATGCCCTCCTATGCAAGGTGTCCCATATTCATAGTGATGATTCCTAGTTTATCTTAAATATTTATGCTTCCACTTCCAAAAGGGAGAGAAAGGCCTTCTGGGCTAAGATGCTAGAGGTAATTAACATCAACAACATAAAAAAAGGGATTATAATGGGGGATTTCAACTCCCCCTTCTCTAATGATGAAAAAAGTGGAGGGCTTGCCCCAAATCAGGAGAGCAAGTTAGACCTTTCTAACTTTTTTAACAACTTGGCTTTTATGGATGTTGATCTCCTGGGGGGCACATTCACTTGGTCTAATGGAGAGTTGGGGGGGGATTGTATCCAAGTCCATCTTGACAGAGCCCTTATTTCCCCTATTTGGTTTCAAACTGACTCCTACAGGCTCTCCCTTCTCCCTAGAATGGGATCAGACCACTCCCTCATATCTCTCTCTATTTGTCCTCTTATGATCAAAAGGTCTTTCCCTTTTCATTTTGAGAAAATGTGGATTTCCCACCCAGCTTTGGAAACCAAGATTTCTTCATGGTGGAACATTGAGGTGGAAGGTACTGCAATGTTCAGGGTGGCCCAAAAATTGAAGAATGTGAAAAGAAATATTAAAATCTGGAACAAATCAGACTTTGGCCACCTTTTAAAGGAAAAGGATGAGAAAATTGTTCAGCTCTACATAATCCAAGAAGAGATCCAGCAAGATGGATATAATGATCAGAATTGGTTGGAGGAAAGGTCTATTCTCACTCACCTCCATAACATCATCTCTAGGGAAGAACACTTTTGGAAATAGAGATCAAGAGTTAATTGGCTTAAAGAAGGGGTAGAGAACACAAGGTTCTTCCACTTATCTACTTTAAAACATTGGGCCAATAACAAGATTTCCAATATCAAGAAAGGATAGACTTTGTTTTCTAGAGATAATGAGATAGTGGATGAAGTAGTGCAATTTTTCTCTTCTCTTCTCACTAAGGATCATACTCTCTAGGTGTTTGATCATGAGGATATTTTGTCTACTACCCCTTCTCTGGTGCAAGCCCACCACAACTCTATGTTGAAAGCTATCCCAACTCTGAAGGAAATTTTTCAAGCTCTCAATTCTCTTCCAAATGATAAGGCTCCTAGCCTAGATGGTTTCTCGACTTTATTTTTCCAATTCTATTGGGAGGTGGTCAAAGGGGATGTTGTGAAGGCTGTGCAAGAATTCTTTGGGGCAAAAAACTTTTTGAAAGAAATCAATGCCACTTTTCTAGTTCTCATACTAAAAATTTTGGAGGCAAATTCAATGGATAAGTTTAGGCCCATCAGTCTTTGCAACTCTTTCTACAAAATCATATCAAAAGTCCTTACTACTAGGCTCCTCAAAATTCTTCACCTGATTATCTCCCCATAGAAAATTGGCATTGTCCCAAGGAGATAGATTTTAGACTCTATTATCACAATGCAAGAGGTGATTCACTCTCTTGAAGTTGGCAAGAGGGAAGGTTTTCTACTAAAGCTTGATATGTATAAAGCTTATGACAAGGTGGATTGGAATTTCTTGATGGCAGTCCTCTAATCTTTTGGCTTTGACTCCCAAGTTTGTAAACTCATTTTTTAGCTTGTCTCTTCCTTTGCTTTGTCTATTCTTGTTAATGGTTCCCCATCAAATTTATTTTTCCCTTCAAAATGGCTGAGACAAAGTGATCCCTATCCCCTATTCTCTTCATCATTTTGGTTGATTGTTTGGGAAGGCTAATTTTAAGAAAAAGATAGGAATGGAGTCTGCAAGGTCTCAAGCCTTTGTCTGGTCATCTTTCTTTCACCCAATAGCAATTTGTGGATGATACTATTCTAGGGGGAGAGGCTATGATCCAAGAGGCCATAGTGTTTAAGGGTTTGCTAAATACATATACTAGGGGCTCTGGTTAGGCTATTAATTGGGACAAGAGTTTGGTCTACTTCATCAATACTCTACTGGAGAGATAGAGGAAAGTTGCTCATATCCTGGGAAGTGGTATTGGGACCCTTCCTACAAGTTATCTTGGCATGCCTTTGGGGTCCAAACCCCTAGAATATTTTCAGAATAGCATCATTGATAGATTCAACAAGAAATTAGCTAGCTAGAAAGGTGCTACCCTTAGCCAGGTAGACAAATGCACTTTGGTGAAATCAATATTCCAAAATGCCCCCACTTATGCCTTAAGCCTCTCTGAGATTTCGACAAAGAAGCTAACAGAATGGATAAGATTCAGAGGAACTTTCTCTAGATAGGTTTTAAAGAGCACAAAAGATATCATCTTGTCACCTGGGACCATGTTTTCCTTCCCAAATGTTATAGGAACCTTGGTATTAGAAAAATTAGACATCTCAATAATGCACTTTTAGCCAAATACATCTGGCACATTTTTCAAAGTGCTAGAGAATGGAGGGAAATTTTGATTGAGAAATACCTAAGAAGGTAGTCTCTCATCTTTTTGCTTCATGAGACTGAGATTCCTCAAGGATCTTACATATGGAATGGGATCCTAAAGGAAAAATTCCTAGCTAAGTCCAAGCCTAAATGGAAAATTGCTAAAGGTGAGAATATCTTATTTTTCCAAGATGACTGGATGAGCCAAGGACCTCTTATTGATCACCCTAATTATGGTAGATGGATAGAGCCATGCATAAGAAGATATGGTCTGAATGTCAGTGATCATAGAATAGGTAATGGATGGCATGATCTTAAACCTTTGATGATTAGCCTTAATGTGATTTTCATAAATAACAAGAGGGATGAAGTCATCTGGGGAGACAACTCGAATGGGAAATACTATGTCACCTCTTGGTATTTTTCATTATGGGATAGAATGGAGAAACCCATCTAGGCTAAGGCATGGACTCCTAGCCTCACCCCAAAAATTAATATCTTCTTATGGCTTTTGCTCCAAGACAAAATCCTTGCTTTGGATAATCTAGCTAAGAGAGGTCAAATTGTTCCCAATAGGTGTAGTCTATGTAAACATGACTTGGAGACAGTAAATCACTTATTTATTCATTGCTCCTATTCCTCCTTATTTTGGAACCTCCTGACCAGGGACTTTGGGGTCAGCTAGCGTCCCCTAGCCAACATTCAAGAATTCTTCAAAGAATGGAAGAGTTCACACTTAGGTTTGATCACCCAATTAATTTTCTCCTAGTCCCTCCCGCACTTCTACTGAGGAATTTGGAAAGAGCGAAATAACCAAATTTTCAAAGACGGGGAATCCCCTGAGTTTTTTATTGCTAAGAAAATTGAAGGATTAATGAAGGAGAATTTTTCCATCACAAATTAAGAAAATATTGAAGAAGGTGGGAATAGTAGACAAAGAAAAAAGGACAGGGACAGGAAAAGATACGAGGCTAGGTCATTTTTTCACCCTGAAAATTGGTACAAAGCCAATTTTGATAGGGCTACCAAAGGGAACCCCAACCTTGCTGGTAGTGGAGGCATCATTAGAAATAGCTATGGTGGTGGAGTTGTGGCTTTTTCTTACCCTCTTGGACATCATAAAAACCATTTCAAAGAAGCCAATGCTACTAGTCATAGTGTTAAACTGGCCTTGGCTTCTGGGATTGAGAGCCTATGGCTAGAGGGAGATTCTTTAAATATCATAAATTGTCTAAATGGTAACTCTATGCCTTCTTGGACCATTTCAAATGTGATCGAGGGGTTAAAGTCTGACCTGGGTAAGTTAAACAAGATCTATATCAACCATGTGTACAGGGAGGCCAATTCAGCTGCTGACTAGTTCACAAATGAAACACTCACCAAAAATTTGGTAATGACATGGCATGTCAGTGACAACTTTTTAGCAGCAGTGAATAATTTAATACTACAAGATTGCATCCAGGGAAGTACTAAAAAAATCCAAAATTAATAATGGAAAGATTTGCAAGATTGCACATTGGAGTGGGAGTTAATGAAAATCATGTGCAACTCTTTTCAAAACATGATAGCATGTACGTACGGCACACTTTATGGGTTGTCTTGAATACATCCATTAAAATAGAGAAATTCAAAAATGTTTTCAAGTTTCACATTTCAAAGGAGGCTGAGGTCTATAAGAAAACTATGAGTAAGTGGGGGCTTATTGAACCTAAGGAAACCATGGTAGGGGAGAGAAGTAGGAGGGAGCCATCGAGGGAGGCAGAGAACTGGAAGAAGAAACTAAAGGTTTGGCATAAAATGGAAAAGGGAAAAATCACTAGATTCCTAGAGAAGCTTCTTGGATTTAGTGTGGGGATCACCAAGATTATGGTGGATTCCTATAAAAATGGGAGAGTCAAAATTGATGGGGTCACCCACCATGTCAATGCCAATTTGATAGCCCAGATTGCGGAGATCCCTCTGGAAGGGAGTAACTTCTTTAGAGACAAGAAAATGTCAAAAAATGCTATCAAAGTTTTTTTGAATGATGAAAAGGAGTTGAATAAGCCAATTCAATTAAAAAAGCTATGGAGGTATGTCCTAAGGATTATCATTGAATATATTTCCCTGGACCCTAGATTTGATAGAATCAGAATGCATCATTTTGTTTTGCTTAATCACTTTAGGCATAGAATCAAAATCTCTTTTCCTTTTTATCTTTTCACCTCCATGAGCAAGGTTATAGAGGGTTTCAAGAGGAAACCTACTGCTAACCCAACCCTTCATTAGGGATTACTCCTGGTCTATGAGTATCTGAAGACTCAAACTAGGGAAAAATCCCTTGGTGATACTGGGTGTGCTTCTGAGGAAACTGGAAGTTCAAATTTTGAGGATGTGCATAGCATAAAATTGGAAGAAGAGGACAATGTTTCCTCTAAAGGTAAAGCCCCCAAGGAAGAAACAAAGGTCACTCCCTCTGCTCGCATTCCCTATAGGAAGAGCCCCAAAGGCTTACCCTTCGTTCCCCCTAAGATTGAGCCTCAGGAGGACGAGGAGGATAATGATGATGATGAGGATATTCACTCAAAGGAAGAGAAGAAGGGGGAGGTTGATGAGGAGGAGGAGAAGGGGAGGGAAAGTGAAAAGGAGGAGGAGGATTTAGCTAACATATTGGGGAATCCCAAGAAAAGGAAAGTAGGCGAGGCTTTCGAAACCAATGGCTAGATTCCAGAGATTCTAGGCCCTTGTCCCACTTCCCCTCCATCTAAGGGGAAGATAGATATTCAAGGGAAAGAGAGTGGGGAGGTGATAACAAAAAATAGGAGGTCTTGGAGGAATTTTAATTCAAATACCAAAAAATTGGGGATTGTCAGGGAGTCGTTGAACATCCAAGTGATGGAGGATATCGATGGAAAAGCCCACTATGATGAACTAATTGACCCTGCTTTGGTTGTTATCCCTGATAATGCAAGGGAAACTGGGCTTAACCTTTTAAACAATGCTAAGAACAGCATGATAGATAACTTTCAGTCTATCAAATGGTTATTCCATGAAATTGAAAACTAGGGGAAAAAAAACCAGGAAGGAACCCAAAAAATTGACAGCGACCAGCAGCACAATGAAGAGGAGAGAAGCCAAGATGGAAGCCAATGGCACTTCAACATCTAGGAATACAATGAAGATCAATAGGATAGAATCACCAAGGTTGAACAAAGAGTTCAAAGGATAGAGTTCTCCCATCAGAACCTGACTAATCATGTGATTGCTAGTTTGAATACCCTGAATGAGAACATTAACAATTTGGGAGAATCATTGATGAGTGTTAGTTTTGGTAGGGATAAGATAGAGAAGGCTAGCTTGGACATTGAGCAGGCTGAGGATGATCCAAAAGAAACTAGGGACTAGGCGAACGCTCAGAACTAGGACCAGGAGGATGCGAATGATAGGAAGACCAATGAAGCTGCAGAGACCCTACAAGTTCTTGATAAAGAGAACTAATAGTTAGTGCTACTTTGTTGTCTCATATTTTCTTTGTGTAGCTAGTTTTTTAGTGTAGCAAGTTTTTTGTTTCCTAGTTGTGGGCTTGTTGTTTAGGTTTGGCTTTTGATAAGCAGTTTCTCTGTAGCTGGATTTTTTTTAATATTTCTATTTTAGATATGTTGTAAAAAAATTTGAGTTTTAGGATCCCTGTAAAACATATTTTACTTAATCAAAAACATACTGCAAGAGGCTGGGACATCAACCACAGATATATCTATCTTATATGAAACATTTGGACAAGAGGGAGACGTAGAGTCAACATTTTTAATAGTTCCCCAGTAACTAGAACACACATATTATCAATTGTGTAGAACTTCTCATAAGGTATGACCACTTTTAATCCTAATTCAATCATGAATTCAGCAAACATAATATTCATATTTTCTTCTAGATCTATCATACAATTCCTGACTAAATTATTATTTATAAGGAGAGTCAATTAAAAGATGTCAACTTGGGGGATAGTTCCATTGACATTGGTCCCTAAATAAATACCAGGTGTGATCCCCTCACTTTGATCCTTTTCATGAATTTCATTAGTCTTTGGTATAATATTCAAAACTTCCCTACCATATTCAAGAATTTTCACAATTTCTAAAAATGGGATAGAAACTTTTAGTTTAGATAAAACACTTGAAATAAAAGAATTACTCAGATGCTGCTTACTTGCTACCTGTTCATTCATATTTGAACCCTATTGTGAGATATTTTGAGGTGGCTTGTCTGATGCAATTCCTTTGTGTAAAGGGGGTTTGTTGTTTCTTTTTGGTTCCAGATTGATTGTTCTATTATGTAATCTATAATTTCTCTTAGCTTGCTCAACTATTGTAATTGTGAGAGCCTTTCTTTCTTCAATTGTTGTAGTTCTTATAATCAGTTCCTCCTCATCTGAGAGAACTTGCTAAGAAAATGGGTGTCTTATTCTTCTTGTATCAACATCAGACATATATTCATCTACCAAGGAATCTTCACCCTAAAAGGATTTTTCAAGTAATACATTTATTTTTGGTTCACATCCAAAATGAAGGTCATCGTCAAAAACATTCTTAGCCACTAAGCATTATTCTGGAGAATGTGGCATTCTACATGCTTTACATCACATACCATTCTCAACATAATGATTAACTCTCTTGAGAGGATCAGGAGTGTTATTCTTCTTCATAGGTTTACCATATTTCTATAATGTAGTATAAGGCATATCCTACATTCTATATCTTTATATTTTGTTGTAAGGTTTGTTCTACTTCATTCCTTCATTCTTACTTTTCACTTGCAAATCCTTAATCATTCTAAAAAGCTTGTCAATTTTATCCTCTTCTTCATTTTACTTAGGGACCTTGGGATCGAACAACCTAGGATCCTCCCTATTTCCAATCCTACTTGCATCTCTTCTATCCTTTTCAATTTTCATGGCTACTTGAAAAGTTTCTTGTAGTGTGTTAGGTATGTTTGATCTTATCTCATAATGTGTCTTTCTTTCAAAGGCACTTAGATAAAAGTTTATGAGAAAAGAATCAACAAGCCTAATATCTTGGAGGATCTTGTTGAGGGCTTTTTTGAACCTTTTGTTGAATTCAAAAATAGTCTCATTATAGTTCTTTTTTATACTAGTTATTTCATGAGAATCAAATAATGTATAGGTGTGATTTCCAAATTGATCAAGCAACATGTCTACAAAATCTTGCCAACTTTTTATATGGTTTTTAGGAAAACCTTTATACCATTCTACAGCATCATTCATTAGAGATTGAACAAATAGTTTCATGAATACATATTTATTATGTTCTAATTCCTCAATGGTATTTTTTATATTGATAATATGCATTTCTATGAATTAGTTGTCTTCCCCAAAAAAATTTGGTATAGAAGTCCTCAAATCATTAGATATGGGATTATAAAGTCCTACTATCCTAATGAAATAATTCCTTATAACATTCTATATTCATAGGGGCTCTCGCCCATTGGTTATTATAATTAAAGTTTAGTTCCTTGCATTGCTTATGTTATTACTCTGATTATTAACAATATTATCTCTCCAATTATTCCTAGTTTTATTTGTCTAATCCTTCTTTTGGTTAAAAAAATTGTTCCTTTCTTCATTTTTATATAATGGATTTCTATGTGTGGTATTGAAAGGAGGGATCTTATTTCTATGATGACTTGTCTTTATCTTTATTTATCTTTCCCTCACAAGTTTTGGCATAGTGATGTAGTCCTTGTTCAAGCCAAACATTTCAAGAAGTTCATCCATGACATTTTTCAATACTCTTGTTTCTCTTTTTGAGGATTGTAAAATTTGCAATGCTTCTATAAGGTTTTAAGAGTCTAAATTTATTTCATCATTGTCCTCTTCTTCACTAGATTCATCAAAAAATTGATGAGCTTCAAACTATATTTCTATATTCATATCACAGGATGGATTTTTTTCATGATTCGCGTCCATTTGGTCATTACTACATAAGTCCTTTTCTCTATCTGCAAATTTTTATACCCTGTTAGTGTCATATTCCATGATTTCTTATTCTTTCTACTTCTCTTTTTTAGAGTGTACTGCAAGTATTCTCAAGAATGCACAGACCTCCTTCCCCACATAAACTTCAAGGATAGTCATCTGTCACTTCTCTGATTCTCAAACACAAACAAATGATCATTCATAAACATGTGCAAATAGTAGAGTGGCCAACTTTTCTTCAAGAAAATTTCTCAATTTCACATTCTAGTAGAATTTAGAAATATTTTACTATGTTCCTAATTTGTATAATATCAAGATAATCTTCACAAGACAAATTATGAAAAATCTCCCCAGCAGAGTCACTAATCTATTGGTGCACAAAATTCTTGGTTGAATTCCTACAAGCTTTCCTACTCAATGCTAGGAAACTCAAAACAATTTTGGTCAATGAAGAAGGTTGAGTCTTTGTTTGTTCAACCTCCACACTTTAGGCTCTACAAAACCTAGGTGGTTGTACCTTTAATTTAATAAAATAAATGGTTCATACAATACATACTTAATGATGGTCTTGAGTTGGAAAAATTTCTCAAGGAGAAATTGATTCATTCAGTGAATATTTGTAAAGTATAAGGGATCATTTTAAATGAAATGTATAAATTCGTAGTATAGCACATGAAAGTGGGTTGATACTAATTGGTTACCTTCCACAAAGCCATACTCAATTTTCAAATTAAAAATATGACCAGTGCCTTCCTAATTGGAGAAGAGAGTCAAATTTGGTCATTACTAAATTTATCTTATGTTTTGGAGACAGGTGTGCCATCATCAACTAGTAAACATACAAATAGAGAATAATCCACAAACCCTAGATAATTGAATTTGACTTCAAAATGAAGACCAATTATGAAAAACATGCATAAGCATATGATTTTTCTTTCAAAGGTTTGCCCCAATTCTACTTTGGAAACAATGTGAATCCAATAAAGACTTGAGTTCAGTAAAATCAATAATCAATTCCCTATCTTTTAAAGAAGAAGACGCTATATTTTGTTAATTTAGAAAAATAGTACAACTGGGTTGTAAAAAGTTGCAGTATCTAAACTTCTATACATGCCTATATCTACAAAATTTATTTTGTATCTTTCTTCTATGTATCTATGTATATTTTTCTACCTATATAAGGAATTGGTACCCTTTCTTATAGAACACAAAAGGGTGCAAACAATCTTTAGGCATTTTCACCCTAACTAAAAACTAAGAGCAACTTGTTACTGTTAGAATGTTTAGAATAACTAAGAGGTGGGGTGAATTAGTTATTCAAGGTCCATTAGTACCAATTGAACAATCAAACACTTTTATGTCTTGCTTATCCTACTGCAACTCGATCTCTATCGTAAACTCAATAACAATATTAACTAGTAGTTCATTATCCTAATATAACAGACTTGTTGAATGTAAAAATTTTAAATGTAAGACACCATTAAAACATTCAACACAAGTTTGACACTAGGATTTAACTTGGAAACCCAATTAGGTAAAACCCACCAACAACATGTCACCACTTTTGCACTCTTTTGAAGTGAGCCTTTTTAGGAGCCAACCTTGTTAAAGATTACAATACACACTCTTAAATGTGACTTGGTTAAATGATTTTATCACTTTGTTAGGAGTGGCCTTATCAAAGGACTTTAGAAAATTCCATCAAAATGTCACCCGCTTATGGGATTTACATAGACTTTTAAGTCCTTAATGATTGTTAGGTCAACCTTTGATTAAAAGGATTTCAATACAAATTGTTTACAATGATTAGAAAGTAAATAGTAGGGTTTGATTTGTATGATTACAACTCACTTTGCATTTTTAGATTCTATTTAGTTCATGTATTGATTCCATGATAAGCCTTCTTTGTCATCTATGTCCTTGATTTGCTTGGAAACCCTTCAAGAGTTCACCCTTCTCTTCACAACAAACTTAAGCCTTCTACTTAAATTTTTTTTATTATCAACCTTGGCATCTTTGTTCCATTTCATTGGAGATCTCTCAAACACACATAGCTTCTCTACTATCTTCTCTTCTTCACATCATCTCTTAAAATTTTGCCTCTGTACCTCCTTAAATAGGTAATTTTGTTCATTTGTCATTTTTCATAATCATTGTACATCTTAGGGTTTGTGATCCAATCCAATAGATTCATTGTATTTGTTCATATCTTTCTTTTCTAGAAACTTCTCATGGAATTCATTCATTGTCTTACCTAATCCTCTCCTTGAATTAAATGATCCAAAATGCCAACCCTTATCTTCAACAATCTTTCCATATCCAAGAAATCAGTTGAGTAGGTTGGAAATCACAATTTCTCATACACATTCAAAATAGTGTCACTTGGTCATTACTAGGTTTTGACACTCGATCATCACTAATTTTCTCAGTTCTTATGGAGCTTCTAGTTTGGCATCAACACTATCACTCAGTTGATATTGATGCTTGGTCAACACTTAATTGTCTTGGCACTTATTGTGGCTCAGTTGAGACTAGCATCACTTGGCATGAACTTCAAGTTCCTTAATCTTCTGTTGTATTCCTCAATCAAGCTTAAGCAATCTAGTAGTCTGTTCTCATGTCTTTATAATGTAAACAATGAATTAATCTAGTCAAAGCCTAACTAATCAAGCATCCATTGTAGCTTACTTTTCATAAATTAACCTTTCCTCTAAGTACTTTTGTTATAACCAACTTCTCAAATCCTATGCATCAATCAAATTGATATGACATTTAGATTAGATAGAAACATGTCTCATCAATAGAATTGACATTAATGACAAAAAATCAATTATTTTAATTATAGTTTCCAACAATCTCTCTCTTTGGCATTGATGGCAGCACCTTAAATATTTTATGTTATGAATACAATCTCCCTCTTTGTTACCATGAAATTCAAAAGATTTCACTTCCACAAGTAATCAATGTCTCATTAGATTCATCCATGCAATTTCAGAAAGTCCCTCTAAGTTTTGAGTTCAAAATTCCTCTTATATGTTGTATACATGCTCTCCCTCTAGCATTCTGTACACCATTCTCTTCATCGTTTTCTTTCTGATATTTCTATTCAAATATCTCCCTCTTACATCATGTATATTCTAACTCTTTGACAACAATGCCAAAGGCACTATCTCTATTGGCTTCCTGTTCTTCATACATCTTAATATGTAGATATTTACATGTGAGGTTGAATTCTGTCATCTATCATTTGTATATGATTGATATGTTTTTGTTGTTCATGTTTTTTACTTGATTTAACTACATTAGGCATCTCTTAATGTAGAATTTATTGTATCGATGTGTAAGGTATTCTGATTAGTACATTTGATGCATAGCACCATTTCTCCCTAAGTTACTTTGTTTAGGGTAATCACCCCCAATTTACCTCTAAGATATTCATGAGCATATTTAGGTAAGGCTATAGTGAATATGTCAGCAATTGGTTCTTTGGAGTGTACATATTCTAACTTCACTTCTTTGTCTTGAATTAATTCTCTCAAGTAGTGATACTTGATAGTAATGTGCTTTGTTTTTGTGTGCATCATAGGATTCTTTGATATGTTGATAGAGCTTTTGTTATCACAATATATTACCATTGGTTCTATAGTTTCTTCTTTTATTCCTTTTAGTAATTGCTTGATCCACATAATGTTTGAGCAGTTCACTACAGCTCCAACGTACTCAACTTTAGTTGTTGATTGGGAATACATTTTTATTTCTTGCTTGTCCATGACACCAATTTTTTTCTAGAAAGAATGCACCTCCACTAGTTCTTTTTCTATCATCAATATTTCCTACCCAATCACAATTAGTGAATAGCTTCAATTCAAACCTATCACTCTTCTTGTAATACAATCCATAGACCTTTGTACCTTTTAGATATTTGCATATCCTTTTCACTACCATCATATGGTTCTCCTTAGGATTTTTTGAAAATCTAGCAACTATCCCAATATCTATAAAATATCAGGTCAATTATGAACAACATATTACAACTTTTGAATCATTGATCTATATAGTATTTGGTTCACATCAACAGATTCATCACTCTTAGATAACTTATGTAATGTAGACATAGGTGTGCTAACTGATCTTGATTCTTCCATTCTAAAATTCTTTAGTATCTCTTTGATATATTTGAACTGAGTAATGAAAATACTAGATTTCATTTGATATACTTGGAAACCAACAAAGAATTTGATTTCACCAAACATTGACATTTCAAATTCCTTCTTCATCTTAGTAGAAAATGATTTGCATAATGCTTCTTTTCCTCCAAATATTATGTCATCAACAAATATTTTGGATAGTAGTACTTCATTTTTCTTACAAATCTTCAAGTATAGATTATTGTTATCATTTGTCCTTTCAAAACCAATCTTCACCAAGTAATTGTGCAGTCTTTCATGCCATGCTCTTGAAGCTTGTTTCAATCCATATAGAGCTTTGTGCAATTTGCATGCCATATTCTTCTTATCTAGGTCCACAAATCCTTCAAGTTGTTCTATGTGCACTTCTTGCTCAAGTATACCATTGAAAAATGTGGACTTGACATCCATCTGATATACCTTAAAGTTCTTGTAGGCTGAATAAGCAATTAGAGTTCAAACTTCTTCCACTCTTGCTAGAAGAGAAAAATTTTCTCCATAGTCAACTCCTTCTTTTGCATATCCTTTGCATACCAATCTAGCTTTATTCCTTGTAACTTCACCTTTTTCATTTAGCTTATTCCTAAAAACCCACTTTTTTCCAATAACATTTTTGTCCTTTTGTCTAGGTACTAGGGTCCAAGTGTTGTTCTTCTCAATCTATTCAATTTTTTCATTCATTTCTTGTATCCAATCTTCATTATCTAGAGAGTCTTTTATTGATTTGGGCTCAAATTCACAAAGTAAGCATGTGTCACTTATGAATCTCTTCCTTGTCATAACACAAGATTCTGCATCTTCAATTATTTGTTCAAGTTTATAATGTCTTCTTACATACTTAGCTAGCACGGGAGGTCTCCTTCTCTATTCTTCAATAGGTTCATCTTGAAAAATAATCTCAAGCTCATTATCTATTTCTTGTTTAGGTTCTATTTATGGTTTTGCATGCTCAACATTGTCTACTTGATGGTTGGCATTATCTGTCTATGACTCAACATTTTCTCCTTGTTGCTCAGCACTCATTGTTTATTGCTTGAAAACCTATTGTTGCACCTCAGCATTCCCTATCTATTGGGGAACTTTACCTTCATTTTCTTTCTCACTAGGAGTGTTGGGAGCACCATCATCCATATATGTGAATGTAATATAATCTCCAGGTCCTTTCTTACATTTAACATCATTTCTTTTTACAAATTCATCAACTTTCACATTTGCACTTTCCACAATTTTGTCAGTATTAGAGTTTAAACACGTGTAAGCTTTACTCTTGGTGGAATATCCTGGGAATATACCTTCATCAAAATTAGCATCAATTTTTTCATTCCTATTATCTTTAAATATGTAGCATTTTCTTCCAAAGGTTTTGAAATTTTCAACATTAAGAGTATATCCATACCATAGTTCAAAAGGTGTAGCATTTGTACCTTTTTTGACTTGTACTTTTTTCAAGGTATAAATAGTAGTATGACAACTTCTCTCCAATATTTATATGATACATTCTTTTCCATCATCAATGTACTAGTACAGTCTATTATTGATCTGTTTCTCCTTTCAGTTATCCCATTCTGAAGAGGGGTCTTTGGTGTTGACATCTGTCTTTTAATTCCTCTATCATTGTAGAATGTGTTGAACTCATTGGAAATAAATTCACCACCTCTTTCAAATCTCAAAAACTTTAGATTCTTGTTTGTTTCTTTTTCAACTCTAACCAAATATCACTTAAATAACTGAAAAGTATCAAATTTAGCTTTGAGAAACATCACAGTCATCATCCTAGAGTAATCATCAACAAATAGAATGAAATATTTATCTCCATGATAGCTTTTAACATCAATAGTTTAACATAGGTCAATATAACCAATTCCAAAATATCACTGGATGTGTATGTTTTTCTCTTGAAACTAGACTTTGTCATTATTCCCAATTGACATTATTTACACATAGCATTGTCAGTGTTCTTTAGTTTTGGAAAGCCTTTGCCTTTCTTCATTTTACTAGTGTTCACCAAACTGTCAAAGTTTACATGACATAACCTTTTCTACCATAACCAAACATCTTCTTGTTGTGCAAACAAACATGTCTCGTTAGATAAATATAGATAGAATAAGCTACCTCTCATTTGATCACCACTTCTAATCATCTTTCCATCAACATCATATATCTTAGCCTTTATTGATGGAATTCAACTTTGTACCCTGATTTGTTTAACTATAAAACACTTAATAGATTATAGTTAAGTCCTTCCACCCAGGAAACATTGTCACAATTGATTTTTCCACTCAATTGAATTGTGCATTTACCTTTCCCAACACATGGAATATCATTACCAAATTTAATATAGCCACCCTTGTATGTTTCAATGTCCTCAAATTTATTTCTATCACCATTCATATGATTAGAGAAATCACTATCAATTATACATCTATCACTTTTTTTCACATAAGAAATTAAAGTAGTTTTCTCATATTCATCAGAATTTTCTTTCATAGCAACATAGACAACTTCATCATCATTTCTTTTAGATTTAGTGTTATTTTATTCTCAATAAATATAACAAGGTTTCTTACCTTTTTCATCTTTGTTCTTCATGTAGTCTCAATCATCTCTCCTTCCTTTGTACTTTCTTTCCTTTCTTTCATCCTTGTCTTCTCTATCAAGAAATCTTGCAGAAATATGACCAACTTGTTGCATGAAAAAAAAAAAAAGGTGATTTACCTTTTTATTTACCTCTGCCTCTTCCATATATTTTTTCAATAAGTTCTTCAAGTTCATCAAACTCATCATCAAAAGTGTCATTATCACTCTTCACATGTTTGCCTTTTCTTTTGCTAAGAACTAGTTGTGACTTAAAAGAAGATTCAATGGTAGTAGGTGTGTAGTTATCAAAATTAGACATCTCAAAAGTAGTAAGTCTACCAATTACACCTTCAAAAGTCAAATTGTTACATGGAGTGCATATCATCTCTTGTATTATATAAACCCTAAAGGCATATACAGGAAGTAGAGTTCTCAAAGCTTGCTTATCATTGTTTCATCTTCAATCATTCCATTTGCACCTCAAATAGTATTGACCACTTCCTTGATTCTTGTGCAATATTGCACTATGTTCTCACCTTCCATCATTGTCATTTCATCAAATTTTTCCCTCAAGCTCTCTAATTTGTCTCTTAAGACATTGGCATCTCCTCCATATATGGTCTTCAATTTGTCTCGCATCTATTTTGTATTGTCACAATCTTTTATATTATTTAACTTGGCATAGCTTAGGGCTGAAGCAATCTCCAACATTTCATGATTGTGTTCTTGTTTTTCTTTCAATTGTTAGGAAATTAGAGGAATAGTTTTTATCTTCACATATTCATTGTCCACAAATTTTATTTCAGCATCATACTAGATATGTATAGCCTCATCAGCATTTTCCATGCGAGAAAGTTCTCCTTGTTCAAGTTTGGTAGCTCCTTTTTGTTAGTTATGATCTTTAGCTTTAAGTACCTTCAAACTTATCTTAATAAGCACTAGGGCTCTAATACCAATTGTTAAAATGTTTATAATATTTGAGAGGGGGGTGAATCAATTATTCAAGGTTTATCAGTACCAATTGAGCAATCAAACAATTAAACACTTTTTTGTCTTACTTATCATGTTGCAACTTGGTCTCCTAATATAATAGTGTTGAGATAATGGGTGTTGCACACATTGCATAATATTGTTATATTATTTATTTTTTTTATTATGTAATGTTGTGCCTAGATGGACGTGCAACATGTAAAGATTCCCATGGAATATTCTTGATGAGTTGTATTGTAACATTGTGAAAATATTTCATGTAATTATTTAATATTGGGGAAAAGAATTAAATGTCCAATATTAAATGTGGGGTAAGTGGGTTAGGTAGCACATGGTTTTAGCACATGGTTTGTGTAATACCACTTAGTGGTTTTGTACGACTTGCTACTATATAAGCAGCCACAAAGGTAGTTGTTGTATAGAGAAAGAGTGAGAGTGACAAGGAGAAGACAAAAGGCAAGAGTCAAGCGAGACAAGGCTTGACAGGTTAGCCAAGGGAGCATTTGTGAAGTTGGAAGCATGGCATGGGATGTGTGGATTCATGCTTGTTCACATAATTTGCTCGGTTGTGGCTATGGCCATGAAGGCTTCCATGGTTGTATGGCAATGGTATTTTTTGTTGAATAATACATGATGATGGATGCTTTTGGAGGCTGGGTTTTTTCCCTCAATGAGGGTTTCCCAGGGTATATCTTGTGTCACAATTTTGTGGGTATGTTGTCTATTCTCTTGCATGTGGATTTTAATTCCGTGTTTATTTCAGATCTATTATGGGTTATGTGGAAACGATTATATTCTTTATTGCCAAGTTTCCTTACAAGTGGTATCAGAGCTATGGTTTTATTATTGTAACCCTAGATTGAATCCATGGGAATGCATGAGAGGATAAAAGAAAGGGCAAGATATATGAATGATTTGTTGCAGATCTGAGGGTTTTGGATTTGCTGTTATGATGGGATGTTAAAAGATTTGGGCATGAGAAATTGTTGGATAAAAAGGTTTTTCGGATGTTTCATTTAAATGAGGGTTTTGGGGGTAGCTTGCAGAAATGACCTCCTGGGTAAAAACAGACCTCACCATTGGATCCAGGTCGACATTTTCATAAATTTTGATATATAATATGCCCTAGTTTGGCCATGTTCAGAGAAAATGAAAGAGTTTTTTGGTTTCAGCCCATGATGGCCGTCAAATTTAATCCCGTCGAAATTTTCGTCACTGAAAAAAATTAAAAATGAAAAATCGTACTGAAAATGGTAAAAAGACTGTCTTAGTAAAATGGCCATAACTTTCTCTCAGAATATCGGATTTCAGACTTCTTACAGGCGTTGGAAAGCTAATTCAGAGCACTACAAGATGGTGTAGGTTTGGTTCTGTGATTTTGAAATTTTGTCAAGTTTTAATAGCCCTAAAGTCAGATGTTATTTATTTTGAGCACGAATTGGGGCATAACTTGGGCATACGGAGTTGGATTTTGGACTTCGAGTAGTCAACGGAAAGCTCTTGGAGAGCTCTACACATTGGTTCAGATTTGGTGCAAGTTTGGCATGATTTATTTGTTGATATATTTATCTGAACTGTTTATGGTATATTTTGACTATGGTAACATTGTGAGTTTATGGCATTGGAGATTTAAGTTTTGATGTCATTGTATACTCAAGATTGGTCTCATGATGATATGGTTATCAGTGTTTGGTTTGGATATGCATGATGACTTGTTGGGTCTACAAGTTTTGCAGTGTTGTAAGCGGTCTATACTTACAGGTTGCATTTATAGCTTGGTTATGGGTTGTCTTTGCCCATTGATCTTTTCATTATTGATGCATATTTAGATTGGTGGCTTGGTTTTGGGTTGTCTATGCCCTAAGTCACATGATTTACTATTTTCTTCATGTAGAAGGGATGAGATGTTGTTACCAGGTACAGTCATGGTGGAGGATTGTGGTTGACTATGCTAACAGGTTGGACACTTTGAGAGACAGATGCTCAGTTCATGGATGTGATCATGGTGTCATGGATTTTGGCACGACATGATTGGTTATACAGGTACATCCTTGATGTTCATTAGCTTGGATTTCTGATTTGGTTATGGTGGTACATCTTCTTGGTTGAGGATCATGGTTATTTAGTTTTTTTTGAGGAGCTCATGATGTGCACTTTGAGTTCTTTGATGGTTTGATACCTTGGTTGATTCTCATGGTTAGAAGATGGTTTTTCATCATGATGTCATGGATAGCTTGGATACACGGTTTAGTGGGAGCTTGTGACAGTGATGGGGTGACAGTGCAGGATTAGTTCATGGTTTGGTTTATATCTTCTTGGTTTGGAGAGGATGGATTTTATGATGCCATAGGTGACTTGGTACCACGGTTGAGTGGGAGTTTTTTTTGGCATTGATATATTTATTGAGTGTTTGCAGATGTTGGAGGTTTGTCTTAGATCCTGTTGCTGCAGAAGCATCTTTGACATTTGCATGGTGCACTTGTTATCTTCATGATGTTTGAAGATGGTTAGATCTTGAGGACTCATGGAGTTCTTGGTTATCTTCATGGTATGTGGAGATGGTTCTTCCTGGTATGTGGAGATGGTTCTTCCTGGTATGAGGAGATGGTTTTCTTCATGGTGTGTGGAGATGGTTGCATCTTGAGGACTCACAGGGTTCTTGGCAAAGGTGTGGTTTATGCTTTTATTTGGCATGTTATCCTTGGTATGAGGATGGTTTCATTATTATGTCATGGTATACTCTTGATACGCGTTTAGAGTTGTGACATGTTATGATGTGTTCATATGGAGCATGTTATCTCTTTTAGTTGAGATGGTAAGATCATGTTGTCATGTTTATGTTCCTGAGGCCATCGTTGGAACTTTGAAATTGATCTTGGTTTAGTTTCTTGGTATTGAGTACACTGATCATAAGCTGGATACTTCATGATATTGCTATGTTGCATTTGGAGTTGGCATGGATTGATTGGTTATAGGTGCTCATGGATACTTAGAGACGGTGGTGATGCTGATTTCTCTTGGATTAGAGAAGTATTTGTTGGGACGATTGATGGTTTCAGCAGGAAGTCCGAGGGGCAGTCACCTGATATGGACTTGAGAGGAGATTGTTCTTAGATGAGTCTTGGTTGGAGACTTGGGTATCTTGATGAGCATTCTCATTCCCCACTCTTGGTCTACTCGGCGGTTTGCTACTTGAGAGGTATAGCCCATGTTTTTCTCTCAGTTGCATTATATTTATGCTTGTCTTTCATGGAAATGGATCT
Source organism: Cupressus sempervirens (assembly GCA_028749045.1). NCBI lineage: Eukaryota > Viridiplantae > Streptophyta > Pinopsida > Cupressales > Cupressaceae > Cupressus > Cupressus sempervirens. The sequence continues at coordinate 219,710,403 of CM053790.1, forward strand.
TGAGCTATGGTACATGAGTTAGTTCTGGAGGGTTCATTTGAGAGATGGTTTAGCATTGGTTATCTCCATGTGCATATATTGTTATGCTGGTTGAGTTTGGGAGATGGTTTTATATTGGGCTTATTCCTTGGATTAGGAATGGTTATTCCTTTGGTTTAGGAATGGGTTTATTGAGTTTGATCTTCTTGTGAGAGGCTTACATCCATGATGAGTTATATGGTATGGTTTGGGTGTTGTTGAGGCTTCTTGTTGGGGTTTTATGGAGGAGATCATACTTGCACAGTTTACATCTAGAGGTGTGTGTAGAAGGACATGATACAGGTTATGATTTGCATGGTTTCTCTGGTCTTGGTTATCTTCCTGGATGTTCAGTTTTGCTTACATTGGATTTGAGATTGGTTGGAGATTGTGATCACTGGTTTGTGCTCATGTATGTCATGTGAGAGATGACATGGTTATTTCTTTATCTCTTTCCTTTGTTGGTTGTGGTGAATTTGGGAGACTATTGGAGACTTGTTATGAGAGTTGTTTTTGCAGGATATTGGATTATGTGTTATGGATGTCCTTGATACTACATGGATTCATTTCTTTGAGATGTTTTTGAGTGGATTGGTTATAGATTTGACATTATCTTTTGCAGTGGGAGCTTCTTGGTATATATGTGGCAGGTATTGCTCTTGAGGCTTGTGATTGCAGGTTGCAGATTGGATATGTCAGTGATATAAGATTCACTTGTTATACCTTTGAGGTATGGATAGTTGGATGGGTTTGGCACTTGCTGTGGGTGCTATTTCAGCTATGGATATTTTGACAACTACAGATACATGTGATTACCTTTGGATCAGGTTTTTGTGCTTGGAATTTCAGTTGGTACAGGATTTTATGATCTTCTAATGCAACAGGTTGGGTGGTTTTCTCTTTGGATGGCTTCTATGTATGTCCAGTGGGAGTGGCATAATAGGAGGTGAGATCATTCATGTTTGAGATGCTGGATACTTTGATTTTGTTGCGGGTACCAGGATGGAGCACTTGGTGTACTTTGATCCGTGATGGTGGATGTGCTGGGAGGGATTGTTCCCTTGTTCATTTATGTGGCTACGGATTGACCCTATGCAATGTATACAACAAGTGGGAGATTGTTGAGATAATGGGTGTTGCACACATTGCATAATATTGTTATATTATTTTTTTTTTTTATTATGTAATGTTGTGCCTAGATGGACGTGCAACATGTAAAGATTCCCATGGAATATTCTTGATGAGTTGTATTGTAACATTGTGAAAATATTTCATGTAATTATTTAATATTGGGGAAAAGAATTAAATGTCCAATATTAAATGTGGGGTAAGTGGGTTAGGTAGCACATGGTTTTAGCACATGGTTTGTGTAATACCACTTAGTGGTTTTGTGCGACTTGCTACTATATAAGCAGCCACAAAGGTAGTTGTTGTATAGAGAAAGAGTGAGAGTGACAAGGAGAAGACAAAAGGCAAGAGTCAAGCGGGACAAGGCTTGACAGGTTAGCCAAGGGAGCATTTGTGAAGTTGGAAGCATGGCATGGGATGTGTGGATTCATGCTTGTTCACATAATTTGCTCGGTTGTGGCTATGGCCATGAAGGCTTCCATGGTTGTATGGCAATGGTATTTTTTGCTGAATAATACATGATGATGGATGCTTTTGGAGGCTGGGTTTTTTCCCTCAATGAGGGTTTCCCAGGGTATATCTTGTGTCACAATTTTGTGGGTATGTTGTCTATTCTCTTGCATGTGGATTTTAATTCCGTGTTTATTTCAGATCTATTATGGGTTATGTGGAAATGGTTATATTCTTTATTGCCAAGTTTCCTTACAAATAGACTTATTGAATGTAAACATTTGAAATGTAAAATACCATAAAAACATTCAACACAAGTTTGATGCTAGGATTTAACATGGAAACCCAATTTGGAAAAAACCACAAGCAACATGTCACAACTTTTCCACTCTTTTGAAGTGAGCCATGTTAGGAGCCAACCCTGTTAAAGGTTACAATACACACTATTAAATGTGACCTGGTTAAAGGATTTAATCACCCTGTTAGGAGTCACCTTGTTAGAGGACTTTAGAACATTACATTAGAATGCCACCTAGTTAAAGGATTCACATAGACTGTTAAGCCCTTAATGACTATTAGGTCAACCTTTGATTAAAGGATTTCCATACAAATTGTTTACAATGATTAGAAAGAAAAAAATAGGGTTTGATCTATATGATTGCAACTCACTTTGCAATTTCAAATTTATGTTTAGTTCATGTGTTGATTTCCTGATAAGCCTTCTTTGTCACCTATGTCCTTGATTTTCTTGCCAACCCTTCAAACATTCACCCTTCTCTTCAAAACAAACTAAAGCCTTCTACTTAAATTTTCTTATCAACCCTGAAAACTCTATTCCATCTCACTCAAAATATCTCAAACACACATAGCTTCTTTGCTATCTTCTCTTCTTTGCATCATCTCTTAAAAAAATTCCTGAATACCTCCTTAAATAGGTAATTATGGTCCTTGATCTAATCCAATAGATTCATTATATATGTTCATCTCTTTCTTTTCTAGAAACTTCTCATAGATTTTTTTCATTAGGTATCTTACCTAATCCTCTCCTTGAATTAAGTGATCCAACACGTCAATCCTTATCTTCAACATGCTTTCCATATTGCAAGAAATCAACTAACTAAGATGATAACTGTGATTTCTCATACACATTAAAAATATTGTCACTCGGTCATCACTAACTTTCTTGGTCGCTATAGAGCTTCTAGCTCAGAATCAATAATGTCACTCAGAAGATATTGATGCTCAGTCAACACTAAATTTTCTTGGCACTTACTATGGCTTGGTTGACACTAGCATCACTTGACATGAACTTCAAGTTCTTTAATCTTCTTTTGTATTCATCGATCAAGCTTAAGAAATCTAACAGTCATTTCTCATGTCTTTATAATATAAACAATCAAGTAATCTTGTCAAAGTATAACCAATCAAATGTCCATTGTAGCATCCTTTTCATAACTCAACATTTCCTCTAGGTACTTTTGTTATGAGAAACTTCTAAAATTCTCTTCATCACTCAAATAGATATAACATTTAGATCAAATAGAAACATGTCTCATCATTAGTTTTGACATCAATGACAATATAAAAATTGTTTCAATTGTAGTGTCCAACAATTATGAATTGATTATAATAAATAAGAAAAAAAAAGAGAATCACAAGTCTCACATCATGTCAAGAATTTCCTCCAAGTGCAAGGAAACTTCTTCATCTAGAATTCCAACCATGTTCAAGGATTCCCCTTTTTCTTCCTCCATCATAATTTCATGATAGTCACTATGATAACAAACATATTTTGTACACAAATCCCATGTAGTTGTGTACATGTTGCTGATGATATCAAATTGATCCTCTTGGGCTGGTGTTAATCTCGGTTGCATGAATGAGTGTGGCATTTCATTTTCATCTTGTGATTGTACTGGCAGCCCCATAGCTTTGTCCTACAAATAAAACACATAAAAAATGCACAAGAATTTTTTTCCAAAAAGAAAAATCCCACCAAATGTTCTTATAGCCATGAGCAAGGCAAAGCACACTAAATGATCATATTTTCTTCAAATCTTTAGCACATGCCACCTTAAATCCATGTCATATTGAAATAAGTTTGGTGAACATAATATATCCTTGGCATAACCTTTTTTGCCACTCAATTAATGCCTCTTTACAATTTTCAAAATAACAGACTATCAAAGATCCAGCAACATCAAAATCATGAAATCGATCATCAAGAATTTCTGCTTTCTAAAAATTATGAAATCATAATACAATTTTGAACCTAGTCCCATAATCGCTAAATAGTAGGCCAATTCTTTCCCATATTTCATAATCATGAAATTGGAACCCTACACAATGCCACATTTCAAATTTGCAAAATTTGGTGAAAACACTCAAATTTTGAGGTTCCATAAGGCCCTTCTACCAACTAACTCATTTTTGCACACTTACAAGAGATGACATCATATTTTTGAAAAATACCAAGTAGAAATAATTGTGGCTAATATGCATTCATTGCATAATATACAAAATAATGTGCATAAGCTGGAAACTATAGTCAACCAAGATTTTGGGTTTGGTAGATGAAGTATCCATTTGGACTAATGATCTAGTTACTTTACAGAATATTCAGGGAAAGAGTTATAGGATGTATCTTAATATTTTCATAGAGTAAGAGTTGGATAAGATTTATGATTGGATCGAGAAAATAAAGACAAGGAATAAGGTCATGCTATCCATGTATGAGGACATCTAGGATAAGGAAGACCTCATGCTCAGATACTAGAAGAATGTATTTATTATAGCATGGAAAGCTTTTTTGATGATGACTTTAGAGAACATTTATACTTGATGGAAGAAATAAACTAAAAATTCCAAGCATCTTTTCAAGAAGTATCCTCTGAAGATGATAATTAGTGAGTATTTAGGGTCAAGCAGACACTAAAGGAGTTAGATTTTAAGATGGATAATTCAATTGAAGTGCAGTCAAAGGTCCATAATTTTCATGGGGAAGTGAGGGCCAAGTATCAAGCTTATAGTTGAGATTTTGATTTTGATTTTCACTTAGAAGAAAAAAAACTTCAAAAAAAAATTAATTGTTGGTGAAGCCGCAAATTTTATCTCCAAAGGTGCACAACTCCACAACTCTGCAAGTGCGATAATTTTTGATGACTTGTGGTTGTGCTGATAATTAACTACCAGATCCTATTTTTGGGCATTTTCATGTACTAAAAGTGCATTTTTCAAGCTTAGTGGTGGTTAACTGATACTTATACATGGATGATGATGAGTAACTATTTTTAGAAGGCTCTAAAGCTCTAGCTACCACTCAGAGATGTCTCTCATTTATCTTCTTCTTGTTCTTTTATAGTTTTAAATCATGTAAAGGCCCATGCACCATTTAATTGATAAAAAAAGGTGTGCATGCCTACTTAGCACCATATTACGGGTCATTTTGTATATATTTTTATTTATTTTAATAGTTTTAGTGTACTCTTTGCATGAGAAAAACCATAGCTCCAAAATTCACTTGAAGAAGAGGATTCACTATAAATACAAGGTTGTAACATGTATTCAAGTCTAACATTTTATCCAATAAATTATACTATTGGTGCTCTCATTCTATGTGTAGTGATTCTTTGTGGAATGTGTGTTCTTTTTGTGAATTAATAGTTCATAAATCATTAAGGAGATAATAGTCTTACACTTTTTTTGAATAACTATGCAATTTTAGTATTCTAGGAGTTTATCACAAATAGCCACATAATACCTCTACTATGACTAATTGGAGAATGGGATTTCTTTTGTGTCTTCATAGAAATGTATCCCATGTGCGTACACTTTTCGTGGTTGCATGATTTGATTAGTTGTGAAAATCATACTATCTTGCAAAGTTCCATTGACAATTGCATCAAGGAGATTACAGTTGTGTTACTCTAAATTTTTTTAGTTTTCTACCATCCCCTTTAAAATTTAATTCAGAGACATGTTGTCATTGTGGCTTGTGTCCATTTAGATTTTAATTTCAGCAATTTTCATATTTTATCGTTACCTTATCTCTTTGCAATTTTTTTTACATAAAAGTCTAGTTAAATTATAAATTCATGTTAATTTAGACTTGCATGCATCACCATAAAATTTAGAAAATAACAAAAATCTACTAAATATTTTTGAAGTCTCACAGAGTTACAGATTGAACTTTATAGAACTAGCAAAGGCCTTCTTGTTAAATAGAAATATGTATCTTCAACTAAGCTACCTAGTCAATTGAAAAACATCCTCCTAGAACCTTAGAATTGATATTTGATTGACTTTTCAAGAAAGATATTCTCACATATTTCTATTTTCGTCATCATACAATTACGACAATCAACAAAATCCTTTAGCAACTATAAAACCTCAAAAACCTTTTTTAGGCAACTGTTGCAAAGCCATCATCTTTTGATCCAAAATAGTTTGATTTCATAAGGTACAATTCCTCATTACACTCTAATTTGTATCCTTTTATCTTCCTTAAAAGGAATTTAGGTGAACTTCTTGCCATTATTTTTAACTTCACTACAAGAGCAATAAATTTATGCCTCATAAGGCTACAATGATTTGAAGACTTTTATTGATCTACCCTATGAAGGGTTTGTCCTATCAAAGGCTAAAAGAACTAATAGGTTCTACCTTAGTTAAAGTATTTTTACATCACAATGAAGTGAGTACTAGTCTATTAGGAGATTGACATAAGCTTGTTAAAGCTACTCTTATATATATATATATATATATATACCTTGAAATACTTATTAAAATGTTTAGTACATGATCCTTTAGTTGGCACTTAAATTCCTGATAATAGATCTCTTCTATGTAATAAAATATCACTTAATTGTGATAGATCTCCTGACTCTTCTAAAAAACCTCTTCATTGTATTGCTAAGTCCATACACTTTGATTCACCTCCAAAAAACTATCTTCATCTATTCATGCACATACATCTCATAATAATGAATTAGGTCATAGACCCTCCTTAAATAGATTATTGGGTGAACCTTCTAGATCCAAATCAACAATCTAGAATCAATCCTTTTGTCTTTTGGTCTTTCCAATTATTTGATTGGTGGATTCTCTTGCCAGGGATCAATGATCTTACTTTAAATGTGTAATCACCTCCTTAATTACCTCCTTGATCTTCAAAACATGCTTCCAGCTCAAGAAAATGATTATTCAACACTTACATCACATTAGGGCTTGACATAAACTATTTCTTCATACTTTCCCTCAGCCTTAACTACACTTGGCATGAACTAAATAACTTGGCCTCTATATCACTCATCATCCACTATTAACTTTGATAAGCTCAGCAATTATTGGAGTACTCAGTTACCATTAGCTTGTTTAACAATAAATACTGCTCAGCATAATACTTGGAATATGTACAAGTTTTTATTCCTTGGATTGGCATTTATAAGATGTCTCAGTCGTAGTGATGACCAAATAATCATGCCTTTTGAATGACTAAGTGTTTGACACTAATAGAAAACATGCCTAGGGATCAACAATCTCCTCCTTTGACATTAGTGGAAAAGCTAATTCATCATGAACTATCAAATTTTTTCAATACAAAATTGAAATACAAGTACTCCCCCTTAGAATATAATCACTACCTTTACTCAGTTTACACTATACATGCTCTAACTCTAAACTTTGTATATACATGCAAAACTTCAAATTTTTAGAACTTTCACTCATATCTTCTCCTTATTTCCCCCTTGTTTTCTTAGTATGTGTTCCCCCTTTATTCTTTATATTTCCCCATTTTTTTTGTCACTTATGGCTATTGGGGAGGGGATGTCAAGCCAAACTAATCCAAAATTAGTTTGTGTATCTAGAAAATGCTACTCAAACTATTGTCCCAATTAGTGGAATTGAATTCAATAGCTGGAACCTCTAGCTCCAATTTCTTCTTAGACCATTGCATCACTTTTCCATTAGCATCAATGTTTGGGTCATTTATTTTCTGTAAAATTTTAATCAATTTCTCAACAATAGGAGCATTTTCGTCCAAATTATCAATAAAAAAAGAATCAACAAATATATCTTTGATGTCATATAGCACATGTTTTTGTGCTTGCTTCTACTAGTGTTGTCTCTTCAACTTGGCTTGTTTTTCTTTCCTTGCAAATAATTCATTGAAAAAATTAGTTGTTTTTTAGCTAATGTTTCCTTGTCCTAATCTGGTATGACAATATCTTCATCAAGCGTAATAGGTTTAGCTTGAAATGAACTTGGGAACTAGAATTTCTTCCTTTTGATCTTTTTATTTGGAGTACTGGAGCTTGGCATAGATATTTTCATAGTCTATCTTGGGAGGTATAGACTTAGTCTCTATGTAATTGCTTGTGTGCCCTCAGCCCCTTGAGTTTGTTCCTCGATCATTACAAGTTCACTAGTGGAACTTGGTTGTATTGTCTCCTATTCTCCCTCATTCAGAGGTCCTGAGATATTTGGCCTCTCACTACCACTAGTAGGTTATTCTACTTGATCATTTTCCTCTTCTACATGTTCTTTCTCCTCATGTGTCACCCCACTCTATTGCTTGGTAACTACAACATATGTGCCTCTTTTGACGCTTGCACATTAGTTTTAACAATAACTTGTGATGTATCAATTATATTTTCTATTATCTATTAAAATTGTTGTTGAGCACCAATCTTTGGATATTCCTTGATCTCTACAATTAGTAGATTGGTGTCCATCAGTTCATCTTTACTAGATCTTAGCAATCTCATATGTACCGAAGGGTTTGGCATTTTTTTCAATCCCTTTAGCTAAAAAAATTGTAATGATGGGTGACACTTCATCAACATCTAATTCATAATGCATAGGTCTTAGTCATGCTACCCTAGGTATAATTGCATGTGCATATGTATAATTGGTATCAACAAGAAAACATATGTGATCATAGTAATGATTAACAATTGACTTAGGTATTCTAAACATATTCTTCATCTTCCTCTTGAAATCTTCAAAATAACCATCCATTATAGTTTCAAAATTCTCTCCTATCTAATTAATATACTCATTTATTTGTTTGATCACTAGCCTAGACTTATCCCAATCAATATCTCCAATATTGAGAAAATAATTTTGTACATAGAAAAATATACATATGATAAGAGATCCAAACTTAGAAGATTTGTTCTTTGATTTCCTAATTTCTCAATGGTTCTCTACAAGTTATATCAATTGCAACTTATCTAGATCACAGTTGTGGTCCTTCTTAACCAATTTGTAGCTCATGTCAACAGCTACACATGGCACACTATTTAGTCAGCTCGATTGATAAAACTTGTGAGAAACCACTCGATCATAAGATCCTTGATAGTTTTGATTGACATATCTTAGTCATTCTACTTTTCATTTGTAAGGTTTTTGATCACGTCCCTTGTCACTCAGCCCAAAATAGGGTAACTAGTCATGTGATGAATAATAGGCTTTGTGATCTTGATTGGTCCATTTTTTAGCCATAATTTCATGTCATGTATCCTTCTATATACAATATTTATCCATTCAAATTTAAACACTTTTGGGAATGCTAGGGCACAAGTTAACCCTTTTCATCCATGATCTTGCTCTTGTCTTTCAACATCCCATTTTTACACAACTTGTCATAGGCATTTCTCAACTCAAAATTGCCTATCTCTCCAACCTTACACATATAACACAATCTAACATTGTGAACCATAATGACTCTAGGTGAAATCATAGACAACACTCCTGATAAATCTACTATCAACATAATGTTAAGATATGTCTTGAACTTTTGTGGAGGGAATTTATCTTTATGAATAATTTGTGCATTTTTATCCTTCAATGCCTCCTTCTCACTTGCAGATGAAGATGATGTTGTTCTTGCAATCTAGGGTTTTAAACAAACAACTTCAAAACATTGTAACTCAACTCAAATAACTTTTCACAACTTACTTGCTAAGCTAATGACACACTCTTGAATCTCTTTGCAACTTTACACAAATTGCTTTGCAAATTTCCTTAGTTCTTTGCTCTAAAAACATGATAACCTAGTCAATTGAAATGATCTCCAAAAATAAACTATATAGCTTCAAATGGTCAAATTGAGCTTCTATTAAACTCTCTATACTAATATTAGGTATATAGTGGGTACCTTATAGTTGTCTCAGGTTACTCAATAAAATATGGTGCTCACACATCCTTCAATGTTGCTCAGTCAGTATCAAAACTCAATTCATATTGACATTCAAAACTAGCACTCGGTCTTTACCAAATTTTCAACTTAGTACAACAATTCATCTTCAACTCAAACATCATCATTTTTCTTTATGCATCTTCAATCATATTGATTTAGACTTTCATGCATAGGTTAATGTATGATATAGAAATTTTAAACATAGATCCATTCATACCTTTTCATTTAGTTTGAGGTGTGGGAATCACCTAATCTATTGGATTCGATGATAACAACTTCTCTATTCGTACCATTCCCTTAATCTAGATTATTTATCCATGTTTGATTCATTTCAATCCTTTCTTCTTTAGTATTAACCTTTTCCTTTCCATTATTTACCTCAACATTTGGTGTTGATGCTCAGTTCATATGGTCCTTACTTAGATGACCCACCTTCTTACAATTAAAACATACTAGTCTAAAATTCCTCCAGTTGCCAAATATTCCTTTGAAATGTATCCTAGTATAATTTTTTGAAATGTATCCATACTTTCCAAAATATTGATAATTTACCCAAGTATTGTAATCCCAATTTATGGTATTACCTTGATAAGGTGATTTGCCTTGACCTTTCGGTATCTCATTGTTCTTTGCCTTAGATTTGCAATATTGTAATTTATGACCATACTTCTAGCATGTATAACAATAACCTTCAAATCTATAAGTAGTTGGTGCCTTATTGACCTTTGATCTACATTCATGTGCTTGATGAAACTTTTTTTTCTAACTGAAGAAATAACCATTGAATTCATGTTTAGAGTTTGACTTACCATTCTTGCTACTACAAATGTTTATTGTATGTCCTAGTTTTCCACAGTGATAGCATGTAGGCTTCTTGTTCTTTAACTTTGTATTCACATTCCTTTTTTCTCCTTGTTTTTATGATTCTCCTTACTCGACACCTGATAAGAACTCAACATAGCCTAGTCTAGAGCTGTCATTAGGTCTCCTTGGTGCATTCATCTATTCATACATAAATCTCATAGCTTTTTTAGGTTTGTTCAACCTCTCAAAAAAATCCTTTTCAAGTTTCAATTCATTCATCAATCTATCATTCTCAAATTTTAGATTTTTAATATTCAACTCCTTTCTTGCAATCTCATGATTTTCACTTAGCCAATGATTGAGCATATCAAATTGATTATGTGTTAGCTTATGTACTTTAATTCTTTTATCATGTTTTTTTACCAACTAGCTCTTGTCTTGATCAACCATTGCCTTATCATCTTTAGCATTTTTCTTTTGTTTGGTCACTTCACATAACCTTACTGCTTGAATTTCATGTTCTCTTTTCTTTTCAATGCTCTAACTTCTTCATTCAAGGTATTGTTCATCTCCAACATATTTTCTATTGCTACATCAAATTTACTAGAACTTCCTTCATCAAATAGTTCCTCAATAGTTTCTTCTTGGTATTGGGTGTCATTTTTTTGAATATTCATCTTCGTCCTTCTCTTCAAGGATTTCCTTAATGTTTCCTTTGTGGCCTTCACTGGGTCATAAGAAATTTGAACATCAATCTTATAATCCTCAATGGTCTTTCCCAATTTTTAGGCTTCGATCTTCAAGATCTTTAACTCCCAAGTGGTAAGACTTATGTCAAGAGTACACTACTCTGATACCAATTGTTGGAAATCTAATAGAGAAACTGTGATACTAAGAGGGGGGTGAATCAGGATCTATAAAACTTTTTCATTTCAACATGAACCATATTTGATATCGCCACAAAAAACTCTCATTTAAACATCCATCTCATATCAATGAAACCATTCAGATCAACATAATATCAAATCTACCTTCTAATTACATAAATGTAAAATCATAAACACATAAAACATCAACGCATGGATTTGGTAATGCAGAAACCCTCCAAGGTGAAGGTTAAACTACAATAGGGATGACACCCACAAAATCTTTACTGTTATAGAAAGAAAGTCATGCATATTAAGGCTACAATGATTTGATCACTTCTGGTGATCTACCTTGTGAGGGGTTTGCCCTGTCAAAGGTGAAAAGAACTATTAGGTTCGACCTTGGTTAAAGGATTTTTACATCACAATGAAGTGAGTACTCTGTTAGGAGATTTACATAAGCCTGTTAAAGCTACTCTATTAAGAAATTTAAACCCTAGAAAAGTTGTTAAAATGTTTAATACCTTATCCTTTGGCTAGCACTTAAATGTTTAATGCCTCTATGCAATAAAATATTACTTGACTGTGATAGATCTCATCTGTTTTTGTTCAAAAAATCTTCACTGCACTGCTTGGTCTCTACACTCTAATTCACCTACAAAAAATAATTCTTCACCTATTTAGGTGCATACATCTCATCATAATGAATTAGGTCATAGACCCTTCTTAAATAGATGATAGGGTGAACCTTCTAGATCCAAATCAATAATCTAGAATCAATCCTTTTGTCGTTTGGTCTTTCCATTTTTCTGATTGGTGGATTCCCTTGCCTAGGGATCAATGATCTTCCTTTGAATGAGTAATCACCTCCTTGATTACCTCTTTGATCTTCAAAACATGCTTCCAACTCAAAAAAATGGTTAACATAGAATTTAGTGCGATTAAAAACAAAAAATTTAAACTATGTTACTCGGCACTTACATCACGCTGCTACTCAACATAAATTATTGCTTCATGATGTCTCTCAACATTAACTATGATTGACATGAACTAAATAAATCGACCTCTATATCACTCAACATCCACTATTAACTTTGATAAGCTCAAAAATTGTTGGAGTACTCAACGACCATTAGTTCACTCAACAATAACTATTGCTCAACACAATACTTGGAATATGTATAAGTTTGATTCCTTGGCTCAGCCTATATAGGATGACTCAACCACTGTGATGGTCGAATAATCCTACCTTGTGAATGACTAAGTGTTTGAAACCAATAGAAAACATGGATTAGAGATCAACACATACTACCAAGGTCTTCTAGGTGACATCCTCCATTATTTTTGTAGAAGTTATGAAAACCAACTTCGCACTTCACTAAGAACACTTGCATGCAAATAACTTGTGTTGAAGAGAAACCAGAGAAGGGAAAAAGTGCAGCTTGGAAATCTCAATGGAGTGAGAGAAAATATGTATTCCAAGATCATGAAAAATAAAATACAAGTGTTGAACCTTAAAGGTGAGTGAAACCCTAAAGCCTAAGAAATCTAGGCTACACATTAATAATTAATATAAGAATTAATTATTGATGGACCTAAGAGAAAGCTTAAGCACTAAAGAGTAATAACTTAACTAATTAAATCAAAAAGATTTAAGTAATAAGAAAGCCAAATATTACTCTAACACCCCCCCCTTAAGCTAAGTCAAAGTGATAAACTAACCTAGCACAGCTATGAAGGCAAGAAATGGGTCCCGGCAACAACGCCTGATTAGGTACCCAATACAAGGAAATCTTTCTAAACCAAAGACAAAGGAGAAAACCCAGTGGAAAAAAATCCTCTCCAAAAAGAGATGAAAAAAACAACAAGAAAAAATGGCTCAAGAGACTCTCTCAAAACCATAAGTACAACTACCCCCCCCCATGAGAGAGAGAAGAGACACCAGAGCCCCACCAGAATGATGGAGCCCCTGTAGAAATGAGTGAACCAATAGAACTCCAATGTGAAAGAAAAAAAGGGCACAAAAAAAAGAAAACCCCTGAATGAGAGGTGAAACTAGAAGGCCTAACTGATTCTCAAAGGAGAAAACATGAGGATCCTGAAAGGGAATCCCCAATGCAAGTGACTGACACTGTCATGAAAGAGGAGATGAATGCCCTCTGTAGAATCCTCAACAAGTGCACCTGGAGGCTTGATGAATGGAGTTGGAGGGTCAAGCAGAGTGGAAGAAGAATCCTGTTGAAGAGAAAAGACCTAAATCAGATGTGGTGTGGTAGTCAAAATAGTGATCTCTGGAACAATATAAGGGTTCAAGTGTCCTGACTACACCACATGATACTCTCGTGATAGAGAAGAGTTTTTCTCTAATAGTGGAGATGGTGGACCAAAGTGCGAGAAGGTGTAGAGATGGGTGGTATGATCTAATGTCCCTACAGCAATAAGGCCTCCTATTGTAGTATCCCGAATGAAGACTACATTTGTAGTGAACTCAATTGTTTTCCCTGATCCACTGCATGTAATCTGATAAATCGAGAGAAGGTTTGCAAATAGAGATGGAACATACAATACATCATTGAATGTGCCACCCTAAATGCCAACTGAACCTTTCCCGTAGACTCTTAGGGTAGTGCTATTCCCCATGAGAATATGAGGAATGGGAGAAGCCTCAATAGTGGAGAAGACCCCTTGAGAAGATGCCATATGGTGAGAAGCACTTGAATCCAATATCCAAGGGACCTGGGAAGGGATGCAATGGAAGCCCATAATGCATGACCCTATCCAAAATTTGGTGTAGATGTCAAAGAGATAGAAGAAGATTGAAAGGTAGACCCCTATGAGGTAGAAGAGGATGGAGAGGAAACAATGCTCTTCTAAAGAAGAGCTTGAAAATCTGCAATTTGTTTCTCATAGCCATCAAATCTCTTCTGAAAACAATGTGACTCATCATGAGGTCCCTTCCAACAATAGGAATAGGTAAGAGTCTCAGTCTCCCTTTTATCCTTCTTAGAAGAAGATGATGGACTAGTAGAGTGCTGAGAAGAGGAACTTGATATCTAATTTGGCTTCGTCTTCTATGTATCCTGAGGTGACTTGGCAAGAAATGCCTATGATTGTGAACATGTAAGTGAATCCATCTGAGTGAGCTTGGATTGCTCATGAGTTAACCTATCACAGAATGTCTCAAAAGAGGGCATAACATGTCATGCACCTAGAGCATCCATAGTGGAGTAGAAGATAGAAGTGAAAATTTAATAAGGACCTCAAAGCTTTAAAAGTATCATAAAGATATGCTCATCATCTAACTTTTTCTTTCTAGCAACCTGTAAAATAGATCAAAGAGACTTGAATTTCATCAAGAAGTCCTCAGTGCTAGTGAATGATTCAAGAATCAAGGAGGTGAACTCTACATCTATCTGTAGAACCCTGAACTGATTCATTGTGCCAAGAACGGTGGAAAAATTGTCCCACATAGCCCTAGGTGTAGTCAAACCATCTAGGTGAAATAGTAAACCTTATGAAATATTCATTGCAATGAGGCCCATTGCTTCATCCATCTTATTGTGTTGCATAAGAACCTCATAAGGCCTCTATAGAATTGGCTGAGCCACATCAAGGCATGACCATAACCCCTTTTCCATAAGCAATCTAGTCATCTGTCCTTTCCAAGTATGGTAAGTGCGAGGTGTAAGGCATGCGACAAAAGAGTCTACCATTGAGAGAAGAAGACATAAGTAGAAGGGTCATTTCTAAATTAAATGATAGAAATGAAAATCCACCCCCCCCCCCCCCCCCCCCCCCAACAACATATATATTTATCCCTCATAAACCAAAGAACCAACTAAGGAAAGCACAAAATTTGAGAAGAAAACTTGGATCCCAAATGTAGAGAGGCAGGAAATTAAAGCCTCTACTTCAATGCCAAAAATAGGAGCTCAAATAGCCACATCATGAAATGAAACCAGCATCATCATCTCCAACTTAGAACCAATTTTTCGGCACTTCTTTCAAATCAAAAAAAGACCTTTGTATGCTCAAGTTATGGCCAAAAAATGAACCACTCCTCCAAAGAATAAGCTCTCTGGAGAATTATAGGCACTGGAAAAAAATTGATGGTTGTACGGCCATTAATCACCGAAAAAATCCAGTCACTGAAACTTGACATCAGCATGCTGGAAAAAATTTTTAGCAACCTAAGAAAATTTATCGGTCGAAATGATGATGTTAGCTTTCAGAATGATGATGTCAACACAAAATGTTGACATCACCATGCTGGGAGATGACATCACCTATCTAGGTGCTGAGAGGGCATTGACGATAGTTGTCAGACGACGTTGTGCCAGTGGCGATAGTCTTCAAGTTGTGTTGCACCGGTGACGACTATGGGAGTGTGGCCCACTGACAATGACTGGGTGTGGGTTGAGCTACTAGTGATGCATTGGCTATGGTGAGGCGCAAGCCAGGCACAGGTGGCACACTAGCAACGACGGGGTAGCGCACTGGTGGCTACCAAGTGGAGTGCCCAAAATCAAAGATTTTTTAATTTTTTTTAATTTTTGCAATACGTATGGCCCCTGGGAGGCCAAAAAAAACTTAGAGGCTATGATGGCTAAAATTAGCTAATTTTATATGAATTTTGACTATACCATGCCTTTTGAGCATGATGGCAGTGTCCATTTTTGTCCAAAGTGCACCAAAAAAATGTGCCTCCTCCAGATTGACGAAAAAAAACTCAAAAAAGTAGGGTTTTGTGTCTTCAAATTGTAGCTTCAAGATTTCCAAACCAGGTAGTAGTAGAGAAGCTCTGATACCATGTAGAAGTTGTGAAAAGCAACTTCATAGTTCACCAAGAACACCTATATGCAAATAACATGTGCTGAAGAGAAATCAGAGAAGGAAAAAAGCATAGCTTGGAAATCTCAACGGAGTGAGAGAAAAAATGTATTCCAAGATAATGAAAAAGAAATTACAAGTGTTCAACCTTAAAGGGGAACAAAACCCTAAAGCCTAATAAAGCTAGGTTGCACATTAATAATTAATATAAGAATTAATTATTAGTTCACCTAAGAGAAAGCTTAAGCACTAAAGAGTAATAACTTAACTAATTAAATCAAAAATATTTAAGTAGTAAGAAAGCAAAATATTACTCTACCAATTTTTTCTAGTCTTCTAGGGTTCATTCTTCTAGGTGATATCCTTGCAAACTCAAGGATTTACTTCTTGAATCCCTCAACTTTGGAAATCTGCTCACAAGTATTGATTTCGTTAAAATAATCAAGAAGTCTACCAACATCTAAATCTTCCTCAAGCATTTTTTTTAGTGCAATAAGAAAATAACCAATTTGTTCTTTAACTGATCTACATACTCTTCCTTTTGTGATTCAATCCTTTGCAATTGTACATCGGAACCACCTCACAATCATAAACTTTAGGATTCATTATCTTTGAATTCGTTGTTCGAAAATATGTTGTCTTGAATCATGAGAAACAAGTCCAATCCCAAAAGTCCTTACACAAGCCCTTGTTGGTGTAGGTTAGGTCCATAGTTCTGCCACTACATTAGCCAAAAAAATGATACCTTGCAAGCTTAGGAACTCATATCTATAATTACAAGTATCTTGTATTTTGATATCATTTGACATAGTCAAGGAAAGAGAAATACTCAAAGGAGATTCCCAACCTTGTAGCTACAAACACCACAACTAAAATGAAAAAATAAAGCAATGAAAAACTCTAGCAAATAAGAAACTATGGTCTCCAATTATCACCAAATTGGCCTGTAAGTAAAAATTATAGATTATTAAATAGAATCTCCTCATTACTAAGACATAAGCCTTATTCTTGATATTTACTTATTAAATATGTTGGTTTCCTCATTACCAACCTTACTACATGAATAGTTCTCTAAACAAGAACTACTACCCTACTTATATACAATATTTCCAATCACAAGCCATCTTATCTGGTTAACAATTTGCAAGACAAAGAAACATACTTACAAATGATATAGATCAAGACCTAAATCCATAAGAAAACTCCCACTTTGATACACGATGACCTTTAAAATACAAGGATGTTTATCATGTATATAGGGACATAGAGTGATACACAATTAGGCTTTGCATAGCGTGGATCTTTATTTCAAGCCAAATCTTGGTAACCTAGTCATTAGAATAGGACATTATAAGTCAGATCTAAACAACCATATAATAATTTGATATGGAAATATTGTATCAAGCCACCCAGATAGACATAGAATCTTCATGATACTTAAATCATACCATAAATATCACATAAGATAACAAGCCTCTTGGGTTGCTTGCTACCCAAAACATGGGAAATTATCCAACTGGAATAGAATACAAACAAACTGAAAGGAAATATTTTTTAGTGATACAAAATTGATAATTTCACCTAAATGCTCCTACATTAGAGCTACACAAAAAAGTAAAAATAGGTTCAACCTTTACCAACTATAGGTCAAAACATGTTTAACCTATACATTGGGGTGATAAAATCATAGGGTTATGATTTGCAACTATATTTGGTTCTGCAATTTTGCAAATCCAAATTCCAAAGATTGAATATTTCTACCTTCAAAGAACAAAATTGATAAATTGTTGGAGGGAAGGGGCTCTCCTTGGGCAACCCCTTGAATACGAATTAACCTTTCAATAAATAAGTAAAGAATGTAAAACAAGGTAAATGTAAGTAATCACCTATCATGTAAAATCTTTATAGATGGACACAGATTCTCTATATCCACAAAGATGTATAAATGCTCACTTGAATGTCATGTTGTAGAATCAAGGATGTGCCAAATCATAGATTGTGGATGTATGTAAGCTTGATAGCTGATGGGGACACAACCCAACTAACCGAATGGACACAATAGAAAAGGGAAATTGTATTAACTAAGAAAATAAGCTAGTACAAACAGTACAGAGAAAATAAACTTCAAAACATGCCCTAAGGGCTTACAATAGCATAAATCTGGAGATAATTTCTCCTTTCAGTACGTCCTCTCAAACTCCACTCCAAACTACCTTTTACAATGCCAGAAATCTCCTTAAATAGACCCCAAAGGGTTAAGGACTAGGAGTACATTCTAGAAAGTGCTATTAGGCATCCATCGACCAAATAAAAGGTTCTAGAAGCTGCATTAGAAGTCGGTGCAAATCTAGAAGAATCCAGAAACGGTAACCGAACTTTTGGGCGGCATAACTTTTGAACTGTAGCTCTGATTGACGAACTGTTTACATTTTTGGAAAGCTCTTGAAGCGCTCTATAGCCCTATGGACCAGCTCCGCTTGTCCCTCATTTTTCAGTCCTTTTCGAGGTCATTTAATGCCCCTAACTGACTTTGAAGCATTCTTAGGAGGTCTCCAAAGCTCAAAAAACTGCAATAACTTTCAAACCGTGGGACCTTTTGACCTGATTCTTTTTTTGGAATGCTCTAAATTACAATTACATTCATCTAGCCAATTTACACCTCCTAGTTCACCAAAATGATGACCCAATTACATGCTCCTATTTTTTCAAGATTTTCCAGCACACTGATAGTGGAACTGTGAGAGTTGGAACCTTTATTTGACCCAAATGGGTATCCAAAAATAAAAACACATGAAACAGAAACTAAGTCTAAGTACATTTTTTTGGGTGACACAGGATTTCCCTTATACCTCTGGATGCTCCTGCATCAGACACCCAGGGTAGATTGAAAAGTGACCCTGTCACTTTATGAATGGTAGAGGGAATCCCAAATGGAAAACTTCAGCTGTTGAAATCCAAGTTGAGTCCTCAATCGGTCGTCCTTTCCATTTGACCAAATACTCTTCATACTGCTTGTTTCTGGTACTCCTACCCACACGATGATCTAGAATGTTGTCTATCTCCTCCTTCTTGGAAACAGGAAGCGAACATGGCTCCAACACCAGCTCCTCCTCTGCACCATCATCATGATACTCTGTTAAATCTGCAATGTTGAAAATGGGAGAAATGTGAATACCATCTGGCAGCTCTACTTCATATGCATTTCCTGGGTCATGTTTCTTCAAAATTTTGCAGGGATCAACCCTAGCTTTATACTCTTGATTCATCTTGTTAATGTGTGCTTGAACCTCCTCATGTAGACGCTTGATATGTTCAGCAAATTCTTTCGCTTCAGCACTTGTCCTCTCCCCTTGTTCTATCTTCCTCAATTCTGGTGCAGTCCTTGGGCTATTCCCATATACAATTTGGAATGGTGATTTTCTAGTACTCCTATTTATAGAGTTATTGTAAGCAAACTCTGCTTGTGGTAGAATAAAATCCCATCCCTTGGGGTTATCCCTAACTAAACATCTCAGCAAATTTCCTAGACTTATGTTTACCACTTCTATTTGGCTATCAGTTTGTGGGTGATGCGTGGAACTGAATTTCAAGTCTGTTCTCAACTTTTTCCACAATGTCCTCCAGAAATACCCCACAAATTTAATGTCTCTATTAGAAACTATGCTCCTTGGAAGACCATGTAGTCTTACCACCTCTTTGAAAAACAAGTCTGCAATATGGACAGCATCATGAGTTTTGTGGCATGGAATGAAATGTGCCATTTTGGAGAACTTATCAACCACCACAAATACTGAGTCATTACCCCTTTGTGTCCTCGGCAATCCAAGAAAAAAATCCATACTTATGTCCTCCCATGGCCTTGATGGAATAGGCAATGGTTGATATAGGCCAGTATTGTGACTAAACCCCTTAGCAACTTGACAAACCTGGCAACTCTGTACAAACTTCTTCACATCCTGTGAAATTTGAGGCCAAAAATAATCTCCTCTAAGAATGGCAATGGTCTTATCTCGACCAAAATGTCCTGCCATCCCTCCACTGTGTTTCTCCTTAATCAAATTTTCCCTCATGGAACTCCTTGGAATGCACAATTGACTACCCTTGAACAACATGCCATCCTAAATCAAATAGTCTAACCACTTGGTTCTATCTACAGCAACAGGTTCTTTACAAGCCTTCCATGCTTCAGCAAATCAGGATCCTCAGGGTACAAATTCTTGAGTTCATCAAACCCAATTACTTCAACCTGCATTATTGTAAGCAACAACTGTCTCCTACTTAGTGCATCTGCAACCCTGTTAGATTTTCCACTTCTATGCTTCAACACAAATGTATAACTTTGCAAGAACTCTACCCACTTCATATGCCTTTGATTCAATTTACCTTGGCTATTTAGGTACTATAATGCCTGATGATCAGTATACAAAAAAAATTCCTTTGGCAATAAATAATGCCTCCATTTCTTTAAGGCCTGAACTATTGCAAAGAACTCTTGATCATAAACAGAATACTTCTTCTTTCCATCATTCAATTTTTCACTAAAATATGCAATAGGCTTACCTTCTTGGCTTAATACAACCCCAATAGCGCTGCCACTGGCATCACAATCCACCTGGAAAACCTTTCCAAAATCTAGAAGTGCCAACACAGGTTGTTCTGTCACCTTCTTCTTCAGCAATTCAAAACTTCTTGCAGCTGCTGCATTCCATTTGAACTCTTTTCTATTCCCTCTTATTGTATCAGTTAGGGGTGCACATATGCCACTAAAATTCTTAATAAACTTCCTGTAGAAACTAACCAGACCATGAAATGATCTTACCTCAGTAGCTGACCTTGGAGTAGGCCATTCCAAGATGGCTGTTACCTTCTCTAGATCCATTTTGAGACGTTCGGGTGATATAACAAACCCCAAATAGACTAACTCCCTTTTTGCAAAGATACACTTCTTCAGATTAATTAACAATTTCTCTTCCCTTAGCCTTTCAAGGACACTACGAATATGTAGTAAATGTTCTTCCAAAGTCTTGCTGAAAATTAAAATATCATCCAAATAGACAATAACAAATTTTCCCAAGAACTTCTTAAGTACCTCATTCATGAGCCGCATGAAGGTGCTTGGGGCGTTCATCAATCCAAAGGGCATGACTAACCACTCATAAAGACCCTCCTTGGTCTTGAAGGCTGTTTTCCACTCATCTCCTTCTCAAATTCGTATCTAATGATAACCACTCTTCATATCTATCTTTGTGAAGTACTGAGCTCCACTCAAGCAGTCCATAAGATCATCCATCCTTGGCAAAGGAAATCGATACTTGATGGTTATCCTATTTATAGCTCAAGAATCTGTACACATCCTCCACTCTCCATCCTTCTTTGGTGCACGAATATTGCAGGTACTACACATGGACTCGGGCTCTCTCGAATCAAGCCCTTCCTCAATAGCTCCTGAACCTATCTATTTAGCTCCTTTGTTTCAGTAGGAGTCATCCTGTGAGCAGCCTTGTTAGGCAAACTAGCTCCTGGAATCAGATCTATCTGATGATTGATTTGCCTTACTGGTGGCAATCCATCTAGAACATTATCAGAGATAATATATCCAAACTCCCCTAGTAAATCTGAAACTTCAAGTGGTATTTCACTACTACCTTCTTTATCTTTCCTAAGAATCAAAGCATAGCACATATGCTGATGTTTCATGCCATCTAAAAACTTCCTTTCATCAACAAGACAAATCCTAGCACTGCTACATACCTTTTCACCTTCCTTTTTAATGGGCTTCAATTTGTGGCGAACTCCATCCTTTGTCAGAGAGTATGTGTTTGCATGTCCATCATGTACTGCATGTCTATCAAACTGCCATGGTCTACCCAACAATAGATGGAAAACATCCATCGAAATAACATCACAGAGAACTTCATCATGGTAACTCCCAATTTTGAATTTCAATAAACATTGTTCACTTACCAGGACCTCATGATCATCTTTTACCCAAGCAATTCGATAGGGCTGGGGATGTTTCTCCCTCTTGAGCTTCAGCTTAGAGACCATCTCTTCTGATACCAAGTTATCAGTGCTACCACCATCAATGATCATGTCAAAACATTTATCCTCACACTTGCATCTGGTACGGAACAAACTCCTCCATTGTCCTAGTTTAATCTCACCACTTAGTAGGACTCTTTCATTTACCAAGGTCTCTCCTCTTTCTGCATCCTCTGAATGTGATGATTGTGCATCTTCATCCACATGAGCAACCCTAGCTTGGCCCTCAGCTCTCCTATCTGTCCTTCCTTGTCATTGAGGGCATTCAAAGGCACGATGACCTTCTTCATTGCAATGGAAATAGGTACCACGAAAGCCTCCTCTTCCTTGTCCACATCCTCTACCTCTTCCTCTTTGATTTCCAAAGTCTTGATCATGGGAGCGGTTGAAACCCTCATTCCTCTGGTTCCTGCTAGTACCCACATCTTCATTTTTCTTTTGGGTTTCATTGCGGCCTCCAGATGAGCTACCGCTTCCCCTTCCTCCTTGACCGTGCCCTCTTTATCTTCCTTCAAATCTTTTATTCAACTTCTCTTCAACTCGTAGGGCAAACTGGTATGCCTCTTCAACGCTGGTCATTCTTGCCAGACTTAATTCCTCCTGGATGCTAGGTCGCAACCCACTGATATAACGAGCAACTTTCTCCTTATTTGCTTCTGCATGTCCCGCTCTAATCAAGAGTCAGTAAAATTCTTCTGTATATTCTTGGACTGATCTTCCTGCTTGCTTTAACCCATGCATCTTCTTAAACAAATCAAGCTCATAGTCCATAGGAATGAACTGCTTCTTCAATTTTTCCACCATGCGATCCCATCTTGTAATCTTCTCCTTTCGTCTTCTATTTCTTTCTAATTGAACCTCTTGCCACCAGATTTTGGCATGGCCTTTCAGTTTGGCCTTTGCAAACTTAACCCTATCTGGGTCCCTGATATCCTCATACTCAAAGTATTCTTCCAGTTCATTGATCCAATCGATCAACTCATCTAGTTTCAGATTTCCTGAAAATACACCCACTTCAATTGTGGGTCTTTTCCCAAACTTAGTAATGGCCCTAAAAAGCCTTTCCTCTGCAGGATTCAGAACTTCCCCGTCAAATTCCCCTTCTGGTCCCATAACTTCTTCTTCATTTTCATCCTCACTATCGTCACCAGCGGCAACATTTTCTCCTCTACGGAGCTCCTCTTGTAATGCTTGTACCTGCCTTTGGAGGGCTCTAACCTCCTCAGGATTAACAGCTCTGGCCCTTCTGCCACGCTCTCTTCATGGAGGAATCTTCTAACTCAAACCCACAACCACACAGTCCTGGTGCAAACTGTCTCACAGTCGGCGCTCTGTCTACACACTCAGGAAAACAAGCTCTAATACCACTTGATGGGGACACAACCCAACTAACCGAATGGACACAACAGAAAAGGGAAATTGTATTAACTGATAAAATAAGCTAGTACAAATAGTACAGAGAAAATAAACTTCAAAACATGCCCTAAGGGCTTACAATAGCATAAATCTGGAGATAATTTCTTCTTTCAGTACCTCCTCTCAAACTCCACTCCGAACTGCCTTTTACAATGCCAAAAATCTCCTTAAATAGACCTCGGAGGGTTAAGGACTAGGAGTACATTTTAGAAAGTGCTAGTAGGCATCCACCGACCAAATAGAAGGTTCCAAAAGCTGCGTTAGAAGTCGATGCAAATCTAGAAGAATCTAGAAACGGTAACCGAACTTTCGGGAGGCATAACTTTTGAACCGTAGCTCTGATTGACGAACCGTTTACATTTTCGGAAAGCTCTCGAAGCACTCTATAGCCCTATGGACCAACTTCGCTTGTCCCCCATTTTTTAGCCCTTTTTGAGGTCATTTAATGCCCCTAACCTAACTTTGAAGCATTCTTAGGAGGTCTCCAAAACTCGAAAAACTGCAATAACTTTCAAACCGTGGGGCATTTTGACCTGATTCTTTTTCTGGAATGCTCTAAATTACAATTACATTCATCTAGCCAATTTACACCTCCTAGTTCACCAAAATGATGGCCCAATTACATGCTCCTATTTTTTCAAGATTTTCCAGCACACTGATAGTGGAACTATGAGAGTTGGAACCTTTATTTGACCCAAATGGGTATCCAAAAATAAAAACACATGAAACAGAAACTAAGTCTAAGTACATTTTTTTGGGTGACACAGGATTGCCCCTATACCTCTGGATGCTCCTGCATCAATAGCTTGGATGAAGAAGGAGAGGAGACAAGAATGGATGTAGATATTCTTGCTCAAGTGGGAATTTCTCTACTAATCCATCATGGGAGAGAAATTCACACAATTAATAGAAGATTTTCCTTTGAATGGATTGATAAGGACTTGGAGATCTTGAATGGATGATAACCTTCAAATCTTGGAGCGAAATCCTTACTTGATTGATAAATGCAACGAAAAAGCTCTTGAATGTCCATTGGACTTGACTACCTAAGAGTGGAATTGCTCAAGTGGATGTGATGTAATTTGAAAATGAGGGGAAGAGGCTTACTATTATAGTGATTTGAAGTCCAAATTTTCGAAGGCTAACTTTACTAAGCAGGAAATTGAAATATCTTTGCATTGGACCCAAAACCCATAAAAATCAACCCTCGAGGTATAGGTCAAAATAGGTTCAACCTATACTTGAGAAGTGTAAATTTCAAGGAGTGGTTGCGAGATTCTAAAAGTGCTAGAAGATTTTGGGGGGTGAGGAGAGATAAGTGGGAAATCAAACATAAACACATCCGAAATCTAGAAAATCACTAAAAGGAGGCCCAATATATCCCAGAGCAATAGCCACTAACGTTTTAAGACTATACAAGAAGTTATGAACACATAAAGATGGGGCATCTAAATTAATAATTATTAAATATTTATATATTTGCTTATTTTAGTTTAAAAATATCAATTTTAAATTATATTATTCTAGAGACTATTAGTATTCTAGATAATTTTATTATATGCTTCCAAATTGAATAATAAATAACTTTTAATATATACAATTCCTAACTACGAATTTTACTATTATCTATTTAACTCAACTATACTTATAAATTTTTACATGCCTAATATTCTATTTGAATTCCTTTTAAATTCGTATCAATCATACACTTACTACAACCAAACCTCTAATAATTAATAATAATAATTACTTTATTGTCAAACCCTATAATCTCAAGATAACCCTCAAGTGGAGTTGTTCGTCATAAGATTTTAGTGTTGACCATACATCCCCATTTATGAGAAGAAATTGAAAAGTTGATTCTCAAACATTGGAAGTAGACAATTATCTCCTTATGTCCTTCCATATTTCTTATTTAAAATACATTAGACCAATAAGAAAGCAATAATAAGGACCCACCAGATTTGCAACTTTTACTTTGGTCATAGATATTTTGATAATGATTTTGCCTACAATCTCAATGTAGCAAGTGTGCAAAAGTAGAAATGTGATTGAATAGACATGCTAAAGTTAATTTAAGAATTGACTGAATAGACATGTTATGTTTGTTTTAAGAATTGAGAGAATGGACGTGTTGAACAATACTAAAACCAAAGAGATAAAATCAACCCTCTTATATTTTCAATACCATAAGTGGACAAGCCCATTGAATTTCTCGGTTACTTTGCTTATTCTTGCCTTAAAAGAACACTCCAAAATATAATATTTTATTGAACGTACAAATGGTCATGCACAAAAGAGCAAAGGAGAAGATAAATAGCCAAAGCAAGACAAATTTAGAGCGTTATAACCAATGTATTTATTACCTTGAAATCCTAGTAGAGAAGGTTTAACTCTTGATTTGGACAATACCCATTTGATGACATTGTTGTCCTCATTCTTTATTAGATCTTAGACATTGTGTTGTGATCTTGGCAACCAACCAAGAGGGCATGGGAATTGGCTCAGACAACCAAGGTCTAGAACATGCTATTATTTTTTGGAGTTATCTTAAGGAAAAAATAAACAAAACCCTCCAATGATTCTTTGTATAGAGAATTAATTAGTTGACACTTTGTTCTAGTTTATACATTGTTTGGTTTTATATAGCTTATTTTGTTTTGGATTTTCTAAAGAATGGTTTATATATTTCTTTATTCACAAATGATATATTTTATAATAGAGTTGAGTTTGTTTTCGATATTTTATATATTATTATTTACATATTTTTGTATATTGTATCTTTATTTACATTTATTTTTGTGTATATATTGTCTAATATGCTTGTCCTTGCACTTAAATTTATATGTTCATTCTTCACTTCAAAATTCATATTTTTCTATTTTGAGTCAATTTCATTGTGTAGGTTTGATCCTACGTGACATTAAAACGATCTTTGAAATTCAAAAATTCAAATTTATTTTTTATTGATCCCAACCTATTTAATTAGTCATTATTAGTTTACTAGGTAAAAATTTGTGTGATTAATCGCCATGTCTTGATATTTAAAGACATTCATCGTGTATTAGTTCATATTTTAAATATGTATTTGAAAAAATTTGAAAAAGCCTATTATTGAAGAGAATTTTCATTCTAGCAAAACTTTGTTGAAGAACTCAAAGTAATTTTTGTTTACATCAAATTACACCCTTGGTATTCAACTAAGATTGTGAAACTCGTTTATTGAAGAATTTATTAAGGAGTACTTCATCCTTACAATTCAATGGTTTCTTAAAGATAAATTGTCAATATTTTGATTGCTTAAGAATAATAAAATTAAAGACAAGAGCTAACTAGATATTAGGAAAACATAATTCACTTAATCATAATTATAAATTATGTAATATATTTAAACTATATAAAATTGATTTACGATCTTAAAATGAAAACATATGATCTTTTAATTTACACACAATCTTAAACTATTATCAAATTAAAAAAATATTTAAAATGAAATTATTAAAATTTATATAACATCATATATTCTCTTCATTTAAATTCATACAACTAAATGTTCCTTTCATTCCATTTAATTTTCTAAAATAATATCTACTTATTTTAATAATTAGGAAGCTCTTCCATGTAAATTAATTATTTTATTTTATTAATTTAAGCATCTTAAGGATTCCATTAAAAAGAGCATTTTCCCTTACAATAGTATATAACAACACATAAACTTGTAGTGCTAGGAGTTCAATGTAGCTTGGCAAGCAGTGAAATTGGTTTGTTCGTGTGTGCATATATAATTGAAGTAAATTAAAATTATATATAATTTTTTTAACATTTCAAAATTTAGAAACCAAAGAAAATCATTAATTTTATTTGAGTGACATCTTCATAAGCAATCTTTAAGAATTCGTATGAAGTTTCATCATAAGCAATTTTTAAGACTTAGTATGAAGTTTCTATAATTATCAAGAATAATATGTCTACAAATCTTAGACATAGAATTGTTAAAGATATTGAAATTGTACAAAATTTATTTTAGAATATTTTGGAAATTAGAAAAAAAAATTTAAGAATATTTTTTTATTCTATTTCAAAAATTTATATTATAAATTTAAAGATACAATAATAATAAAATAATATATATTTTTTGATAATTTTTGGCACTTTAGACAAGAGCCTATAACATAATGGTAAATTGTAGGTTTCTTACTTAGGAGGTCTTGGACTTGAGACTTCTCAAACTTAACAAATAATGTAACAATTAACATTAACTTCGACCTATTACCCATCATAAAAAAAATTGTGCACTTTAAGTATAATGTTTTAAGATACTATCATTGAGATTTTTAATTTTTTTTAAATTGAGGTATTACCTTGGCGTTACCATTATTTATTTTAAAAGGTTATTTATGTGTTGATAAGGTAACACCTTATTGTCTCTTTTCTACAAAGCTTGAAATAATCTTTATGTTAATGAATTTTCCTTGATTAAAAAGGGATAATAATAAAAAATTGATAGGTAATAGGTCAAAGCCTAGATTTTTTATTATTTATTTATTTTTATTTTATTTTTTGGCAAAAGTGGCAAGCCACTATAATATTTTATTAATTATGATTCAACGAGGTCAACTGGGAAAGAATCAGTGAAGAAAACCCAGCATCGTCCCTAATATATACATAGATTCATATAGTTTAAGCAAATAATTACAAGGGTTGTATCAACTACCACCCAACGGTGAACCGGAGAATGCCTTGACATTGCTTTCTTTGGACTTTTCCAAGCACTATCTTCATGACAAGCTTATCCTAGCGATTAGCACTTATCTTACAAATCTTCCCAATCAGACACAAATCCACCTTCAATTGACCCAAGCCCACTAGGAATAGGTCCCCATCCAAAACATAACTCTGAAGTGCCATGAATCCAATCCAAATCCGAGTTAACCTCATCAATTAAATCCCAAAAAAAATCTATTCAATCGGCTGCACAAAAACTACATTCATACCCCTAGAGTTTGAAACATTAGGTTCCTTCTGCAAATCAATCATAGCTTGACCCACTATCTTATGGGCCAAAGCTTGAAGCATTTCAGGAGACTGCAAGAGATCCATAGCAATGGAAAGGAAAATTGAAATGTGTTGAGAAGGATAGAAAAATAGAATTATACTTATGACCTTGACTCGGCATCTAAAAACCTACTCTGTTCAGCACTTGAAACAATCCTTCTAAACTTAGCACCTTAACTTGGCACTTGATACCATTCTGATTCACTCGGCACCTGAACGTAGGCATCTGGTACTTAACAGCATTACTCTGCTTCAATTACCTTCTTGTTGAACTCAAAAACCAACTACTCTGCTCGACACCTGAAACAATCCTACTAAATTTGGCACCTTAACTTGACACCTGAAGGATATCAAATATTCTCAGTACCTGTTATTTTTCACTCGGCATATATCACATTCAAACTAGAATAGGATCAGCTATGCTTTCTAAACAATTTGGCACCTAATACAATTCTGCTTCACTCGGCACCTAAACATAAGCATCTAATATTTATTAGCATTACTCTACTTCAATTACCTTCTTGTTGAACCCCTTGACTCGGCATCTAAAAACCTACTCTGCTTGGCACCTAAAATAATCCTTCTAAACTTGACACCTTAACTCAGCACCTGATACCATTCTGCTTCACTCGGCACCTGAACGTAGCCATCTGGTACTTAACAACATTACTTCGCTTCAATTACCTTCTTGTTGAACTTGGCAACCAACTACTCTGCTCGGCACCTGAAACAATCTTGATAAATTCAGCACCTTAACTCGGCACCTAAAGGATATCAAATATTTTTGACACCTATTATTTTTCACTCGGCATATATCACATTCAAACTAGAATAGGATAAGTTATGTTTTCTGAACAATTCGGCACCTAATACAATTCTGCTTCACTCGGCACCTGAACATAAGCATCTGATACTTATCAGCATTACTCCACTTCAATTACCTTCTTGTTGAACTCGGCAACCACTATGTGTACTGACCAACTTGATACTTGATAAAATTCTGCTCTACTTGGTGCCTGCACATAGCTTACTCGGCACTAGAATATAACTTGCTCAGCTCGGCACCTAAAGACTTTCTCGGCATCTGATATTAATCTGCATTACTCAGCATCAATTATCTTCTTATTGGACTCGGCATCTTCTTATTGGACTCAACATCAATTATTTATTTATTATTATTGTTAAATATTATGTGTTAATGTTGAGTAGATTTGAACCTAAGACCTCCCTGATGAGAGGCTCACAATTTACCATTGTGTTGTAGGCTCTTGCCTAGATAATATTATTTTTCATGTATTGACAATTTATATTTAAAGGGAGATAAAAATCATTGTTAATTTTTGCATCATTAATGAAAGATAAAATAATTCATATGTAAAAACCTTCAAGATTATAAATGAGTAAAAAGATAATTAATATTCTGTTAGAATAAAAGCAATAACTTAATTATAGACAAGAGCCTACAACACAACAGTAAATTGTGAGCCTCTTATGTGGGAGGTCTTGGGTTTGAATCTACTTGAGCTTAACAACTAATAGTAATTAATTAACACATAATACTAATTAATCTTGGCTTCGACTTCTTACGGACCAAAAAAAGCAATAACTTAATTATTAAGTTATCTTGACTTGATCATTAAGTTATCTTTACTTTTCATGTGCTTTGTTATTTCATTCTTCTAGGTGACAGGTTATCTTTGCATGTGGGCGATCTTGGCTTCATGAAGTTTTATTAATAACTTCTATAATTTCTATGTGAATTACCTTTGGAGAATATAATATTGGCCTAAAATAATTGTCTTGAAAGATAAAAGAGGTAATTAATTCATTGAATATATTACCGTATGTAATGATTTGATGATCTGAAGAACTATCATTTGCAAAATATTATATAATTTATGTAAGGATTGAATCTTTGTCTTGTGAGCCTATGACCTTCCTTTCACATCATCTTTCAATTTTTTCCTCAACCTGTTTAGCTTCACCATCGTAGAGGGCTCTGATACCAATTTTTATTCCTAAGGGATTGAAATTACTAAGAGAGGGGGGGTTGGGGGTGAATAAGTAATCAATTGATTAGAAAAAATTTCTACCACACAAACCCTTAACAACAAATGATAGCATTAAACATGTAAACACACCCCAAAATTAATAGAGTTCACTTAATATAGATATTTGGGTCTTATGGAAAACTAACTTGGGTGAAAGCTATGGTGGGAATAAGCATCCACAAACTGTTCACTTTTTTGAAGTATGCCTTGTTAGGAGCTTAACCCTATGAGGAGTTTACAAAGACACTATTTGATCAAAACATAGTCCTGGAAGATTCAGAAGATGTTGGCACAAGAAAAAATGAGACAATACCGAAATCTATTTTTTTGGTATTTTCTATGTTCTAGTATTTTGCATTTTTAGAGGCCTCTGGGGAATTTGTGGGCTTTGGCTAGGCCAAGAATTCATAGCACTATGCTTAAGACTTTAGACACAAAATGTAGAACTTTAGAAGATCTTTCAAGAAATTTTGATGGTTTGTGATTTCGAGCTATGAGTAGAAAGTTATGACTTCTACAAGTAGACGTATTTTTTAATGTAGATTTTTGTAGTTGTTTATAGTTGTTCAGATTTATTTTGTAATTAATTATCTTATGGACTCTTCATTTTCATTTCCAAGGGATAATTATGACCCTCGAGATCCATCATACATGTATAAACTCTATTTTTGAATGGAATGGATCACTTTTGGCTTGCAAATCATCTATTGTGGCATTTTAATGGTTTTCCAATTAATTCACAATACCACGAGTTCTACACCAGGTACTGTAATCTGAATTCTTAATTCACATCAGTGGTATCAGAGCTTGTTCGCTCTTGTATGTCCCATCATACATGGTCAGCTTATCAAAGGTTGGGATTAGGCACAAGAGATCTCTCAAAATATCTTCCTTTGAGACACACACGATCGCAGATGGCAAAACAACAAACTGAGGCAATGGACAAATCCCTCAAAACATTGGTGGAAGAGGCATTAAATAAGCAATGTGAAAAAATGATGAAGCAATTTTTAGAGATGCTTGGAAAATGTGAGGCACGGGCCAGTCCAAGTAATCCAAAATTTGGTGGGAAAACCCCATTCAAGGTGTAGTTAAATTTTGATATTCCAACTTTTCAAGGAAAAATTGATGCAGATGGTGTTGATGACTAGTTGTCCAAATTGGAGAGGTACTTTTGTGTTAATTTCTTAGATATTAAAAAGATAACCTTTGCCCTCCTCAAAGCTAAGAATCGTGTGAAGTTGGCATGGGAGGTTCACTTAACAACTAAAGAAAACCAAGAGGCTCAAGATGAACATGAATTTTCTGAGATGTTTGATGGAAAACCCACATGGGAAGAATTTGTAGAGCATATAAAACAAGAATATCACCCTGAGGATACCTATGAACAGAAATATATCCAATGGCATTTACTCTGACAAAATAAAGACCAATCAATTCAGGAGTACACCAACATATTTTATGCTCTCTTAGCAAAGCTTGGCATCAAAGACTCAAAAAAAGATCAAGTTTTGAAGTATAAGTGTGGTCTTCATAGATATATTCAGACTAAAATAGATTTTTTGAATATAGAAACATTATCTAGTGCTTTCAAATATGCATCAAAATTTGAGAAGTTCAAACAAAAAGGGAGGGAAAATCCAATGAACAACAAACAAAAAGGTGAAGGTAATAAGCCAATGGGAAAGCAAACAACCATGGAGCCATCTCCAAATACACCAGCAAAGAAGACATGGGGCATATAGAAAATAGGGCAAGATTTAGGCATGTGGTGTGAGGTCCATAAAAGTCCTATTGGAAATGATTGAAAAGATCTTTGAATAAATAATGATGGAATTGGTAAAGAATGCTTTCAATAATTTTTTTTTCATTGATGTCAAACTTGCTAACTATAGGAATGATAATTGCTTAAGTGATCCAAATACTATCATTTAGTTAATTGACAAGGAGGAGTTAATCAACAAGATGTAACTAGAACACCTAGAGAAAGGTTGAAGTTATGATGTTATAATGAAGTATAAGGATCAGCTAAGACAATGATGAAATCTTGTATTAATGACATACTTTAAGACAGAAGGAATGGACACTACAAAATGCAAGGATTGACTAAACCATTTGCAAAGACTGACTAAGTTCATCTGTGAATGTCGAGCAATCCTTCAGGTGTCGAGCATCAAAAAAAGGTAGTGGATGCCGAGAAAATCGAGAATCATTCAGGTACCGAGTGATCAAAAAAATTGTATATGCCGAGTAACAAAGATGTTCATATGTCGAGCTATACAGAATTCAACATGTGCTGAGTAACTTAAGATCCAATAGGAGCTGAGCACTACAAAGTAAATAGAAGTCTAGTGATTCAAGAAAATAGTAGAAGCCAAACAATACAAGAAAGCTTCAGGTGCCAAGTAAAGCAGAAACTATAGAGGATGCCGAGCAATCCAGACCCAGTTAATGTTGAGCATCAGTAAACCAATGATATTGAGTTGCTGCATTATTTGTTAAGTCAAAAGAATTGCCAGATTAGTAACGATAAGTTTGTTACATTGAATTTTGTGAATCAGTTGGATGATAAGGATGATGAGTAGATGTCACAAAATTTTATGTAAACCATGTAAACCAATTCAAGGTGAATACTGATGGATTTTCTAGAAGAAACAGTTTGGAGGGAAAACAATTTTGAAAATCAATTCAAATTGATAAGCAAGAAGACTTGAGCAAAAAATGAAGAACAGAACTTCTTTATAAGGAGTTACAGGTCAGAGATCAAGAGAGAGAGAGAGAGAGAGAGAGAGAGAGAGAGAGAGTTGGTCATAAGTTTGGTCATGTGAAGAAGCCAAGAGAAGGCTAGTGTGAAGTGTCAAGAAGACGACATAGTGAGGAGTAAGCACAGAGCATCAAGACTCTAATTTGATCAAGTGACCATAGAGTGCATTGGCATAATGAGTGGAAGAACTCAAGGAGACAAATCTTGAAGGGTGGACAAGCTGTCAGCACTACAAGGAAGAAAATCCAAGCAAAGAAAAGAACTAAAGAGTGATTTGAAATATGCAAGGTTAGAGTTGCAATCTTTATCAGGTCAAAACCTTTCTAATACTTTCTTACCATTGTATTAGACATTGAAATCCTACATTGCTAGGTTAGCTTAACAGTTATGTGGATAAGCCTCAAGAAAAGGATAGAAGATCCCCAGGAGAAGGATAAGAGATCCTCAAGAGAAGGATAGGAGATCCTTAGAGAGGGATAAAAGATTCTTTTGAGAAGGTGACTATAAATCCCATGGACTTGGGTGGGCCTAACAGCTCTATGTAAATCCTTTAACAGGGTGGCATTCTAAGTTGAATGTTCTGAAGTCCTCTAACAGGGCACACTCCTCACAGGGTGTAGAAATCCTTTAACAAGGTCACACCTGACAGTGTGTAAAGCCTTTAACAGGGTAGGCCTTTAATAGGGCAAACCATTAGAAGTGGTTGAAATCAATTGCGCAATAATTTTGGGGGTGTCATCCCCACCCCATTTTTACCTTCTTATTCCTGAGGGTTTTTGGGTCACCAAAATCCTTGGTTTTATGAGGTGATGTGTGTTTACTTTTCATGATTGTTTAATGTTTAATTGCATGCATGATAATTTTAATTATATGCCATTAAGGATTTGACAAGAAAGTAAGAAGGCTAGTACTTCTGATTCACCCCCGTTTTATTAAAAAATTTGTATTGGACATTATTGGAACTTAAATAAATTATTCACCCCCCCCCCCCCCCCTCAATTATTCTAAAAGAAATCTAACAAGTCCCTCTCATAACACCAAAGATTGTAGAACTATAAAGAATTTAATGATGGAAACCCATGAAGAATCTATTACACCCAAGGTGATAGATTTTTGAAAACAAAAGGAGGATGAACAAATCATTGAGGCTGATCCATATGCCATAGTGGCCACTACAAACATATTTTCTCATGATGATGAAGAAAGATTATTCGATTCACAAATGTGGGTAGGAGGAAAAGCTTTGCATTTTATTGTTGATAGTGGTAGTTAAAAGAATTTGATATCTACTAAGACTATAAAAAGATTGAATCTGAAGAAAACATCACACCCACAACCATATTCTATGGGATGGGTGAGCCAAGGGAGAGATATTCAAGTAAACAAGCAATGTCATCTATCATATTCCATTAAACCATTCAAAGATGAGGCGATCTGTGATGTATCTCCCCTTGATATGTGTGGTACTTTGTTAGGGCAGTCATACGTGTATCAATGTCATGGGGTGTATGAGTCTAGACCAAAAAGTGTGACAATCAAATTAGGTGGACAAAAGTACAAGATTCCAGAGGTAAGTCATGCACACTCTACATCTTTGATTACTGCAAAATAATGTAGAAGATTAATAGCCCAAACTAGTACATTTGTGTTATTGATGATTTGTCCTAGGGAATAAAAGAAAAGTGTGTAATTCTAATTCCATGGTGTCCATCACAACAAAACAACAAAGATCAATGGATTAGATTTTAACAAAATATCAAAATGTGTTTGAGTTACCAACAAGGGTACTCTCAAATTGCCAAGTTAGATACTATATTAATTTGATACCAGGAACCCCATTGCCTAATGAGCTAGTGTATAGGAGGTCAGTTCTAAAAAATGATGAGATAAAAGGAAGGATACAATAATTGATTCAAAAAGGACATATCCGCCCAAGTGCATCTCCCTGTAGTAGCCCAATTGTTCTTGCAAAGAAAAAGGATGGTACACAGAAGCTTTATATTGATTATAGATCATTGAATAAGATAACTATAAAAAAATACATATCCAATTCCTCAGATAGATGATCTCTTAGATGAGCTTAGAGGGGCAAAATTCTTCACTAAAATTGACTTGAAATATGGATACCATCAAGCACCAATTGATCCAGCAGACGTATGGAAGACTACTTTAAATCCAAAGAGGGATTATTTGAAGGGTTGGTGATGCCTTTTGGCCTCACAAATGCCCCAACCACATCTATGAGGATGATGAATGATGTTCTTAGGCCATTCAGAGACTCTTTTATAGTTGTGTATCCAGATGATATTCTAATTTTTAGTAAAACATGGGAAGAACATCTGCAACATGTGGAACAAATATTGTCTGCATTGCAAGACCATGGACTCTATGCAAATAAGGAAAAATATTATTTTGGTGTGAAAAGTATTAAGTACTTGGGATATGTTATTGATAGTTAAGGTGTTCATGTTGA
The DNA here is from genome assembly GCA_028749045.1 of Cupressus sempervirens. Lineage (NCBI taxonomy): Eukaryota > Viridiplantae > Streptophyta > Pinopsida > Cupressales > Cupressaceae > Cupressus > Cupressus sempervirens. The sequence continues at coordinate 219,746,503 of CM053790.1, forward strand.
TCCTAAAAAGATCCAAGTAATTAAAGATTGCCCTGCTCCAAGGAATCTCATAGAGTTGTGTAGCTTCTTGGGGTTAGCTAACTTTTATCACAGATTTGTGTTTGGATTTTCACATTTGTCCTGACCTTTCAATTAGTCATTACAAGGAGGTATGAAAGAAAAATTCAAGTGGACAAGTGCTCAACAACAAGCATTTGAGGATTTGAAACAAAGGTTATGTTCTGCACCTACTTTATCTCTTCCTAAATTACAACAATCTTTTGAAATTCAAACTGATGCATCATAATATGCCTTGGGAGCAGTCCTCATGCAACATGGACATCATGTTTCCTACCATAGTGACACTTTTTGTTGATACAGTGCATAGATATCCCACTTATGATAAAGAAGTATATGCTATTGTTCAAGCTTTCATGTAGTGGAAACATTATATATTGGGAAAGGAGACTATCATTCACACAAATCACAAACCCCTTCAATTTTTGCAAACACAAGGCAAATTACAGAATGACAGGCACCAAAGATGGTTAGCTTATCTTCAACAATTTCATCTTAACATTTTTCATAAGAAAGGAAGCACCAATAAGGTAGAAAATTGTTTGAGTAGGCCACCAATTGCAAGAATAAGTATGGTATTAGAATCATGTAGTCACCAAACAGAAAATTGGGCCCACTTGTATGGACAAGATAATGAATTTTTTGGTGTTTATACTCAGCTTGTGGAAGGTAAACATGTGAATGATTATTACCTACAAGATGGAATGCATTGCCAATTTGGCCAGATTTGTGTTCCTAAGGAAGAACATAAGAAGTTAATATGAAAAGCTCACTATAGTAAGGTTGTTGGTCATTTTGGAATGGGTAAGACTACTACTATACTGCAAAAATATTTTTACTTGCCAAGAACAAAAAATGATGTGATAGAATACATTCAAGCATGTACAACATGTACTATTGCAAATCCTGCAAATCGAAAGTTGGGTTTATATTTACCACTTCCTATTCCAAATAAACCTTGGCATTCATTTTCAATGGACTTTATGTCTGGTCTTCATATCACTAAACATGGGCATGATTGTGTATATGTTGTAGTAGATAGATTTTTAAAAATGGCAATCTTGGTGGTTTGTAGACAGGCAATTTCTGTAGAAGAAATTGCAAAACTCTTTTTCAAGCATGTTTGGATTCATTTTGGGCTTATAAAAACCATTATTTCAGATAGGCATACTCAGTTTCTCAGTAAATTTTGGTCTTCATTATTGGAAATGATGGACACAAAACTAACAAAGTCTACTACATTTCATCCTCAAATAGATGGTCAAATACAAGGTTGTTAATCAAATGATTATTCAAATCCTACGTATGTATCACTCCAAACATCCTCACACATGGGATGAGAGCCTTCCATATGTGCAACATAGCTACAATAGGGAAATTCATAGCTCAACTGGCCATAACCCATTTGAAATTTGTCTTGGATATCAACCCTTAGCACCAATAAATGTTTCTATCCCAGTTATACAATCTAACTTGGTACAATGCTTGGATAAGGAGAATGAAAAAGCTATTAATTTCATTGATAAAATTCATCATTTACAGCAATAGGTTCATGAAATTTTGGAGCAAACCACTAAGAAGTATAAACAGAGGCATGATCAACATCGAACTCCTCATAATTTTCAGGTTGGGGATAAGGTATGGTTGCATTTATAGAAGGAACATTTACAAGGCCCTCATAGAAAGCTTCATCCTCTTTGTTATGGTCCCTATAAGATCATCAAGAAATTTGGTGAAAATGCATTTGAACTCAACTTGCCTCCATTTTTGGGTGTTCATCCAGTTTTCAATGTAGAACTATAGAAGCCATATTTCCCTCCTTTACTAGACATTGCAGATGTTGTTGAAGAAATCAGTCATATAGATTTGAATCCAGAAGTTTATAATCTACTCCAAAGTGACCAAATTATGGAGGTTTTCATGAAGAATTTGAGGAACCAAAAAATCTATTTATATCATTTGGTGAAAGTAGGACAATTTTTTCAACAGGGAAAGTGGCTTACATGTGAACAAATCCAACTTCATTTTCCACATTTGATGCAGAGTCTGCATGAAATGGGGCCCATTTCCTATCAAGGGGGAAGAAATGATCAAAAAATAATCTAGGAAGATTTAGAAGATGTTGGCACAAGCAAAAAAGAGAAAATACCGAAATCTATTGTTTTGGTATTTTATATGTTCTAGTATTTTGCATTTTCAGAGGCCTCTAGGGCATTTCTAGGCTTCATCTGGGTCAAGGAGTCATAGTGCTATGCTTAAGATTTTGGACAAAAAATATATAACTTTAGAATATCTTTCCAAAAAAATTGATAGTTTGTGATTTCAAGCTACGAGTAGAAAGTTATGACTTCTACAAGTAGACGTATTTTTTAATATAGATTTTTGTAGTTTTTTATAGTTTTTTAGATTTATTTTGTAATTAATTATCTTGTGGACTCTTCATTTTCATTTCCAAGGGATAGTGATGACCCTCAAGATCCTTCATACTTGTATAAACTCTATTTGTCAATGGAATGGATCACTTTTGGCTTGCAAGTCATCTATTGTGGCATTTTAATGGTTTTTCAATTAATCCACAATACCGCGGATTCTACACTAGGTATTGTAATCTAAATTCTAAATTTAGATCACTATTATGTGCCACCTAGTCAAGGGATTTACAATAAAGGACATGCTATGATACAAAGCCTCGCCTTGGAAAACTTAGGAAGAAATTAATCACTCAATTAAGTCTGCATCAAGGGGTTCATACACCTTCAAGATCGATTATTAACTTAACTCATATTGATATCTAATTGACTTTATTAATACAAACTAATAGACTAACATGCCATAGGAACTTCTTTGACCTCATGTAGTAACATTTGATTTCCCACACCAACTTGATACAGATCGACCTAACACTTCTACAATGTAATTGAAATATATATATAGTTCAGTCATCCCCCGAATGTGAAACTGAGGACCCACACCAACCACAACATGACAATCAAAAAATATACACTTGGTTCAAACTTATATCACCATACTACATGTGAGATTTAAATCTTGAGCACAAACCGACCGTCGACCATGAGATCCTCACACTTATAACTTCTACAAATTCCATATACAACCAAATTTTCCCTTTATCACATATCAACTATGTGATTTTCAATACATCAGTGAATACATGAGGATATTCACTGAATTCACAAGTTGCATTCCATGTGGGTACAAGAAGGAATAACTAGAACAGTAAAAACAAAAGAGAACAAAAACATATGACACATAACTCCTCCACAGTCCTAGAAACATATCATAGAGAGTCTAAAAGACTCCCATCTATAAATGCGACCCTCAAAACAATAGGTCTTTACATTTGATGACTCAGAAACCTAATCTTATGTAACAATTTTCCAAACTTGAAAGTTGTAAATTTGAATTCAAAAATCAATGGATGTTTTGTTATTGAACCAATAGAACATCAACATGTTCTCAGAAAAAGTAAGGAAAAAAATGCATATCAAAATCATAGAGTCACAAAATCAGAAAAGCTCAAACTCTTTCTATTCCTTTTACTGTATCTGGTCTTTTTTTTTATTACACAATCTGCCTTTTTAATACTTTCTCATTTCTCAGATTGGGAGATGAAATGTCAACCCAAAAGAAACAAAAGAAAACTATTTTTGAATCATGAGGAATGAAGCATAAAAATCTGCCACCAAATTTCTAGTTGTTTGAAGTTTCCTGAAGCCATTGATTTTCCAGTTGACTTAAATATTCAAACATACACAAAAGACACTTAAAGAAAATTGACTCAATTTAAAATAAAATCAACTCTATCCTAAGTGTCTATACTTGGCGAGTTTATCAAATCATTACTCCATTTATGCCACCACATCATAAGACTTTATTATAAACATCAAAATTTAAAACACACTTAGAACATGGCATCGACTTTCTTCATAGTTTATGCACTTCTTGTAGAATCACCTTGTTATGTCTTCCTGTCACATAATTCTGAAGTATTGTTTCATCTTTGTTTGTTTCTGTAGCACACTTAACCACGTTAGTTCCTGTAGCATAATCTATCTGGTCTGCTTCTGCAACATACTCCCTTGTAGAATGAATCTTAACTCCACTTGAGATGAGGTGTTGGAGTGATGAACCATGTTTGCTGATTTTTTTTCATCCATCCAAATAGCTTTTTTAGCTGGTATTTTCTTTCATTTGAGTCTTCTTTTTCTTATATCCAGTATCTTCTCTAGTTAAGGTGGTGTTGGTTTGGGTACTTGCTGCAAATCTATTGTTACTGAATCTTAATGTGTTGGTTGTGTTTTTGAACATTAAATATGGGGGAAATGCCAATTTCTAGAGGTAACTAAATTATGTATGCATTGTGTCAATAATTTTCTAATGTTTGACATGGACCAACCTTCTTAGGTAATAATTTAGTGTGCTTGGTTTGAGGTTTTCTTTCTTTCTTAAAATATGCCCACACTAAATCACCAACCTTGAACTGTACTTCTCTTCTTTTCTGATTAGTAAATTCTTTGTATTTCTAATTTGAATTCTATAATTGCAACTTGACTTGGCTTTGAACCTCCTTCATAGCTTTAGCAAATTATTCACCATGTGAATTACTAGGAAAAGTGTGTGGAAGTTCTCTAAGTTCAAGAATTCCTCTTGGATGTAGACCATACACAATCTGAAATGGAGACTTTCATGTACTTATGTTCACTGTGTCATTGTATGAGAATTCAACCTGAGAAAGTATAGAATCCCATTTTTCTCCATGTCATTTTGTCAGGCATCTTAACAGATTTCCCAATGATTTATTGACAACTTCTATTTGGCCATCAATTTGTGGATGATATGCAGATGAGAAAGATAAGTTTATGCCAAGTTTCTTCCAAATAGTCCTCCAATAATGACCTACAAATATTTTATCTATATCTAATATAATATGCAATGGTAATCCATGAATTTGAATTATCTTTTTCAAGAATATATCTGCCATGTATGAAGCATCTTTTGTAGATTTGTATGGTAGGAAATGTGCCACTTTACTATATCTATCTACAACAAAAAAAACACTATCATACCCCTTTTTAGTTTTTGGTAATCCATATTGATACTTTCCCATGGTCTTGAAGGAATGGGTAGGGGCGGATATTATCTAGCATTAGTACTTTGTGCTTTTATTTTCTAACAAATGGTGCATTCTTCCACAATTTTCTCACATCTTTCTATAATTTTGGCCAAAAGTATTGTCTACATACCAACTCTAAAGTCTTATCTAGTCCAAAGTGACCAAATGATGATCCACTATGTTTCTCTTGTATGACGTTTTCTCTCATTGAGCATTTTAGTATGAAAAGTTGTCCTCCTTTGAATAGTAACCCTTCTTGAATCAGAAAAATTGCATACTCATGATTGTCCCTATCATCCATATTAGTACATGCTTGATAAATCTCTTTGAAATCGGCATCATTAGCATACATGTCTTTCAAATTTTAATATCCTATAGTTTCCAACTAAATTTGTGATGTAGTCAAAGCTCTTCTACTTAAAGTGTTAGCAACTTTATTTGCAAATCCCTTTTTATCCTTTATAGAAAAAGTAAAAGCTTGTAATGTCTCCACCCATTTCATATGTCTATGATTTAATTTCTCTTGATTGTTTATGAAACTAATGGCCTTGTTATTTATGTATACAATGAATTCTTTGGGTAGAAAATAGTGTCTTCATTTCTTAAGGGATTGGACAAGGGCATACATTTCCAAATCATAGGAAGAACATTTTTGTTTATCATTTTCTCACTAAAGAAGGCTATAAGTCTACCCTCTTGACAAAGTACACCTCCTATGGTTATGTTTCTTGCATCACATTCTATTTGAAAAATGTTACTAAAAATAGGAAATGTGAGGAATGGTTGTGTTGGTAAACAAATTGTCCTTTTAAATAAACTCTCCAAATGCCCAAATCTAAAAGAACAATTAGATGCCAACAGTTGGATAATCTATCATGAGATTGATAGATTTCCTCTGAATTGGAAGGTACAGCTCCCTTATGGAATGATATGCAATGAATTTGTTTTATTGCCTAAACTAACTGGGTGCGTTCTTAACCCAAGAACGAAAGAGGAAAACCAAGTCAATCCTAGGCAAGATTAACTCAGGCAAAATTTAGATCCTAAACCTAGCCAACTTCGAGAACTCACACATCTTATGACTCCTCAGCATTGATGATGCAATAATGTTGTTAGTTATGCAAATGTAGCGACATGAAGTTAAAAAGAAAACATCTAAAACTTTGCAACATGAACAGATGGAAGTACTCTGATCTATCACCCATTCACCATTTAGCTGAGAATGCAAGAAAGTGCTTAAGACTGATTATAACAATACTCCGATTGGAAGTAATCAAAAAAAGTGATGCCTAAATGCTCTGACTCATAACAAAACCTTTCTTGTTTTGAACACAACAAACATAATATTCGGATTACATTTGCTTACAGTCTACAGCCAAATCTATTACAAAGGACCAAAATATCCATCTCTAATGCATGAATGAAAATGTAGAAAATTGAATGCTCTTCCCTCTAATCCAGCTCTCTGACTGTATGTAGAAGAAACATAACCTATATGCAATGCAATAAAATATCTAAACTAAAATTCCCTCTCTTCTATTCCAGCTCTCTGACTGTCTGCAGTCGAGAAGAAGACCCCTTTCTACAGAAAAGAATCTTCAATAAATAATACTCTTCCATAACCCTTTGGTTGCTCTTCCATTTCAGAACTGACTGTTCGGTTACTTCTTTCTTTGGTTATTCAGAACTGAATCTTGGAAAACTCTTCATTTTCTTTTTTGTTCTCTCTTCTTCATCTTGAACCCATCTCGATATCCCTTCTCTAAGGTAGATGGAGTTAGCAAAGTAAATTGGTGATTCAATGAGAAACCCAGACACTCTCAAAGCTTCATTGTATTGTTCCATGTTTCTCTACAAAGCAGTTTTGGAAATATTGTCAAGCAACACAGTGTGAGGCTTTGTTACATGCGGAAATATCTTAAGCACAAAAATACCCACCGCTATGAGAAGGCCACAGGTGTGTGTAGAAGAGTGGAGTGACAACCAAAAGAGTCACCATGATTGTTATAGCCATTACAATATTCGACACTACACTTTTGCATCCAGCATTGAAATTCACAGTCGAACGAGAGAAAGATCCAGATGTAACGTAGCATGAGGTACAAGACCCAGCTGGCATTCCTCCAAAGCCTTCCAAATCTCATCATCTGAGTAGTCTCCCAAGGGATCTAGATTATTCCTTATAGTGCCCTCAAACATTGTCGGGTCTTGTGGGATAATGCTCATTCTAGATCTTAGATTGTGCAAGCCTATTATTAAGATATCAGTCCCGTCAATGACTATTCTGCCTCTCAATGGATCTATAATTTGAAAGAGGGTTTGAATTAGAGTAGATTTCCCACAGCATGTCCATCCTACAATTCCCACCTTCTTCCCTCCAGGAAAAGTGCATGAAATTCCTTTTAAAACAAGTGGAAGATGGGGCCCATAGTGAACCTGAAGATCAATTATATCGATTTTTCCTTTTGATGGCCAGTAAGAGCTTGGTCTTGAATTCTCTATAACCATTGGTGGTTTGTTGGGTATCCGTGAGTACTGTACCATTCTCTCTATAGATATCACATTGTTTTCCACATAGCAGAGGGTCCATATCAGCAAGGCTTGTGTAAGGTTTGGATTTAGCCCATATGTTATTCCCAAGCCTGCAATTTTTGGATTAATTATACTTTCTGGCAAGCCAAGCACAAGAACCAGAGAAATCACAAATACAGTATTTGATAGAATATCCAGCCGAAAGCAAAGCCACTGCATGGCCACAACATTGTGGAAACTGGGTCTGGAAAATTCATTAATCAAATGTAGATTTGTATTCATGAATCAAGATTCCTGGTCAAAACTTCTAATTGTGGCTGCCACAGAGATTGATTCTACAAAATGTTGTATGACAGGACCCTTGCAAACTCCAATCAACCTAACAAGTTCTCTAGAAGTCACAATGTAACATTGCTGATACCATATACAAATTGTAAATATGGCTATAAACACAATGAAGACCTGCCAAGCAACTTGAGACATGACTGCTACTATTCCCAAAAGCTATATGATTGAGAAAGCTAAACTTCATAGCTAAAAAGGAATAATTTGATCCACTTTATTTTGATCTGTTGATGCTCGATTTAGTATACGTCCAGTTGGAGTTGCATATTTTCCAGCCTAGGTGATCTCACCATCTCGCATTACCAAAATGAGGTCGGATCTATATAAAAATTTGACTTGGTGAGTTACATAGATGACAGTTTTTGAACCCAGAATACGAAGTAGGCATTCTTGGAAAATGTGTGTCCTAGTGTGAGCATCAACAGCACTAAAAGGATCATCAAAAAGATAAATATCAGCATCTTGATATAAAGCATGTGCAATCTGTATCCTTTTCTTTTTCCCACCACTAAGATTTATTCCTCTTTCTCCAATTTCTGTTTGGTCGCCAATTTGACCAACACATCACTGAGATTCATTTTTAAAACTTTATAGCTCCTAATCATGCTCCATAATAGCATCATACTTCTATTTTAAAGATGTTTGTATGCTGAATATCGGCATCATTGCGTTCTTCAATATAGTCTAGAGATTAATCAACTATATGGAAAAGACCTCTTTGAATGTCTACATCCAAAGAAAGAGCCTCTCTATTGTCAATGCACTCATTAGTATAAGGAAGATCTCAATGGCTGAATGTACACATAATCATATAGAGTACGAATTGAATCATCCAAATGCTAATTTTGTCGATGTGTCATTATGAAGACTTTTCCTCTAATTCCTTGTGGCATCTGAAAATCATGTCTTGAAACCATTCTTCTTCCTAAAAAAGAAACATCCATTGAAGTACAAGTCTCTGTCGGGTTAGGATCTACAACCTACCCAAAGAAATGAAACTCTGATAATAACCCAACCAGCTTGAAACAAGATGGCAAATGAAAATGAAACTGGCAAAGACTTCCTATCCTAGGGGAGATCTAGACCTAGACACCAAACTGACTTGATGACTATATGACTCAATATTGCCAAAAAAAAAAAGGTGACTTAAAGTCAGGAAACAGGTTGTTGAGCTACTTTCTTCTTAATAAGATCAAAGGCTTCACTAGCTTATGCTATCTAAACAAATTTACATTTCTGTCCTCCTTCTATAGTATTCAGAATAGGTGTACAAATCAAGCTAAAATTCCTAATAAACTTTTTGTAGAAAGTGGCTAAACCATGAAAACTTCTAATTGCTACAATAGTCTTAGGAATTGGCCATGAAAGAATTACACTTACCTTATCTTGATTCATCTTGAGTGTTCCTTTTGAGATTACAAATCCAAAGTATGTTAGCTCCTCTTGCATAAAACTACTCTTGTCCAAATTAATCATTAACTTTTCTTCTTATAGTCACCTTAACACCAAGTCTAGATGTTTCAAATGCTCCTCTTTTGTTTTTTTGAAAACTAAAATATCATCTATATATACTATCATAGACTTTCCTAAAAAATCTTTGAGAACTTCATTCATGAGTCTCATAGTACAGGTCTTAGACAATCCAAATTGTATTACCTTCCATTTGTATAATCCCTTATTAGTTTTAAATGTTGTTTTCCATTCATCTCTTGGCCTAATTCTTATTTTATGGTATACATTTTTTAAATCAATTTTTGAAAAATATCTTTCTTTACCCAAATAATCAACTAAATCTTCTATCCTGGGCATTGGAAATATGTACCTTATGGTGATTTTTTCAAGTGCTCTCGAATCTGTACAAAGCCTCCATGTTCTCACTTTCTTCAGTGCTACAACTACAACTACTGCACATGGGCTTAGACTCTTTCCAATCAAACCAACTTCAAGTAATTCTTCAATTTGACTTGCCTTTTATTCATTCTATTGTGGTGTTATGTTATATGTAGCTCTATTTGGTAATGTTGAACATAGTATGAGATCAATGCAATGACTGATTTCTCACATAGATGGGAGACTTCTTGGCATTTCATCAACTATTGTTTCCTTGTACCTATCCAGAATTGGTTTAAATTCTTCCACTACCTTTTGTGTCTTATTTTCTACCACTTTCGCCTTCAAGTTCAAATTTTCCATTTCTAATTTTTCTTCCTCAGTGTAATTTTCAGCATCCTCCTATAATTTATCTTTGAGTACTAAAATCAATGCAAAGAGTGGACACTTCTTTCCTTTAACTTCCTAGAGGAATTATTTCTTACCCATTACCATGATCTTAGCTTCTATAGATTTTGCTTCTTCCTTACTCGGTTCGGTTAGAGGTATTAATTCAATCACCTTTCCATTCTTTGTAATGGTGTATGTGTTCCTTACTCCATCATGATGTGCCTTGAGATTGTATTGCCATGGCTTACCAAATATAGTGACATGCATCCATATTAACAATTTTAAACAACAATCTGTCTTCATTATATCCAATTTCAAATTCAACCCAAGTTTATTCTTCCACTATATTTTGCTATCCTTTATTCAATCAAGACACTTTGTAAGGATATGGATGAGGTATTCTTAGTAATTTTAACTTCTCCACCATTTCAAGAGGTACAAAATTTCTTGTAGAACTAGAGTCTACCAATACCTTGCAAATTTTTCCTCTAGACTTATAAGTAGTTCTGAAAATAGATTTCCTCTGTGGTGGTTCTACTTTTATAGGCATCTTCAACAATGTTCTTCTCATCATAAGGGCTTCTCCTCTTTTTGGATAACCATAAGTGTCTAAATCATTTTATAAATCAGCTTCTTATGCAAGGTGTATTCTGCTTTCTCCAAGAGTACTAGAGCTTTCCCTTGCTGGATATTTGTGTGTCGTGTGATCTTCTTGGTTACAATTATAACATCTTATTGTTCCATCTGTTCTTCCTAGTTATTTTCCTCTGAAATTTGGTCTTTTACCTCTGAGACTTCCTCTAAAATTATCAAACCTAGTCATTTCATTATGTGTTTCTGGTTATCACTAAAAATTTTGGCTTCTTCCTCTAAGTGTACCTCTTCCTCTAAATGATTGTCTTCATCTACTTTTGTTGTTATTCTCTTGTCTTCTCTTAATTTTCTCCTCCACTTCCAAAGCTAGTTGGTGACACCTAGCTACTATCTTGGGACTTAACAACTACAACTCCTCTTGTATGTTCATTCTTAGACCATTTAGGTATCTTGTTAACTTGACACTCTTGGGTTCTTCCAATTTTGATCTTAGACTCAACTTTTGGAATTCCTCTGTATAAGTGCAAATATCCATATCTCTTTGTCTGAGATTCTACCTTTTCTAGTGTAATTGTACTTCATATTCTTCAAAGAGATAAGTCTCTTTCACCATAGACACCATCTTCTTCCATGAATAGATTTTCTTCCTATCTTCCTTTACTCTTTCTTCTTGTATAAAATTATAGCATCCAAGCTCTACTCCCTTCATCCTAGACTTAGCCAACTTGACTTGTTGTGATTCTAAAATATTCTCACATTCAAAGTAATTCTCTAAAGCTTCAATCCATTCCAAAATTGCTTCAGTATCCATCTTTCCTGTAAATATAGGTAACTTAGTGGATTTTCCTCCCAAAGCCTTCAAAGCTTTAATGAATGGCTTCTTTATTTTAGATAACTCATCCTCATCATCATTTGGAACTTCTTCCTCTTCTTCTTTCATTTCTTACTTCTCAACCACATTTTTTATGTTTTCCAACTTATTTTCTACTTTTGTCTGTATCCCTTTTACTTCTCTATTATTCTCTTTATGTAGAGCTCTTCTTACTCCTCAACATTTTTAGCTAATTCTACATTGGTCACCATCTTTCTTGACTCTACTAAGGACTCTTGATGAGGTATATACAACATGTAACTACACACAATATGAGGACTCTTACTCTAATAGAAAAAATGATGCAGAGCCTCACTTTGGAAAACTTAAAAGGAAATGAATCACTCAACTAAGTATGCATTAAGGGGCCCATACATCTTCAAGATTGATTATAAACTTACCTTAATTTTTATCTAATTGACTCTCATAATAACAACTAATAGACTAACATGTGATGGGAACTTCTTTGACCTCCTATAGCAACATTTGGTTTCCTGCACCAACTTAATAGAGATCGACCCAACTCTTCTACAATGTAACTGAAATACATAGATAGTTCATTCACCCCTTGGATGTGAAACTGAGGACCCACACTGACCACAACATGACCAAAAAATATTGATTTGGTTCTAACTTATATCACCATGCTACATTCAAGATTTAAAACTTAGGCACTAACAAACCATCGACCATGAAATACTTAGACACTTATAACTTCTAAAAAATCCATATACAAACCAAATTTTCCCTTTATCACATATCAACTATGTGATTTTCAACACATCAATGAATACATGAGGATATGCACCAAATTCATAAGTAGCATTCTACATGGATACAAGAAGGCATAGCTGGAATAGTAAAAACAAAAGAGAATAAAAACATATGATGCATAACTCCTCCATGATCCCAGAAATAGATCACAAAGAGTCTAAAAGACTCCCATCTATGAATGTGGCCCTCAAAATAGTAGGTCTTTAAATTCAATGACTTGGAAACCTAATTTTTTGTAACAAATTACCAAACTCAAAAATTGTAAGTTTGAATTTAGAACTCAATGGATGTTTTGTTATTTAGCCATTAGAACATCAACATGTTCTTAGAATTTAGAATATCAATTTAGAAAGGAAAAGTAAGGAAAACAAATACATATTCAAATCATAGACTCACAAAATTAGAAAAGCTCCAACTCTTTCTATTCCTTCTACTATATCCGATCCTTTTTTCGATTACACAGTCTGACATTTTAATACTTTCTCATTTCTCAAATTGGGAGATGAAACATCAGCCCAAAAGAAACAAAAGAAAATTGCTTTTGAAACATGGAGAATCAAGCATCAAAATTTTCCACCAACTTTCCAACTAATTGAAGTTTCCTGAAGCCATCGATTTCCCAGTTGGCTTAATTATTAAAATACACACAAAACTGACTCAACTTAAAATGAAATCAACTTTTTCCTAAGAGGCTATACTTGGAGAGTTTATAAAATCGCTACTGCATTTTTGCCACCACATTGTAGGACTTCTCATAAACATCAAAATTTAAAACACAATTAGAACATGTCATTAACTTTCTTCATAGTATTGCCTCTATGGCCTCTACACTCTTTGGAAAGTTTATTGGCCTGAGACCAAATATTGATGTGGTTCAAGCCTACACTTTGAAAAAATGGAGCTTGAAAGGTCAAGTCAGTGTCACTGCTATGGCTTAGGGTTTTCTCTCTTTTGAGTTCACCTGTCAAGAGGACGTGGTTGACATTTTGTGTGATGGCCCCTGGAGCTTTGGGAGGGCCACCTTGGTGCTTCAAAAATGGTCATCTAATCTAGACTTGAACAAATCCTTCTTACAGCAAGTTCCAGTTTGGGTCAGACTCCCTAAGCTACCATTAGAGTTCTGGAATGAGGATGTCTTTAAGGGAGTGGCTTGCTCTTTTGGAGAGCTTCTCTCCATCGACCCTATTACAGCTTCTACGAGTAGGCTGACCTATGCAAGGATCTGCATAAGTGTTAGGGAAGGGGATGATATGCCTAAAGTGGTTTGTTTTTAGTCCAAACTTGGCACTCACATCCACCAGTTGGCCTTTGAGAGTGTCCCTTTTGGGTGTTTTCATTGTCTTAAGACAGGTCATAAGGCTTTTCAGTGCCTAAAAGCCAAGATTGCTAAGAAGAAGTATCCTCCTTCTTCTTCTCAATCGAGGGTGAAGAAAGTTTGGAAAAAGAAGCCCACCAATTAGGGCTAGAAGGGCCCTTCTTCGGTGTCCCTGAAGGCAGCTGATGCTCTAAAGATGTTCAACCAAGATTCTCAGGGCATGGCAAGTACTAAAGGGGTGTTGTCAGGACCGAGTCCCTCTATACCTTTAGATGCCTCTCAACAGATTGAGGTAGACCAGGTTGAGGAAAGGCTCCTTGTGACTAGAGAAGTGGAAGGTAAGGTTGCCTTGAAGATAGGTTTGCAGGAGTCTGGGATGGACCATTTCCCTAGCGAGGAAGAGCCAGTACTGGGTTCCATAGAGGAGGAAAAGGTAACAGAAAATAAGGATATTATCGTCTTTTAGGACCCAGAGGAAAACTTAGTCTCCACTAGAGAAGGAGCAACCAGAACAGGAAAAAATAATGATTTGGTGAAAGATCTAGACCAAAGGGTAGATCTTCTCAGCACCCCAAAGAGTGGTCACAAGGCTTCTAGATCCTTGAAGTTTGAAAAGAAGGGAGAGACACCCTGAAAGAAACAAAATTAAGATCCATCTAAGGCCTCTCCTGCGGTGACTAGGAGTAGCTGCAAACCTGATGTGGCCTTTACTACCAAAGTAGGTAGAAAATCAGAGAGGGAGTCCAGAGAGGAGGAGACCAGAAGGAGCTTGGCGAATGGGCACCAAAGCACTTTGAAGGATTTTCCTAAGAATAAATAATGAAGATCATCTCACGGAACATTAGGGGCCTAAATGGTGCCCATAAACAGGAAATTATTAGGAATCTTATTAGAGACTAGAGATCTAACATTTGATGATCCAAGAAACAAAAAGGGAAAAGGATTCTTTGAGAAATATTAAGTTTAGTAACCTGATGAGTGGGGAGGCTTCGGACTCTAATGGAGCCTCTGGGGGTCTGCTGACTTTATACAAGACAAAACTTTTCAGGGTAGAATCAATCTTTAATAAAGGTAACATTCTTTTTTGTAAAGTGTTCCATATCCATTCCAATGAATTTTGGTTTTTGCTCAATATTTATGATCCCAATAACAAGAGAGATAGAAAATCCTACTGGTCTAGAGCAGAAGGGCTGGTTCAGAATAGTAAGATGAAGAAAGGAATCATTATGGGAGACTTAAATACCCCTTTTTTGGATAAGGAGAAGAAGGGTGGTATGCATTAGGAATAGGATTGCAAGCATGACCTTTCTAACTTCATCAATGGTTTGGCTTTTCTGGATCTGGACCTATTGGGAGGTGAATTCACCTGGTTTAATAAACGCATAGGCAAGGATTGTATTCAGGTTAGACTAGATAGAGCTCTCATTTCTCCTAATTGGTTGTAGTCTTCCTCTTGCAAGCTTTCTCTTTTGCCTAGAGTTGGGTCTGACCACTCCCCCATCTCCCTCTTGATTATTCCTTTTGATCCCTTTAGACCTCCTCCCTTCCATTTCGAGAAAATGTGGACTTCCCACCCTAACCTTTTAGAAAGAATTAAGGTCTGGTGGAGCATAGATGTGGAAGGCATTGCAATGTTCAGGGTGGCTAGAAAACTCAGCAATGTTAAAAGGATGGTAAAAGCTTGGAATAAGTCAGATTTTGGTCATTTATTCTCTCTTAAAGAGGATCTCTCTACTAATCTCTCTTCTATCCAAGCCTCCATTCAAAAAAATGGGTATGATGCCTCGAATAGGGAAGAAGAGCTATCCATCTTGTCTGATTTACATGACATCATTAGCAAAGAGGAAAAGTTTTGGAGGCAAAGATCTAGAATCAACTGGCTCAAGGAAGGAGACCAAAACACAAATTTCTTCCATTTATCCACTCTTAAACATAGAGCAAATAACAGGATTTCTAGCTTGAAGAAAGACTAGGGTGTGTTGACAAACAAAGAAGATATTTTTTTTTAAGTTGTTTCTTTTTTCTCCTCCTTGCTGTCTTGGGATCCTTTGCTCTCTAAAGTGGACTAGGATGACATTGTTTCTTGTATTTCTCAGATCCGCCAACCGTACCATAATAATTTTCTCCAAGCCATTCCTTCTGATTCTAAAGTTAGAGAAGCTCTTTTTTCTCTTTCGACAAATAAATCTCCTAAACCTGATGGTTTTCCCACCTTCTTTTTCCAAATGTACTAGCCCATCATTATGAAGGATGTTGTAAAGGCAGTTCAGGAGTTCTTTGGAGCTAGAAGTATTCTGAAGGAAATTAACTCTACATTCTTAGTTCTTATTCCCAAAGTGCCAGGAGCTAACACTCTAGATAAGTTCAAACCCATCAGTTTATGCAACTCATTTTATAAGATCATCTTGATGGTGATCACTTCGAGGCTGCTTAAGCTTCTCCCCCTGATTATTTCTCAGCAACAATTTGGTTTTCTTCTCCTGGGTAGACAAATTTTAGATTTGATTATTATGGTGCATGAAGTGATTCACTCTATAGAAGCTAGAAAGAAAGAAGGGATGTTACTCAAACTAGACATGTCCAAAGCTTATGATTGGGTGGATTGGTCTTTTTTGGGTTTGGTGTTGAAGGCTTTTGGCTTTGATGTCAAATCGTGTAAGCTAATCTCCCAGCTAGTCACCACCCCCTCTCTAGTTGTTTTAGTGAATGGATCCCCCTCTGATTTCTTCAAACCTTCTAGAGGCCTATAGCAGCGGGATCCTCTATCACCTATACTCTTTATTATCCTGGCAGAATGCATTGGCAAACTCATGGAGAAGAAAAAGAAAGAAGGGAGGATCAAAGGTTTTAAACCTTCTTCCAAATGCACCCCCTTTACGCATAAGAAATTTGTTAATGACACTATTATGGTTGGAGAGGCCTCGATCAAGGAGGCAAAGGCTATGAAAGACACTTTGGACACCTATTCTAGAGGGTTGGGGCAGCTCATCAATTGGGACAAAAGCTCTATTTTCTTTATCAATACTCTAGAGGAAACATAGAAGAGAATCTCTAGAATCTTGGGATGTCAGATGGGGAAGCTTCCTTCTACCTACCTTGGACTTCCCTTGGGAATGACCCCATCTGACTCCTTTTGGAATGGCATCATGGAAAGGTTTAGCAAGAAGCTGGCAAGCTAGAAAGGAGCCATTCTTAGCCAAGCTGAAAAATGTCAATTAGTTAAATCCATCCTCCAAAACTTGTCGATATATGCTCTGATCCTTTTTACCATACTGGTGAAATATGTCGAGAGGATGGAGAAAATTCAAAGGGATTTCTTATGGACAGGAGCTGAAAGGAATAAAAGGTACCCCCTTGTTGCATGGGATAAAGTTTTCCTCCCTAAGAAGAAAGGAGGTCTGGGAATCAAGAAGCTTATTCACCTCAATAAGGCCATCCTGGCAAAGAAAATCTGGCACATCTTTAGTAGCATGGGGAAATGGAGAGACACAATGGTAAATAAGTATATACAAAGGCCCTCTATTTAGTTCACCCTTTTCAGTGAGGATATCCCAAGAGGCTCTGTTGTTTGGAATGGTTTCTTAAAAGCCAGGGACTTGGCTAACTCTAAAGTCTCTTGGAAGCTGGGAAATGGGGAGAACATTCTATTCTAGTCTGACTGCTGGCTTTCTCAAGGCCCCCTTATGAACAACCCTAGCTATGGTTTATGGGCTAATGATTGCATCAACCTTTATGGGCACAAAGTTAGAAATTACTGGATCAAACAGGGGTGGAGGGACCTTTCAATTATCTCTGAGGACCTCAAAATGATCATGATCATGCTTAATTCCTTATCCCTCAGCAATAATAAGGATGAACTGGTTTTGAGGGATAATGCCAATGGGCTCTATTTGATTGCCTCTGGGTACTCTACTTTATGAAGCTTAAAAGAGTCTCCCCCTTGGTCAAGGGCTTCGTTCCCTAGCCTCATGCCAAAAGTCAATATGTTTTTTTGGTTGGCTCTTCAAGAAAAAACTCTCACCTTGGAAAATCTCATCAAAAGAGGTCACATCATGCCCAATAGATGTGTTTTGTGTAAAGAAGAGTCAGAGATAGGTAACCATATGTTCATTCACTGTTCTTACTCCAAGACAGTTTGGGGCTTCCTCACCTAAGACTTAGGCCATAGCTGGTGCTTTCCTTCTAACCTTTTGGACTTTTTCTGTCAATGTCATGGCATGTTCAATGGGTCGATCCTACCCCATTTTTGTTGGAGCATTTGGAAGGAGAGAAACAATCAAATTTTCAGAGATAGGGAGGAGCCAGCTTTAGTTTTTGGGAGAAAGATCTTCAGTAACATAAAGGAAAACTTTTCTGTGAGGAAGGGAGGAGATTTTGAGATAAGAGGTAGGAAAAATGAGAAGGTATAGGATAGAGTGAGGAAAAGACAGCAAGCCAAGTGGCTCCTCCCCCCTGAAGGCTGGCACAAAGCCAACTTCGACAGAGCCTCCAAGGGCAACCTTGGATCCTCGGGTAGTGGAGGTGTGATAAGGAATGAGAATGGAGATAGTATTGCAGCTATTTCTCTCCTGCTAGGATTCCAAACAAATCATTTTACAAAAGCCAATGTCGCGTGCAATGTAGTTAAACTAGCTTTTGAAATTGGGGTTACCAATTTATGGCTCGAAGGAGACTCGAATAACATTATTAGGTGCATCAATGGCAACTCACTTCCATCATGGATGATTGCTAATCTAATTGATGAGACTCATGTGACCCTCACCAAATTTAATAGAATCCACATCACTCACACTTTTCGGGAAGCAAACCTGGTTGCCGACAGGTTTGTGAATATATGGGTCGGCACAGACCAAAAAATGACTTGGCTTCCTGGAACTTGTTTGATGATAGATGTAAAAAGTCTAATCAACTTGGATAAAATCCAAGGAAGTACAGAGAAAATCAAGCTATAATTATGAATATGAAGGTTTTAAGTAATAAGGGTACTTTTCAAGATAGAAGCATGGCAAATCATAAATGTAGTAATCCATTATTGATTTATAGACACGCTTTGTGGGTTGTTTTTTGCAATCGCTTCTAGGGCAATAGCAGGGTTATTTTTCTCTTTTCATTGCTAACTCTCAAAGGTCCATTTCAGTCATAGAGTGAAGAGCACATGAGTAAAGAGGGTGTTGTAGTGTACAGAAATGGTAGGCGAGAGATGTAGAAAGGAGCCGATGGGGGATTTTGAGAAATGGAGAAGTAGGTCGAAAGTGTGTAAAAATTTTGAAGAGGGTGGGGTTACCAATTATATCATGAAGCTGCACGGTTTCGATCAAGAGGTGACCAAAAGTATGGTGGGGTCCTGAAAGGATGGCAGGGTGAACGTGAATGGTGTCTACTTCCAAATAATGGAGGAGGTGATTGCAACTATCACCAAAATCCCTATCGAATATTTCAAATTCTTCAGGGATAAGAAGCTCTGAGCCAATGTGGTTAGGGACTTTGTGGAGAGTGAGAAGGAATTGAAGGCGCTGAAAAAACTTGACACCTACTATGTCCCCAACTCCATGAAGAAGCGATGGAGGTATGTTCTAAAAGCTGTTATTGAGTACATTACTTTAGATCCTAGGTTTGATAGAGCTCATACCCACCACTTTGTTATATTGAATCATTTCTGGAATAATGCCAAAATTTACTTTCCTTATTATCTGTTTCGCAAACCCAACTTTGCACAAGGGGCTGCTGCTACTTATCCACAAGAACTTCAAGGCTCAGACTATAAGCATCACTCCCCCTCAGGCAGAGAATGTGGAGTCTTGTAGTTCTAGTTACTCCTCTAACTCAGATGAAATACAGAGCCTCAGCTCTAAGAAAGGAGGGATCTCTTCTTTGGGGAAAGCTACAACTTACCAAGCAAAAAAATTGCCCTCCCCCATAACCCCTAGCAAAAAAAGCCTTAGGGATCTCAGGTAGAAACATCCTAAGAAGGATGAGGAGGGAGATAGTGATGATGAGAAGGAGCCAAAGTCTGAGGAGGTGGTCAAGAAGATGTGGGAGGAAATTAAGGAGGAAAGTGGAGGAAGAAATGCAAGAGGCGGAGTTTGGAGGAAGTGCACTCTTAGTTTGAGGATGCGTCGGTGCTACCCCTTTCTCCTATCCATCTCCAAACTAAGGAGTAGAAAGAGGAGAAAGCTGGGTATATGAAAGGGGAAGTGTAGACCAATGATAGGAGGAAAGCTTGGATAAACTTCAATGTCAAGACTTCGAAGATGGGCATCTTTAGGGAGGCCATGAATCCCCAAATCCTCATGGAAAATCAAGAAGAATAGTGGTTGGAATCAAACAGAGCTAGGGAGATAGGGATGAACCTCCTGAATAATGCTCATAACAGTATGATTGACAATTTTAGATCAATCAAATGGCTTTTCCACAAGCTGGAGGAGGTCAAAGATTAGGTGAAACATATTGAGGCAACAAGGAAAGGGATGGATACTAACAGGAGGATGAATTCGGCTGACAAGCTCAGTCTGGCAGAAAAAAGGATTCATAACCTGGAGAACTACAATCACAACCTAGTGAATCAGATGTTCTTTTTGTTAAGCTCCATTAACAACAACATCATCTCTCTTATGGGCTAGATCAAAGACAGAGAAATGCAAGAGGATGAGGAAGGAAAAGACCGGGTTGAAGCCAGAATGGAGGATGACTCTACAAAGGACAACACCATTCCTAATCAGGACCAAGGGCACCAAAGGAAACAACAGCTAGAAGCAGAGGAGAATCAACTAGCTTTCGAGGCTACTCAGGTTATGCAAGAGCTAGAGTGAAAGAATGAAGAAAAACTCTCGCCTATTCTTTTGTTTCTCGTTGTCTTTTGGCTATTTGTTTTGGCTTTAAGCCATGGTCTTGCTTGTCTTTTTTCCTAGTCTTTTCTCAAAACTCTACTTTTTGGCTAGGCTTTATGCTTATTATCAACCTATGAACTTATGTTTTTTTGGTTGGGCTTTCACGCTTATTATCAGCCTTTTATGTATTAACTATTGGGTTTTAGGATCCCTGTAAAACCTATTTTTCTAATTAAAAACTTTCTTCATAGTTTCTACACCACTTGTAGCATCATCTTGTCATGTCTTCCTATCACATAATTTTGAAGTATTGTTTCATCTTCGTTTGTTCCTAATGCATACTTAACCATGTTAGTTCCTATAGAATAATCTATCTAGTCTGCTTCTGCAACATACTCCCCTATAGAATGAATCTCAAGTCCACTTAAGATGAGGTTTTTTCGTGATGAACCATGTTTGTTGATTTGTTTCACATCCATCCAAATAACTTTTGTAGCTGGTATGTTCTTCCATTTGACTAAATACTAAGTGTATTGTCTCTTTTGAGTCTTCTTTATTTTTGTACCCAGTATCTTCTCTAGTTGAGGTGATGTTGGTTTGGGTACTTGATGCAAATTTGTTGTTACTGAATCTTTGTGTGTTGGTTGTGTTTCTAAACCTTTGTATGGTGTGAGATCATAAACATTAAAAATGGGTGAAATGAAAATTTCTAGAGGTAACTAAATTTTGTATGCAGTATGTCCATAATTTTCTAAGATTTTACAAGGACCAACCTTCTTAGTCAATAATTTAGTGTGCTTGGTTTGAGGTGATCTTTCTTTCTTCAAATATATCCACACTAAATCACCAAACTTGAACTATACTTCTCTTCTTTTCTAATCAACAAATTCTATATATTTTTGATTTGAATTCTATAGCTACAACTATACTTGATCTTGGACCTCCTTAATAGCTTCAAAAAATTCTTCACTATGTCAACTACTAGGAAAAGTGGTTGGAAGTTCTCTAAGCTCAAGAATTCCTCTTGGGTGTGTAACATAAACAATCTAAAATGGATACTAAGAGTTAGCACATGAATGAAATTGAAAACTAAGTAGGATGGTGAGTGTTGTAAAGGAAGGGAAGAAAGATTTTCAAAATTCAAATTCTAAGAAGGTCAGGATTCCTCTAGATTGTCGAAATTGGATTCTTGGCTTGGGGCATGAGTCAAAGAAGGGGGACGATCAGGGATCTTCTAGTACAGGGGATCAGTTAGAGAAAGATGATGGGAACCTTGATGCTCCCCCTAAGGTGTTAAACAAGATTCCATCAATTCTTAAAGTGGGTCTACCAAGCTCTACAAAATGGTCATCTATTTTCGGGCTCAAGCCTATAGGTAAGTGCTCTTTCTCACCTATTAAGATTCTACCTAAGGAAAAGAAAGGATCATGTGCCATTGCCATTCCAGATGAGCTCATGGATCATAATATTAAGTCTATGGCTTCAACCTTGGTTGGAAAGTTCTTAGGGACAAGGTCAAATATAGATGTCGTGAGATCTTTTATAAAGAAGAAATGGGCCCTCAAAGGTGAAGTTTCGGTCATGACCATGGCAAAGGATTTTTTTTCTTTTGATTTTTCATGTATAGAAGATCTCTCTAACATTCTGTGTGAGGGGTCGTGGGTTGTTGGGCATTCCACTCTGGTTCTCCAGAAGTGGTCATCAAAGATGAGTCTGAATGACTTATTCTTTGTGCAAGCCCCTATCTGGGTAAGGCTACTTGAGCTTCCCCTAGAATTATGGAATGAAAGTGTTTTGTGGGGCTAGCCAGCTTCTTTAGGGAGCTTCTCTCAATAGATCTAATTACTACCTCTAAAATATGCCTCACTTATGTTCGCATTTTTATAGGGGTAAGGGAAGGTGCAGACATGCCATAAACTGTGGCATTTCATTCCAAACTAAGAGTGCATATTCAAAAATTGATTTATGAGACAGTGCCTTTTGCATGTTTCCTCTATTTCGAATCTAGACATAAGGCAAACCAATGCCCCAGGGCAGAAAGGAAAAAAAGTAAGCCCACTGGTACTACAGTCAAGGGGAAGAAAATGATCTAGAAATAAAAAATGACTATGCTTTCCGAGAACTAGGATGGTACCATGGAAAATAAAAATGCCTTGGAAGGAGATCAAGGTATTAAAGGCAGTAAAGGACCAAACGAATTAGATAATGAAAAGAAGAACAACCTCGGCTAGGAAGGATATCAAAGAAAGGAAGGTGATACAAGACCAAAGGTGTCTAAAACTGATGGCTAGGTCGTTAATGCTACAAATGTGGCAAAAAATAACCTGCTCATCAAGAAAGAGCAGGAAGTTGGTAGGCTAGTGACCCCTAGGATGGAGAATATGCTAAAAATAGCTTCAAGAACCCCAAATAGCAAAGTAGGTGGTCTCCCAAGGGAGGATACACTTAGCCTAAGTGTCAGAAACATTGATGATGGGATTAGTCAAGTACAAAAGGATTTGAATCTTCCTATAGTTCCCTTGGAAAAATTTTTAGTCTCCAAAGATTTGGGGATGAATATTTTAGAGCTTATCAACAATTCTTGCCCAAAATAGATCTCAAAATGGGAGGAATCGATTAATAGTTTCTCCCAAGATAGTCAAGGCAACTGGAGTATGGTTGAAAAGAAGAAGAATCAAAATCAAGACCATCCTCCACTATCTCCAGCGATGACCAGAAGCAAAGTCAAGGCTGATGTTGGGGTAAAGCTAAAGTCTCCACATAGAAAAAACCCGAATCAAACATTATAGGATCAGGCCAGAAAGAACTTGGCTGATGGGAGTCAGAGAACCATCAAGGAATACTCTGGAAAAAAGAAATGAAGATCATATCTTGGAACATAAGGGGCCTAAATGGTGCCCACAAGCAAGAGATAGTTTGAAGTATGATCAGAGACCAAAGACCTGATTTATTACTGATTCAAGAAACTAAAATGAGAAAAGTTGTGGTTGGCAAGCTTTCTTTCAACAGAAATATTAGTGAGGCTATAGATTTGGAGGGAGCTGCAGGGGGGGTTTTGACACTCTACAACAAAAAGGCTTTTCAAATCTCTACTATTCATAGTCCTTTGTAAGGTTTCCCATGTTCATAGTGGTAACTCTTGGTTTATTTTAAATGTGTATGCTCCCAATGCTAAAAGGGATAGAAGGGTCTTTTGGGCTAAGATCCTTGATATTATTCACAATAGTAACATAAATAAAGGTGTCATTATGGGGAATTTCAACTCCCTGCTTATTGATGATGAAAAATCTAGTGGGTTGTCCTTGGATCAGAATAGTAAATTAGACCTCTCAAACTTTAATAACAGTCTGGCTTTCATGGATGTTGATCTCTTGGGGGGTAGATTCACTTGGTCAAATAGAAGAATTGGTGGGGATTACATCCAGGTCCATCTTGATAGAGCCCTAATTTCCCCAGATTGGATGCAAACCCAATCTTATAGACTTTCCCTCCTTCCCAAAGTTGGATCGGACCACTCCCCCATCTCGATCTCATTTTGTCCTCTGATGGTCAAATAAAATTTCCCTTTTTGTTTTGAGAAGATGTGGATATCCCATCCAAATCTAGAAGCCAAGATTTCTTCTTGGTGGAACATTGAGGTGGAAGGTACTGCAATGTTTAGGATATCTAAAAAATTGAAGAATGTGAAAAGAAATATTAAAGCTTGGAATAAATCAGACTTTGGACACATATTCTAGGAGAAGGATGAGAAGATAGACCAACTTCATATAGTCTGGAAATGGATTTAGCAAGAAGCATATAATGATCAGAATAAGATTGAAGAAAGGTCAATTCTATTAGATCTCCATAATATCATAAGCAGGGAAGAACACTTTTGGAAGCAAAGATCAAGAGTCAATTAGGTCAAAGAGGGGGACTAGAATACCTAATTCTTCCATTTATCCACCTTAAAATATTGAGCACATAATAGGATTTCAAGCATCAAGGGAGGGTAGACCTATTTAACTAAGTATAATGAGATTGCAAATGAATTAGTGTAGTTCTTCTCTTCACTTCTTACTAAGGATCCTTATCTTTTGTTGATAGATCAAGAGGACATTTTGACTTCTATTCCTAATTTGTTATAGGATCACCATAATTTTATGCTAAAGGTAATTCCCACCCTGCAAGAAATTTATCAAGCTCTTACATCTCTTCCTGGTGATAGAGCTCCTAGCCCACATGGATTCCCAACTTTCTTTTTCTAGATATATTGGGACGTGGTCAAAGGGGATGTTGTCAAGGTTGTGCAAGAATTTTTTGGGGCAAGGAACCTTTTGAAAGAACTCAATGCTACTTTTCTGGTGCTTATTCTAAAAATCTCGGGGGCCAACTCAATGGATAAGTTTAGACCCATTAGTCTTTGCAATACATTATATAAAATCATCTTGAAAGTTTTAACCACTAGGCTCCTCAGTGTCCTTCATCTAATTATCTTCCCTCAAAAAATTGGTTTTGTCCCAAGGAGATAGATTCTAGACCCAATTATGAAGGTTAATGAGGTGATTCATTCCTTCGAAGCTAGGAAGAGGGAAGGATTTCTACTTAAGTTGGATCTATCTAAAGCTTATGATAGGGTGGACTAGAATTTCTTGAAGGCTATCCTCTAGGCTTTTGGATTTGATGCCCAGGTTTGTAGACTCCTCCTTCAGCTTGTCTCCACCCCTTCTCTGGCCATTCTAGTCAATGGCTCCCCCTCAAATTTCTTTTTCCCCTCGAGAGGGCAAAGACAGGGTGATATCTTATCCCCTATTCTATCCACTGTCACGGTTGAGTGTTTGGGGCAGTTAATTCTGAGGAAAAGACAAGATCAGAGCCTGAATGGCCTCAAGCCATCTTTCGAGCAAACATCTTTCACCCATCAGCAATTTGTGGATGATACTATCATGGGTGGAGATGCCTCAGTCCAAGAGGCCAATGTGTTTAAAGGCTTGTTGAATACCTACACGAGGGGTTCAAGCTAGGCTATTAACTAGGAGAAAAGTTTGGTCTTCTTTATCAACACACCAACGGAGCAACAGAGGAAAATTGCATGAATCTTGGGTAGTGGTGTTGGATCTCTTCCAACAAGCTATGATGGTATTCTATTGGGGTCCAAACCTCTAGGTTCTTTTTGGTGTGGTATTATTGATAGATTCAACAAGAAACTGGCTGGTTGGAAAGGAGCCACTCTCATTCAAGTAAGCAAATGTACCTTGCTGAAATCTACTCTTCAAAACCTCACTACTTATGCCCTTAGCCTTTTTAGGATCCCGATTAAGCATGGTGAAAGAATGGAGAAGATCCAGAGAGACTTTTTATGCACGTGTGTTGAAGAAAATAACAGATATCATCTAGTTGATTGGGACCATATCTATCTCCCTAAGTGCTATGGTGGGCTTGGCATTAGAAAAATCAGACATCTCAACAATGCTTTGTTAGCTAAGCAAACATGGTGCATTTTTCAAAGCTCTGGAGAATGGAGGGACATCATGGTGGAGAAGTACCTGACAAGGCAGTCTCTCAATTTTTTCTTAGTGAGGCTGAGATCCCTCAAGGATCTTACATATGGAATGGGATTCTAAAGGAAAATTTTTTGGCCAAATCTAAGGCAAAATGGAAAGTTGGAAATGGCAAAAATATAGTATTCTAGCAGGATAATTGGCTAAGCTAGGGACCACTAATTGATCACCCTAACTATGAGAGATGGGCAGAGTTATGTATAAGAAGTTTTGGTCAGAAAGTTAGTGACTACAGAGTAGGTCAAGGATGGAAAGACCTATCTCTAGTTTCCTAGGATCTCAAACCTTTGATGATTATCCTAAATGCTATGATTCTTAATAACAAGAGGGATAAAATTATTTGGGGAGATAATTCCAATGGGATTTACTCTATTGCTTTAGGTTACTTCTTGTTATGGGATAGAATGGAGAAACTCATCTGGGCTAAGGCCTGGATCCCTGGCCTTACCCCAAAAATTAACATATTCTTTTGGCTTCTTCTCCAAGATAAAGTTCTTGCCTTGGATAACTTGGAAAAGAGGCATCAGATTATCCCTAATAGGTGCAGCCTTTGTAAGCAATATTTGGAGATGGTTAACCACCTGTTTATTCATTTTCCCTACTCCTCTGAGGTATGGAATCTTATGACCAGGGTCTATGGGGTTAGTTGGTGTATCCTAGAAAACATCCAAGAGTTCTTCAAACAATGGAATTGTGTGTACTTTAGTATGAAGACATAGATGATATGCTCCTGGTCTCTTCCACACTTCTATTGGGGAATATGGAAAGAGAAAAATAATCGTATCTTTAGAAATAGGGAATCCCCTACATTTGTTAGTGTAGAGAAAATTGAAGGCTCAATGAAGGATAATTTTTCCATCAAAAAGGGGGGAGACATTGAAGATGTTAGTGTAGTTTTTTATTTTTTCTATTTTGCTAAGTTTTTCCTACACTTTTTTAATAATCTCGCTTAGGTTAATAAAGCATGTCTTATTAGGTGAATGGTTGTGAGGTGTCACCTTCCTATATATGAGCATCCATTAGCTATCTTGGGAAGATACTTTTCTATCTTTAGTCCGATAGATGATTGCTCCTCATTGGTTGGTGTTGCCAACTCTTCCCTCTTCCTAGCCTATATAAGCATGCTACCTGGCTTGTATTTGCATCTCTTATTTTTGCATCCTCATAATGCTATTTTATTTCTAGCATTTGCATTACTCTCTTGGAGACTAACTCTATGTTGCTATTTTGATTTTGTATCATTTTCATTCATAGTTTAGATATTTACTCTTTGCACTAGTTTTCTGGGTTGTTAATCTTTTCAGATTCTAACATGGTATCAGAGCTTTTCTATGTGCAAGAGTAGATTTTAGTTTCCTTATTTGAGAGATTCGGGGGGGGTAATAAATTTTATTGTAGTTTTTGAAAAATGAAGTATGCTCTTCTCTTGCATCTTTGGATGATCTTGAGAATCAAAAAAGTTTTGACGAAAATGATTTTTCTCTGGGGTTTCAATCTCAAATCTAACAACCAACTTGCATATTTGGAGTTTTCAATTAGTATTGTAGGTTCTAGCATGCCATTAATGGACTTAGGAAGTTGATCCAACATTTGCATGTCATATTTTGTTTGCTGGGGTCGTTTCCTGATTTTTGGAGCCGTTTTTTACTGTTAAAGGCATCTGATTTACACTACAAGAACATCTTTCGTACATCAACAAGGAAAATGCTTTCTGGGTTTTGTTTGCAACCCCAAAAAACCATCTGGGTATCTTTTAGATTTTGCATGCAAGCTGTATATTTTGCAAAATTGAGCATGAAAGGCTACAGCCATACCCCTCTCCGTTGGCAATCGCAAATTTGAATGCAGTTTTCAAATGTCTCATTCTTGCTCATACGGACTCCAATTTTAATGATTCTTGTTATGAACTTGGCTATTTTTTTGTGCTCTATCTACTAGTGGAGTTATTTTTTGATTTTCATGCATGAATTCTTCAAAAATTGCAAATTCTTAGCCATGACTGTGCACAGTTCTCATTTTGGAAACTTCGGAGGATCATAACTTTCTCATACGACCTCGTATCAAGGCGATTCTTTTTTAGAAAGTGCATGATTTTTTGAGTAGATCGCAGTGGTGCTATTTGTTTCCTTGATTATTGTGTCCAAGTTTCACTTTTAGCATATGCTCTTCATGAGGGTTTGTAATGCATTGAAATCAAGACCACTAAGTATTTCTTTCTAGTGGTAGTTGTAAACGCACTAAAATAAAGTGCCAAATCATATTTCTTTAGGGGGGGTTCTTTGATTGAGTAAAAAGGGGGGGCATTGTCGTGGCTGGATTCTCTTTTTTTTAGCATTTCTTTGCATTTCTTCATCATGGATCAAAAAAATATGCCCATCCTAACTCCATACAATTACTTTGAGTGGAAATCATGCATGATAATTCACTTAAGGAAAGCTAGATTAAATAGGATAACTATGGGACTTGAAACTAAACCTACTAAAGATGAAGACAAGCCTAAGTGGTTTAACAAATGTGATGAGGCATATGGAACATTGTGTTTGTCTATTTCTCCTAACTTGCTATTTCACATTAAGTCTTTGGATACACCAAATGAAGTATGGACAAAGCTAGAAACATTATTTGGCACACAAGATTCAATGAGGGGTCATATGTTGGAAAATGAATTAATTAGTTTGAGTCCAGGCAATTTCAACACAATCCAAGATTTCTTCACCAAATTGAAATCACTAAGGCTATAGTTAAAACAATATGGAATTTAAAAGAAAGATGAACAACTAATTCTCAGTATTCTCTCTAAGCTAAGTTCAAAATATTCTGTGTTTGTCTCTACCTTCTATGCTACTAAGGGTGCACTTGGTACTCAATTCACCATGCCATCTCTAGATGATTTTGCTGTCAATCTCACTCGAGAACAAGACAAGCTAATCCAAATGGGCACTCTTAAGTCTTGTAAGTCACATGCCTTAACAACCAACCAAGGCACAAAAGAACAAAGAGGACAAAGTAGTAACAACAATAGTAAGGATGAGAAACAAAATAATAGTGAGGAAAAGAAGGATCAGATACCAATTGCTTCAAAAGCAACTATTGATACCTCATCCTCTAAGGGCGATAAGCCTAAGAAAGAAAAGGTTAAATGTGCCTATTGTAAAAGACCCGATCATGATGAACATAAATGTTTGAAGAAATTGATCACTTGACATACATTCTTGAGAAGAATAATATTAGTGTTCCTGAGTCTATCAAACAAAGTTCTAAGGAAGAGTCTAACAAGGAAAAAGAAAACAACAAGGGGAAAGGAAAGAGAAAAGCTCTTGTTGCAATTGCTTCCTCACCATCCACTTGAGTTCTTGATTCGGGTGCTTCGCACCACATGGCTTCATCTAAGGAAGAACTTGCAACCTTAGAGCCATGTACTATGCCTTCTATTTTGATGGGTGATGACACTCCTATTGAGGTGTGTGGGAGAGGGTCTATTGATGTGGGGGATGGCACATTCCATCATGTTCTTTGTGTACCCTCATCATCAACTAATCTCCTATCAATATACCAAATCACTCACACAGATTTAGGCAAGCGGGTTAAGTTCACTCCTGATTCAGTGGAGATACGTGAGTTGCATAGTGATTCTGTAGTTGCAGTTGAGAGAGCAGATCATCACTCACGGCTCTATCTGTTTTCTCACTTTGTTCCTGATCCTCCTTCATCTATTTTGCTCACTCACTCTAATGATGTGAGTAAATTATGGCATGAGCGATTTGGCCATCTTAACTTCTGCTATTTGCATCAGCTCAACTAGCAGAGCATGGTCACAGGGTTGCCTTCGGTTCAATTTTCAAGAGGTGTTTGCCAAGGTTGCATTCTTGGTAAGCATCCTAAGGAAAATTTTGACAAAAGTAAGGCATGGAGAGCTTCACAGATACTAGAGTTAGTTCACAGTGATTTGGCTGGTCCATTTCGACATCCTTCTTTCAGTAGGGCCCGATATGTCCTCACATTCATTGATGACCTTTCTCGATATACATGGGTGTACTTTCTCAAACAGAAGTCAGAGGTATTTGATCATTTTCAAGACTTCAAAAAAAATTGTAGAAAAGCAATTTGGGAAAGCCATCAAGGTTTTGCGCACAGACAATGGTAGTGAGTATGTCAACCATCGATTTGAAATATTTTGCACTTCAGAGGGGATTGATTTACAACATTCAGTTCCATACAATCCTCAGCAAAATGGTGTTGCAAAATGGAAGAATAGATCCTTGAAGGAAATGGCAAACTATATGATTCACTCTAGATCTCTTGCACCATAGTATTGGGCAGAAATCATTAACTGTGCTTGTTATATCCAAAACTGTGTTCCTCACTGAGCCTTGAAGGGAGTTACTCCTTTTGAAGCTTGAAGCGGTCAAAAACCATCAGTTAAGCACTTTCAAGTTTTTGGCTCCCCTGCATGGGCCCACATTCCTACAGAGAAACGTAAGGCCTTGGATCCGCAAAGCAGACCTTGCATATTTGTAGGTTATCCTGATGGTGTGAAGGGTTATCGGTTGCTCCACCCTACTACACATGAGTTATACATTGAGAGGACTATTTAGTTTGAGGAGGGATCTTCAAGGTCACTTTCTATCACTTCTCAAACTCCTTCTACCTTGACATTAGAGTCAATTGGAATACATGACAGATCTTCTGATGAGTCAGATTCACCTGAATAGTCTTCTACCTCTACTTCTAATGCAGAAAGTGATTAAGAGAACTCACCTCCTTCCTCTCCTTGTCATCATTTAGAGGTTAATGATACCCCTCCAGATTCTCCATCTTCTTGCCCACTTTGGGGTAGACAGACCTTGCAGTCTGCAGGTGATTGGGTTGGGGATCCATCAGACACTAGGTGAACTCATTCACAATTCCAGGATGCTCCACATGTCTTCATTGCTACTGCCTTAGATCCATAGTCCTTTCATGAGGCTTCTGGTATTTCTGAGTGGGATATAGCTATGCAGGAAGAGTATAGTTCCTTGATGAGGAACCACACTTGGGATCTTGTCCCTCTTCCTAAAGGAAGAAAACTTGTTCGATGTAAGTGGATCTATCGGACAAAATTTGCAACAGATGGGTCAGTTGACAAACACAAGGCTCGCTTGGTCGCCAAAGGATTCTCCCAAGTTCCTAGGATTGACTACTCTGAGACTTTTGCACCAGTTGCTCGAATGAATTCCATTCGAATTGTTCTTGCCATTGCTGCAGCTAATCATTGGGAAGTACATCAGATGGATGTGAAGAGTGCTTTTCTTCATGGTGACCTTCATGAGGAGATCTACATGGAGTAGCCACAGGGCTTCCTTCAGGATTCTTCACTTGTGTGTCTTCTTCGAAAGTCTCTCTATGGCCTCAAACAGGCTCCTTGGGCTTGGTATACCAAGATGGACTCCTTCCTTCTATTAGTTGGGTTCACTCGGTGCCATTTTGATCCTAATGTCTACATCTTGCAATAGGGTGATTCACTTCTATTTTTGGTTTTGTATGTTGATGACTTGCTGATCATAGGAAGTTCTTCACCCACCATTAAGGCTGTCAAAGTGGCCCTTCAAGATAGTTTTTTGATGACTAACTTGGGCTTGTTGCATTACTTTCTCGGGATTGAGATCCTTCAGTCTCCTTCTAGGATCACCATCACACAATCCAAGTATGCTCTAGATTTACTCTCGAGGTTTCATATGGTTGACTGTAAGCCTACTCTGACTCCCTTCCTTTCTGGAGTCAAACTTGACGCTCAATTTTCTTCTCCACTTTTTGATGGCACTTTGTACTGCCAACTTGTTGGGAGTCTCATTTATCTGACTCATACGAGACCTGACATCTCCTATGTTGTAGGCATGGTCTCTCGATTCATGTAGGAGCCCCATGAGTTACACTGGAAAGCAACCAAGTAGATCCTTTACTACATTTAGGGTTCTCATAGTTGTGGGATTCACTACACAGCAGGTATTGAGCTTGATTTGGTGGGCTACAGAGATTCAGATTGGGCAGGTGATTCTGAGGATCGCAAGTCTATTTCAGGGTATAGCTTCTCACTTGGGTCAGGTCATGTTTGTTGGTCGAGCAAAAAGAAGTCTGCTATTGCTCTGTCTTCTACTGAGGCTGAGTATCGAGGGGCTGTAAATGCCACCACTGAGGCCATTTGGATTCAACATCTTCTCACTGAGTTTGGTATCCAGATCAGACGACCATCAGTCATATTTTGTGACAACCAGAGTTCCATTCAGATCTCACGGAATCTAGTTCATCATCACCGGACCAAACACATAGAGGTCCACATGCACTACATTTGGGAGCTCATCCATGGTCATGTCATTGACCTTCACTATTTTTCGACTTCCAAGAAACTTGCTGATATCTTCACCAAATCCTTCACTGAGAGCAAGTTCCTTCATTTACGAGCTTTGCTGGGGGTACGAGATGCTTCATCTTTTGGGGGGGCCTCTTCCTCTCACTCGAAGTCCTGACTTTTTTTTTTGTGGGGGGGTCTCTTTTCTCTCTCTTTTGGGAAATCTTATGTACATGGGTACCTCATCAGGCTTGACTTGCCGGGACCCATTTCTGCATCCACCTAAGCTTCGCTTATTGGGGGGGTGTTAGTGTAGTTTTTTATTTTTCCTATTTTGCTAGGTTTTTCCTACACTTTTTAATAATCTCGCTTAGGTTAATAAAGCATGTCTTATTAGGTGAATGGTTGTGAGGTGTCACCTTCCTACATATGAGCATCTATTAGCTATCTTGGGAAGATACTTTTCTATCTTTAGTTTAATATATGGTTGCTCCTCATTGGTTGGTGTTGCCACCTCCTCCCTCTTCCTAGCCTATATAAGCATGCTACCTGGCTTGTATTTGCATCTCTTGTTTTTGCATCCTTGTAATGCTATTTTGCTTCTAGCATTTGCATTACTCTCTTGGAGACTAACTCTGTGTTGCTGTTTTGATTTTGTATCATTTTCATTCATAGTTTAGATATTTACTCTTTGCACTAGTTTTCTGGGTTGTTAATCTTTTCAGATTCTAACAGAAGAAGGAGGAAGCATCATAGAAAATAAAAAGGACATAGATAGGAAAAGACAAGAGGCTAGGTGGCTTTTTCCCTCTGAATATTGGCATAAAGCCAACTTCAACGGGGTAGCCAAAGGGAATCCCGGCCCTGTTGACTATGGAGGAATTATCAAAAATAGTCATGAAGGTGATGTTTTATCTTTTTCTTATCCTCTTGGCTCTCAAATGAACCATTTGGGTGAGGCCAGTGCAGCTTGTCACATTGTCAAATTGGCCCTAGCCTCCAAGATCGAGAACCTTTGGTTGGAGGGGGATTCTTTAAATATAATAAATTGTTTAAATGGTAGCTCATTGTCCTCGTGGACCACCACAAATGTGGTGGAGGAGACTAAATCTGACCTGGGAAAACTTAATAAGTTCCACATCAGCCATGTGTATAGGGAGGCCAACTCATCTATGGACTAGTTCGCAAATGAAGTAGTAGCCAAAAACATGGTGATGCAACATCTTTTCAGTGGATGCGAAAGATATAATATTGTTGGATCATATCTAGGGAAGTACAAAGGCAATCCAATATTAATTATGGAAAGATAATTTAAGATTGCACGATGAACAAGGTGTTAATGAAAATCATGCAAAGGTAATAACTATCCATCATATCGAGTACATGTGGCACATTTTATGGGTTGATTTACCTTTTATAATTAGAATTTCCATATGTAAAAACAATTTCAAGAATCAAAAAATAAAGGAAGCCGAAGTATGTTAAAGAATAGAGAGAAGGTGCAAGATTTTCAAAGCAGAGGACAAAATGGTAGGGGAGAGAAGTAGAAAGGAGCTGACGAGGAGGCAGAAACTTGGAGGAAAAGATCAAAGGTCTGGCATAAGTTGGAGAAGGGTGGTATAACAAGATTCATAGAAAAACTCCATGGCTTCGATAAGGAGACTACTAAGATCATGGTGACCTCATGGAAGGATGGGTGCATAAAAATCGATGGGTTCACTCATCAGGTTAATGTGGAATTGATAGCCCAGGTCACGGAGATCCCCATGGATGGGATAAACTTCTTTAGAGACAAGAAAATGTTGGCTAGCATTGTAAAGACTTTGTGAAGGATGATGATGAAAGGAAGAAACTCGTGAAGACTAAGACATACTATGAAATGGAGTCAATTAAAAAGCTTTGGAGATATATCTTAAGGTTTATTATCAAATATATATCTCTAGGTACTAGATTCAATAGGGTCAAAACACATCACTTCATTCTATTAAATCATTTTAGGCATGGCATTAAAATTTATTTTCCTTATTATCTCTTCACTTCAATGAGCAAGGGCATTGAGGGTGTCAAGAAGAAACCTATTACAAACCTAGCCCTTCATGAGGGGTTGCTCCTTCTGGTCTATGAGTATCTAAAGACTCAGACTAGGGGCAAATCCCTAGGTCATACTGGGGATACATCTAACAATATTGGGAGCTCAGACTCTGAGGAAGTTCAAAGCATAAATTTGGAAGATGAGGATAATACCCCCTTGAAAGGAAAGAAGCCTAAGGAAGGGGAGAAAATTTCTCCCTGTGCTAGCATTGTACCTAGCAGAAAGAGCTCTTGAGGCTTAACCCCCAACCCCCCCAAATATGAGGAATAGGAGGAGTAGGAGTATAATGATGAAGAAGAGGAAATGGAGTTGGAGGAAGAATTGAAGGGGGAGGACAATGAGAAGGTGGAGGAGGATAATACTAATCCATCAGGGAACCCAAAGAAAAGGAAGGCCAAGGAGGTTTTGCAATTGGAAGAAACAAAAGATAAGACTTCTGAGACTTTGAGCCCTATCCCTTCTATTTCTTCACCACAAGGGAAGATAAAAATTGTAGTGGAAGACAATGGGGAGATGGTAATTAAAGACGAGGAGATTGTGGAGAATTTTCAACACTAAAACAGCAAAGATGGGGATCATCAGGGAGATGATGAATCCCCAAGTGATGGAAGACAAAGATGGAAAAGTCAATTTTGATGAACTCGTTGACCCTGCTCTATTTGTAATTTTAGATAATGTGAGAGCAACAGGGCTCAATCTACTCAATAATTCCAAAAATAGCATGATAGATAATTTTCTCTCTATCAAGTGGTTATTTCATGAGATAGAAGAGCTCAAGGAGAAAAGGAGCCAAGAGGATGGCCAAAGGAGGCGCAACAACCAGGGATTCCATGCTAACTATGAGGATCAAATCTCAAAGGTTGAAAAAAGAGTGTAACAGAGTTCTCTAATTAGAACTTGGCTAATAAGGTGATTGCAACACTGAACACCCTAAATGAGAATATCAATAGTCTAGGTGAATCATGGATGAATGTTGGGTTTCGTGGGGAAACGGAAGATAAGGCTAGCATGGACTTTGGGAAGGTTGAGGGAGGACTGAAAGAGACCAGGGAACTGGTGGATGACCAGAACCAGGACCAAGTGGGTGTGGACACTTGGAGGGCCAATGAAGTTGTTGAAATTCTACAAGTTCTAGATAGGGAGAACTAATAGTTAGAGTTTTCATTTTTTGTTTTGTCCTTATCCAGGGTCGCTGGCTTTTGTTTCTTGGCCGCGAGCCTATCTTTTGGTGTTGGCTTCTTATAAGCAGATGCATAGTTATTGGACTTTATTTGATATTACTATTTCAAATATTATGTAAAAACTTTCGGGTTTCAAGATCCTTGTAAAACCTGTTTTACTTAATCAAAAACAATCTAAAATGGATATTTTCTTATAATTCTATTCACTATGTCATCGAATGAGAATTCAACTTGAGCAAGTATAGAATCTCATTTTTCTCCATGTTATTTTGTGAGGCATCTTAAAAAATTTCCCAAAGATCTACTGAAAACTTTCATTTGGCCATTGGTCTGTGGATGATATGCAGATGAGAAAGATAAGTTTGTGTGAAGTTTCTTTCAAAAGGTCCTCCAAGAATGACCTACAAATCTATCATCTTTATCTGATACAATATTTAATGGTAATCCATGATTTCAAACTATCTCTTTGAAGAATAGATCTGCTCTGTATGAAGCATATTTCATAGATTTGCATGGTAGGAAATGTGCCATTTTACTAAATTTATCTACAAAAACACTATCATACTCCTTTTTATTTTTTGGTAATCCCATAAAAAAATCCATATTGATACTTTCCCATGGTCTTGAAGGAATTGGTAGGGGCCCATATAATCCAGTATTAGTACATTTTCCTTTGCTTTTCTTATAAATGGTGCATTCTTCCACAATTTTTCTCACACTTTTCTATAATTTTGGCTAAAAATAATGATCGCATACCAACTCTAATTTCTTATATAGTCCAAAGAGACTGGATAATACTCCACTATGTTTCTCTTGTATGATGTTATCTCTCATTGAGCATTTTGGTATGCGAATTTGTCCTCCTTTGAATAGTAACCTTTCTTGAATCAGAATATCTACATACTAATGATTGTACCTATCATCCAGATTAGTACATTCTTGATAAATCTCTTTGAAATCAGCATCATTAGCATACATATCTTTCAAATTTGAAATTCCTACAGTTTCCAATTGATTTGTGATGTAGTCAAAACTCTTCTACTTAAAGCATCAGCAACTTTATTTGCAACTCCCTTTTTATGCTTTATAGAAAAAGTAAAATCTTGTAATATCTCCACCCATTTCATATGTCTATGAATTAGTTTCTCTTGACTATTTATAAAACTAAGGGCTTGGTTATCTCTATATACATTGAATTCTTTGGGCAGAATATAGTGTCTCCATTTCTTAAGGGATTGGACAAGGGAATGTATTTTCAAATCATAGGAAGAATATTTATGTTTAGCTTCGGTGAGTTTCTCACTAAAGAAGGATATAGTTCTACTCTCTTGACTAGGTACACCTTGTATGGCTATGTTTCTTGCATCACATTCTATTTGAAAAACTTTACAAAAATCAAGAAATGTGAGGACTAGTTGTTGAGCTACTTTCTTCTTAAGAAGTTCAAAGTCTTCA
The DNA here is from genome assembly GCA_028749045.1 of Cupressus sempervirens. Taxonomy (NCBI): domain Eukaryota; kingdom Viridiplantae; phylum Streptophyta; class Pinopsida; order Cupressales; family Cupressaceae; genus Cupressus; species Cupressus sempervirens. Next base: position 219,783,765 of record CM053790.1, read on the forward strand.
CTAGCTTCTGGTGTCAAAAAAAATTATACTTATGTCCTCCTTTTATAGTATTCAGAATAGGTGGACAATTCAAGCTGAAATTCCTAATAAACTTTCTATAGAAAGTGGCTAAACCACGAAAACTTTAACTACTACAGTAGTCTTAGGAATTGACCATGAAAGACACTTACCTTAACTTGATTAATCTTGAGTGTTCCTTTTGAAATTACAAATTCAAGGTATGTCAACTCCCCTTGCATAAAATTGTACTTCTCCCAATTAATCATTAAATTTTCTTCTTGTATTCGCCTTGACACGAAGTCTAGATGTTTCAAATGCTCCTCTTTTGTGTTGCTGAAAACTAAAATATCATCTAGATATATTATCACAAACTTTCCTACAAAATCTTAGAGAACTTCATTCATGAGTATCATAAATGTACTAGGAGTGTTAGAAAATCCAAATGGCATTACCTTCCATTTGTATAATCCCTCATTACTTTTGAATGTTGTTTTCCATTCATCTCCTAGCATAATTCTTATTTGATGGTATCTACTTTTTAAATCAATTTTTGAAAAATATCTTGCTTTACCCAAACAATCAACTATCTATCTTCTATCCTAGGCATTGGAAATATGTACGTTATGGTGATTTTGTTGAGTGCTCTTGAATCTGTACAAATCCTTCGTGTTCCCTCTTTCTTCGGTGCTAGGACTACAGGTACTACACATGGGCTTAGAATCTTTCCAATCAAACTAGCTTCAAGTAATTCTTCAATTTGCCTTGCCATTTCTTTATTATGGTGTGGTGTTAGCTTGTATACAACTTTGTTGGGTAATGTTAAACCTAGTATGAGATCAATGTAATGATTGATTTCTAGTATAGGTGGTAGACTTCTTGTCATTCCATCAACTATGATTTACTTGTACTTATCTAGACTTAGTTTAACTTCTTCCACTATCTTTTGTGTCTTCTTTTCTACCACTTCCACCTTCAAGTTCAAATTTTACATTTCTGATTTTTCTTCCTCAATCTGATTTTCAGCATCCTCCTATAATTTATCTTTGAGTACTAGAATAAATGCAAAGAGTGGAAACTTCTTTCCTTTAACTTTCTTCAGGAATTATTTCTTACCGATTACCATGATCTTATCTTCTGTAGCTTTTGCTTCTTTTCGGCTTGGTTTGGCTAGAGGTATTAATTCAATTATCTTTACATTCTTTGTAATGGTGCATGTGTTCCTTACTCCATCATGTTGTGCCTTGAGATCATATTGCAATGGCCTACCAAAAACTAAGTGGCATGCATCCATATTAACAATGTGAAAGAATAATCTATCTTTGTATGCTCCAATCTAAAATTCAACCCAAGCTTTTTCTTCTACTATAGTTTTTGTCCTTTATTCAGCCAAGACACTTTGTAAGGATATGGATGAGGTGTTCTTGGTAATTTTAACTTCTCCACCATTTCAAGAGCTACAAAAAATTTTGTAGAACTAGAATCTACCAATACCTTGCAAACTTTTTCTCCAAACTTACAAGTAGTTCTAAAAATATATTTCCTCTATGGTGGTTCTTATTTTATAGGCATCTTCAACAATATTCTTTTCATCATAAGGGCTTTTGCTCTTTTTGGATAACCATAAGTATCTAAATCATTTTGTGAATCAACTTCTTGTACAAGTTGCATTCTCATTTATCCATGAGTACTAGAGCTTGCCTTTTCTATACATTTGTGTGCCATGTGACCTTCTTGATCACAATTATAACATCTTAATATTCCATTCATTCTTCCTAGTGATCTTCCTCTAAAATTTGGTCTTCTACCTCTAAAACTCAAACCTAGTCATTTCATTTTGTGTTTCTAGTTGTGGCTGAAAATTTGGGCTTCTTCCTCTAAATGTACCTCTTCCTCTAAATGATTGTCTTCCTCTACTTATTTTTATATTCTCTCATCTTTACTTAATTTTCTCCTTGACTTTCAAAGCTAGTTGGTAACATTTAGCTACTATTTTGGGACTCAACAACTACAACTCCTCTTGTATGTTCATTCTTAGACCATTTAGGTATCTTGCTACCTTGACACTCTCAACTTCTACCAATTTTATTCTTAGACTCAAGTTTTGGAATTCCTCTATATAAGTACAAATATCCATATCTCTTTGTCTAAGATTTTTCCTTTTCTGGTGCAACTATAATTTATAATCTTTAGGGAGATAAGTCTCTTTGACCATACACACCATCTTCTTCCATGAATATATTTTCTTCGTGTCTTCCTTTACTCTTTTTTCTTGTAGAAAATTCCACCATGCAAGGGCTTCTCCCTTCATCCTATACTTAGCCAACTTTACTATTAGTGATTATAAAATCTTCTCACATTCAAAGTAATTCTATAAAGCTTCACTCCATTCCAAAATTTCCTCAATATCCATCTTTCCTATAAATATAGGTAAGTCACTGGATTTTCCTCCCAAAACCTTCAAAGATTTAATGAATGGCTTCTCTGCTTCAGATAACTCATTCTTGTCATGATCTAGGACTTCATCTTCCTCTTCTTATTTTTTCATTTCTTTCTTCTCAAACACAATTTTCAATGTGGTCCAACTTATTTTCTAATTCTGCCAATATTGCTTTTACTTCTCTATTCTCTTTCTAATAGAGTTTTTCTTTCTCATTAACCTTTTTAGCTAATTATGCATTGGTCACCGTCTTGGTTGACCCTACTAAGGACTCTTGATCATGTATAGACAACATGTAACTTCACACAATTTGAGGACTCTTGCTCTTATACCAAAAATGATGGAGAGTCTCAGCTTCAGGATTCATTATTAAACTAAACTAAGTCTACATTAAGGGGCTCATGCACCTTTAGGATTCATTATTAACTTACCTTAGATTGTTATCTAATTGACTCTCATAATACCAACTAATAGACTAACATTCAATAGGAACTTCTTTAACCTCCTGTAGCAACATTTGATTTCCTACACCAATTTAATAAAGGTCGACCTGACTCTTCTACAATGTAATTGGAATAAATAGATAGTTTAGTCACCCCTGAATGTAAAAATCAGGACCCACACTTACCATAGCATGAGCATCAAACAATATTGATTTGGTTTCAACTTATATCACCATACTGCATGTGAAATTTAAAAATCAAGCGCAAACTAATCGTCCACCATGAAATACTTGGACACTTATAAATTCTACAAATTCTACATACAAACTAACTTTTCCCTTTATCACATATCAACAATGTGATTTTCAACACATCAGTGAATACATGAGGATATTCATTGAATTCACAAGTTGCATTCCATGCAAGTACAAGCAGGAATAGCTAGAATAGTACAAACAAAAGAGAACAAAAACATATGATACGTAACTCCTCCATGATCCTAGAAACATATCAAAGAGATTCTAAAAGGTTCCCATCTATGAATGTGACCCTCAAAATAGTAGGTCATTAAATTTGTTGACTCAAAAACCTAATTTTATGTAACAAATTACCAAACTCAAAAGTTATAAATTTGAATTCAAAACTCAATGGATGTTTTTTTATTCATCCATTAGATCATCGACATGTTCTCAAAATTCATAACATTGATTTAGAAATGAAAATTAAGGGAAAACAAAACACATATCCAAATCGTAGACTCACAAAATTAGAAAAACTTCAACTTTTTCTATTAATTTTGTTGTATCTGGTCCTTTTTTATTATACAATTTGTCTTTTCAATAATTTCTCATTTCTCAGATTAGGAGATGAAACATTAGCCCAAAAGCAAGAAAAGAAACCCATTTTTGAATCATGAGGAATCAGGCATCAAAATCTATCGCCAACTTTCAACTTATTTGAATTTTCCTGAAGCCATTGATTTCCCAATTGGCTTAATTATTCAAACACAGACAAAATACACTTAAAGAAAACTGATTCAACTTAAGACTAAATCAACTTTTTCCTAAGTGGCTATACTTGGAGAGTTTATCAAATTACTGCTCCATTTATGCCACCACATCATAGGACTTTATTATAAACATCAAAATTTAAAACACACTTATAACATGTCATTAACTTTCTTCATAGTTTTTGCACTTCTTGTAGCATCATCTTGTTATGTCTTCCTGTCGCACAATTCTAAAGTATTGTTTCATATTTGTTTGTTCTTGTATCATACTTAACAATGTTAGTTCTTGTAGCATAATCTATCTGGTATGCTCCTGCAACATTTTAGGATCCACTTAGTTAAGGGATTGTACTGTTGTAACTATTAGGGAACAACTTGTACAATGATCTAATGAACATAACCTCAATTACTTGATCACATCCAATGTAGTGCATACAAACACTTCACTTTATTCCACATTAAGCTCTAGGTTGATCACACCTTCACACTAAACCACAATCAACATAATAATCATTTTCGTTCACTAGATATATAACATTCTATAAAACCCTTAATATTCCACCAACTTAAACTTTACCTAAATAAATTTTTCCTTCAATTTCAAATGCATCAATCACAAACCACATGCCCAAATACACATCTCAATTCACACAATGAATTTACTGTACTATTTCATCCTATAACTAACTTTCTATTTGATTTCATGAGAATAGTCAAACATGTTTTGACCAAACAAACCCTTCTTCTAGAATCTTCATAACAAAGTTGTATTGATCCTCAAAATGCTAGATCATCACACACAATCATTGATATGTCACCACATCATGTCAAAATCAATCAAATTCATTAATTCATCCATACTAGTCACCAATATTTGATCTATCATTGCAAGCTCAAGGACACAAATAATTTATCTAGAAACTTTAGTTATCTTCACAATATCTATTCATCGGTCAATGAAATGAGTTGTAGTCATAACCACAACATCTAAAATTCATGTTTTTATTACTCTTATGACTGATCCACCTAACTCTTAATTGATTTGATAAAACAATAAAATCATCTATTGCTTGTCACTAACTATTCTAGCAATTTCACTATTCTCCTTTAATTAGTCTTAACTTACTCAATCTTTCACATGAAAAGAAGTGGCCATGCATTTGACTAATAGAGACACCCCCAAGTCTCCCTTAAGGATTAAAAACCACCAAGACTCACTTCTGTTGGTGTTTTAAAACTATTGAATCAACAAAATGCTCAACACCAAAATGATATCACTCACACAATCTAAGGATTAGCCAATTCCTATTAACAATTATATGTGTAACTCATTTGGACCCAACTTCAACAAAACCACGAGTGGTTTTCTACTCTTTAGGCTCTGCAAAACCAGGGTGGGTATACCCAGGGATGATTCAAGACTGGAAAACACTATATGAGAATTATTTTAGTTTCATTATGATTCTCATCTCATATCCTCAAATACATCTTGACAATTTGATAAACACATCCCATATAATAGAATTGGCCAAAATTCTTCTATAGATCTGCACGTGTTCTCAGCAATAGTGGCTAACTGAAGCTAAAACATTCCATGCAAACAAGTACAGGCCAACTTTGAAGATCTTCAAGAAATAAAAGTAAAATTGATTATAATTCTGCATTTGAAAACAATTTATGACATATTTCTCTTCAAGCTAAATCAATTTGACCAGTGCCTAATCCATTAGGGTTCAAAGTCTAGTACAAATCCATAGATCTCATTTTTTGCCTTACAAGAAATATTATCAACAATTCTTATCAGAATTCATCATTAAAAAATCCTTCCTACTACTATAGCAACCTTATCAAATTCATCAAAAGCCTTTACTTAATCCATTGAATTAATAGAAGTGGTGAACAGATATACAACCTAACTGGATTGCATTCAATTGCACAAGTCTTTGCTCATGCAATATCAAGATGACCAAGTAACTAAAAGGAGACAAAATTCAAAAAAAACTAATATGGGGACAGCTCATAATTTGTATTCATTTTCTTTGAAAATTGTATACATTTGCAGTAAACTTAGAATGACTTTAGGAAGAAACACAGAGATCATTCTATATTCATGTATTCTCAGGAACTAACAGAGAAAATACATCATAAAACTTGTTCCAAACATTGGACCAAAAGAAAACTAAGTATATCACTTAAGCATTAGAAAATCAGACCCTTCTCTAGCCCTGGAATCTCACTTATATAGTGTGAGATGCAACAAGCTTTAGGCTAAGAGAAATTGACAAGTTTCCTTTATAAGAAATATTTACATACACCTATCATAAAATGACAAAATTGTGAGTAACAGAAAGACTTATACATCAAACATTCCTTTTGGTGGTCTGATTCTATTACATCCTCTAGTGTTGTTGATTTGGCCGCTATTCTAGATCCTCCATGTATGCAACTACCAAATTAGCCAACGATGAAGTTTGTTCTGATGATTGCAAGTTACTCTCCACTTGTGGGTTTTCACCATCTTTATCTTGTATAGTGGGAGTAACTTCTACTTTTCCCTCTTCTTTGGTTGTATCAACATCTTGTGGGCCTGGGTCTACAACTAAAAGTGATTGATCATTCTTGTCTTCTTCTCCTTGTTGGCCTTGTGTAGTGATGGTGTCAATAATTTGGATCTCATCACCCTACACCTCATCACTGTCAGTTTCTATTTCCTCAAACTATTCATTAGGAGTTATTTCTGCCATCCACTTGTCAAACAGTGTGTCATCTAGCCAATTGAATTGCAAAATATCACTCTGCCTCTTGAGCACATACTCAACCTCATTATCAATAGTAAAAAAAAATTGTTTCAAAGAATCAAAGAATATTGGGGCTTTCACTATTTTTTCAGTTGTTGTGGCCCACCACGCATGCCTTGTTTCATTGATAACTTGATTCATTCTTAAACAAAATAAATCATCAAGTTCCTTTGCCCATTCATCTTTGCTTTTAAAATTATTTTTCTTATCTAGGGCATGAGGAAACAGACTAAACTTTTGGCTCTTGTACTTATCTTAGTAGCCAACTATTATTCTTTATAAATGAATTCTCTTATTGTCAAAGTTAGTAAGATCAGAAACAATATCAAAAGTTTTCTCAATTTGATCACAAGTGGTTTTTATAATAGAATAACATTAAAAAGTCATCTCCTTCCTCCTTCTTACCCAATTATTCACGATGGGTTTCAAAGCCTCATCACTTGCTTTGATTTCATCCTAGATGTTGATCACCCTAGCCAACCGATCATAAACTAGTGGCCATTCAATTTTATCGCCCAAATATGTAAGAGCTTTTCTTAATTTATCTTCATATTTTGCCTCCAACTCTACATGTAGGGCCCACATTTTATTCTTTTCTTCTTCAAAATCCTCAGCAGTGTAGTACTGTGGCCTTTAGGGTGTATCTAGTATTTCTATGAGGGGGATGGATTTGAAGGGTTCAACTGGGAGGCGAGGGTATGTTATTCTTGATGCTTCTGACCTACCCATTAGCTTGTTCTCAAGCTCAATTCTCCTCTTTACCTCTTTATTGTAGGCATCCATAACTACCTCATACTTGCTCTCCAACTTAGTCATTTCTTTTTCCTCCCTCTTTGCAGTAGCCAAGGCATATTGAGAGTAATCTACATTCATGTGGGTTGCCTGTACATGTGAGGTATCAACAACTCTCCTCACAATGATATTCCCTATTAGTCCTGAATCATCAAGCTATGATGGAGCAGCCCTGGATCCTCTTCTCAATGACCACATGACAAGAGCAACTTGGTCATTACTGAATGCAATTCCCAAGAACTCCTTTTTATTTGGATCTTGCAATCCCAAATTATTTGACACAAAATTGAAAATCAAAGCATCAGCAATGTCCCAATTAAGCAATAATAAGATATTTGCAGCCTTTACCATTTGTCTCCCTTCTTCAGGGGTTATCTTTTGGAACTCTTGTATCATTTGTTCCTTTATTTGATTTTGAATAGAGGTTTCATCCATTTCTGGATGCTCTATTTTCACATTCTTACATCTTTCCTCAAATTTGTTCATGTTTACGCTCCAAGCAAACTAATGAAAAGTCCTAGACTTTACAAAACTATCATCAGACAAAAATTGTTGACTGGCTTGTTCCAAAACAAGATCCAATTCCCTTCCCCTGAAATCTGCTACAGTCAACTCAAAACTTGGCATAGGAGGCTCCTAGGGGTTCCCTTCATCAATCTCTACTTGGGTAACAAAAACTCCCCCTTGTGATCCAATTTGTTCTATTTTCTCATCAGTGAGCTACTCCTCCTCAATTCTCATGGGGGTTTGGGAAGGTGAGTAACTCTCATCATGTGATTCCTCTTCCCTTATTATCTTTCTCCTCTTAGGAGAAGGTTCAGGAGGCCTTTCTTCAAAAATAGCACTAGTAGATTTAACTATCTATTTTCCTTTATCCACAATAGGCCTTTGATCCCAAATGATAGTATATCCTGACCTCCTTAGAACAACTAGTGGGTCTGCCCCTATATTAGGAGTGAAGCCCAATCTCCTCATTATTTCTCTAGCCTTATCTAGAAAAGAATCAATGAAATATTGTTTTTTCTCATTCATCACCTCCATTATTTCAGTGAATGTATTCATAAGCTTATTAATTCTATCTGCAATAGTTACAGCATTACTTAGAGGGTTGTAATCTTTGTCAAAATAATTAATGAAACTCAAAACTTTTGAATAGACTCTCCATTTTTCTTTCTTTGTTTCTTATTCCTATAGAAAGTACTCATTCCTTATTACATCTTTAGGGAAATAAAATCCATGCTCAACTAGACAAGTTCAATCCTATTCCTAAGAGCCAAATGAAAGAAACCTTCTACATCACAAAAATGAGGGTGAGATATTGCCATCTTATACTAATCCAAAGATTTGTAAAGGGAAACCCACCCTTCCTTGGTTATCACAAACTAGTGGGCTACTGTGCAAGTGGGAAAAATTGACCATATTCCCCTTTTATGCAAAAAGGCTTCTTCTACTCCTCCCAACTGCCACAAGAATTCAGCTACTCCTACCTTTAAGGGAACCTGGTAAGGTATTACATGAGGTGTTCCCTTGAATCCATAAATTTTGATAACAGTTGAAACTAAATATGGGATGATATCTCCCCAATTATGTGAAACCTTCATATTATGGGGTTTATCCATAGGCCTAACAAGGTGCATTAGTGCCTTAAGGATCTTAGGATTGTCTCTTAAAATGAGGCACCTTAGTTTGGAGGCAAAGTACCTATCAAATCTAAGAAAACTAGCATTTTTTGCTTCCCTAGTCATATTTTCACTCCACAATTGAACTAGCAGTGCTTCCCCCTCTTGTTCTCTATTCAAAACCATTTCTTTACCAAAGTATGTAGCCCCTTTAAATAGAAACGTGTGCATCAATAGGGAGTATTGGCCCCAAACCTTCTCCACCTTGCCCTTAGCAATCCCAACCAATCCATTATGAATCTCATCAGCCAGGTAAGAAGCAAAATCAAAAATTGTTTCCACACCAAAAGAGGAGATTTGAGTAATCATATACATGAAACTCATGGGTATAAAATCTTCTTCACCCTCTCCAAAAACTCTACACAGGGTCCTGTATATCTCTACTACCCTGGCATTGAAGCATGCTTTCCTGAAAGGTTCTTTAGAGGATGATGTTATTGTTGGTAGGGTTCCAATTCTGCCAATGTGGGCCTTCAGTGCACCTTGTCTAACTATGTCCTTCTTAGACATATATTCTTTTTCTAAATCTGTCAAATTAATGGACACATGATACCTAGTGAGAGGTCCCAAATGAAAAACTTCCCTAATCTCTTCTAGACTGATGGTGATCGTAATTTCACCATCTATTCTTCTCGCTACCCTAGTGGCTTGATCATAACTCTTCACCATGGCCTCAAGGAGATCATAATCCATAAACACACTAGGAACAACTAGCTTTCCTAGTTTGAAGTTCCATATATTGGCATGTGGGGTAAATAGTTTCCTTTCTGCAGACCATTTCTTGAACAAATTTAAACCAATTTGCGAGGTTTGAGCATCCTGGACCCAGTTACCCTTATCATACAATCCATCTGCTATCCCCAACCTAGGGTTTAATGAGGTCAACTTTTTAACTTGCACTATCTCTATAGTAGACTCAGGAAATAATTCAAGCAAATCATCATGTACATTTCTATCCAAATAATTTACTTGACCTAAAAACTCCTTCTTTAGAGGCATCTTTGATTATGCTTTACAAAACTGAGATACTTACAGAGATTACAGTAGGATTACTTACTTGAATTCTACCCTTGTTTTCCTCTGTATTTCTACATTTTTTTTGCAAACAAACTGCTTCACAATCTTGCCAAACTTCAGCACGATCTTCTTTAGTAATTGCTTTTACTCAGGAAAGGTTTGAAATCTTTGTTTGTGTAAGGTGAAACTGATAAAAACTTATGTACTATACTCTATTTTTCCTCACATGTGAAGCTTTCATGTCTAATTAATACATAGATTGGCACCATCTTCTGCATTTAAATGTGCATTATTGATCTTTAAAAATCCTACAATGATGGGATACGAAGAAAGAAAACTTGGCATTCTACTTGAGAAGTTGGCCAGTCAATCCAATGAAAATTGCCCACGTACATAGCTCCTTCCTTGATGGCACTTCTGTCTAGACCCACTAGCAATTGAGGACACGTGTCAATAGTTTGCTACTTCACTATACATAAAGAATGAGCACTTTCCATAGCGAACCAGCGACAGCCATTGATTCGATCTTGATCTTATGGATGAAAAATTATTGTATTGCTTAGAAGAACAGTGGTGGGCCCTCATTTGCTACCTCGCTATACATATCCTCTGAGAAACTCTTCATTGTGAAATAGTGACGACCATTGATTTGAGATCAAATCAAAGGTAAAGAAACTGCACAAAGTACCCTGAAAAGTGGTGGGTCCCATACTTGCTATGTTGCATAGATTAAACAACTTGCAACTTTCCATAGCAAGATAGCGAGGATTGTTGATTCTAGTTTGATCTAACGATCAGAATCCCTTATACACTTTATGAATGGGGCATGGGTCTGGGGCACTAATAACGTAGGAAAATCTACACTATTGGCACCCAACAAGACCTTGCTTGTAATCCTAGTCACCCTTCCATGTCACTTGAGGTCCCACTAGCTATTCTTTTCATGATGCCTTGCTACTTCGCTAATGGTGAGATGTCACATTTTTTCGATAGCAAGGTAGCAAGCTTCGATGATTTTAATAAAACTCAACGCCAAAAGAATAAAAACCCATCAAATCATCATCGGCCCTACTAATTGCTTTTGACAATAGTAGTTATTACTCGTCATGTGACCTAGACAGACTATGATTACCAAGAAACTTGGAGGCCACCGTGTCTTTGATTTCACAGTGCCTCGCTACTTCGCTAATGATGAGATGTCAAGTTTTTTTGATAGCAAGGTAGCAAGGCATTGGAAAGACCTTTATTTCGGTGCTGACTTCTGGTTGCTTCTACTGGGTCCCTTTTCCTATTCTAATGGTACTTTCAAGGTGCACGTGATTGAAAAGTCAACCAAAAAATAAATTCCCAGCCACTATGAAATCATTTTACGATCCCATTTTATAAACTTTTTGGCACTCGTTGCCTCGCTATGTATAAAAAGTGTTGAACTCTTCATGGTGAGGTAGTGACAACGGTAGATCTATTCAAATTAGATGGTGAGGAACTTGAGATTAAAGGTTACTTGAGGGCACAAGAAAATTTCAAAAGAAAAAGGAATATTCGCCCAAATTTTAAAAGGGTTTCGCACCTAAAAATTACCAAAGGAATGAGACAAAGGGTTTTAATGAATTTTTTCAAAGGTTAACAAATCTGGATGACCAAAGACCATAAACCCTATTCACCATTAATGGACGCAATCTGAATTTTTATACTTGGACAAAGGAATTTTATCATGCGAAAATTCAGACCAACAACTTCAACACATCATTTATCACATTCATATTTTGAAACTTTCTAAGAACACTAGTTCAATACTTAACATCAATGATAACACAATAATTGAGCATCATGCAACCAAACATATAGCATAATAGCTCCAATCAGATCTCCTACCATTGATGTATCAACTATGCCAATAGTAAATTGGTCTTATGATCTAGAAATGATGTGACATTAATAATTTGTAATAAATTGGTCTTTAATATATATTTTCTTGAAGTCACGCATGTTCATTGGAAGAAGTGAAAAGGGCTAGATTTTTTTTATTTAATCAATATGTGATTCAAATTTTTTCTTGGGTAGAACTAGAAATGATGGATTAGAGTTGGTAATACATTTTGGCAAGCTAGAGATGAAATTCAAATGTAATATGTTTTGGCTAAGAAAGTGGCTTCCCTAGAAGTTTTAGTGTGTATTTAGATTTTAGAATGTTACACTTGGAAAGTTGTGGATTATGTATGACAGGTGTAGTTGAATAGTTGGTTGAGTTCCTATAAAAATTAAGAAAAATATTTTGGGCTAAATTGGATCTATGCAGTCAATAGATAATTGTTATTTCTAGATTAGTTTCCCTATTGAATCCTACTAAGTTCTCCAAGTTTAAATCCCTAAACTATGTCACTCTTGATAGGATGAGAAGGATCCTAACATGTCTAAAGATTAATTCCCTTAACCAGGTAGATCATTATCTTAATTTAGAAATCCTCCAGGAAGGTTATGCTTAATAAGGTAAAGCTCCTAAAAGGGATACAAGAAAATCCCTTAATTGGATGATTACTAACATGGTAATCTCTTAACCAAGCAATTGTGTAATCTCCTAACAGTTTTAGGCCTTTTATAGGGTGTATTTTCAAATGAGTTAAAATATTTGTGGGTACTAACTCCGATAATGGTTTTTCCCTCTAACTAAGGGTTTCATCGTGAAAATATTAGTGTTATTGTGTTACTCATGTGGATGCTTCTATGAGTTGCTTTACTGATTATCTCACAAGTTAACACTGGATGAATGCGATGAATGTTTAATTGGTTAGATCTAGTTTGGGTTGATAATTGTTAGAAGTTGGTTATAGTTTTGAATATAATAGATTAATGATTCACCCCTAGTAATCGTGAACCTTATCATATTAATAAATGGTACCCTAGGTCTCTTCTTGATGGTTATTAATTATGGTAAATACTTTGTGGGATCTACCTACATCCTTAAGTATAGGCTCAAATATTGCTACTCTATGCTTGAGTCTAGCATATGACCTCTAATGACCCATCAATACCTTGTGCCCTACCTAATCACAAGTAAAATATGTCCCTCCACTGTAATCACATCCTATTGAAGGAGAATTGGACTAATAAAAACCTCTTTGACTATCCCTCAAATGAACACTTTTACATGAATGGTTATGTAGAGTTTTCCTAGAATGATACCAATTATGCTCTTTGTCTAGTTTACCTAAATCAAGACCACACTGCTAACCTTGAGAATAAAACTACCCATGGTCCTCTCAATGACCTACACTTTGAGCTGTCAAATATTTCCTAAAGGAACCTATGACCTATGCTTGTATACCCTATGTTGATAACCTTGAAGGTCATGTGCTATGACTTTGTGCACCTAACCTACTATTAAATCCATTGGTATAGTTTCTCTTAGTCATTGTCACCTTTTTAGTGGAAATTTTGAAAGTTTCATTATCTAGTTCATATAAACATCTCTTATGCTATGACCATTAAGGCCCCTCAAAAGTTTTTATGCTAATAGAGGTTCATCATAGTTATAGTTATAATACTATTTCAACTTAAAGAACCTATTGATCTCATATTGATCCATGGACATAATGCACTATCAGAGATCATGGGACCCATCAAGACATGCCTCTCTATACTGAGTAGATAGGAACCTCTCTCAAAACTTCTCCTCACATATCTCGGGTGAGATATTCTAGGTCAATTTGAATCTTTTGATCCTCATTATCCCACCAAGTGGAGGAATTATCTCTTAGGTGCATGACTACACTATATGCAATAAAAATATGACTTGTATGTTGCAATCCAACAACATGCACAATTAGTGAAAACCAAGATTCAACCTAAACTAGACATTTTCAAAATTGAATATGTAATGCATAAGAAACTTTCATTAGAACCTCCAATGAGCTAAAATAAGGGAACATAATTAATCTTTTTTGGTTATCTCTTAGAAAATTTTGTTTGTGTGCTCTACTAACAAAGAAAAGTCCCACTAAGATTGATTGTAAATGTAAATGGAAATGATATCTACAATGCAAGATAAAATGGATAAGTGAAAATATTGAGAAAAAAGTATGAAGAATTTGCCCCAAATGTTCAGAAGATGATGAATGAAAATGAAAAATCTAAGTTAACAAATAAAAATGCAAAAATTAACAAACTAGAGTCAAATGAAAGCTAAATTAAGAATGAAAATGCAAGATTAAAACCAAGCTATGTATTAGGATTAATGAGACATAAAAAAAATACATGTAGATATATCCAATATTAGAAAATAATAACGCACATAGAAGAGATCACAAGACACAAAGATTTAGTGTGGTTCACCCAATCCCTAGACTACATCCACCAAACAATGAGTCCAATATTTTTATTGTGCAATGATTACAACTTGCTTACAATTTGTAATCCCTTACAAGTCAATAGTGTTGCATGAAGCTACTATCTCATCACACCATGAAATCCTTATACCTAAGCCATTTTCTACAATCTTTTTCTCGCTTACAAAATTAGGGATAGAATAATTATAACATGTCGAGCCCAAAACCCTACCAGGGAATTATGGAAAGTGTACAATACTTCCCTGATCAGTCACCACAAACTAACACTGTGACATTAAATCTAAGATACCAAGAAAGAAATGAAATCTAAGCTATGATGCAATTACAAAAACTATGATATGAAAATGCTAAGAATTTTGAAATGCTCAAGTTCTCAAACTACTAAGAGTTTTCCTACAAAATGAATGCTAAGTTAACATAAGATGCATAAATATTCTAAGTGTTAAGTGTGCATAAGGATGCTAATCAGGAGTAAGGCCTCCTTTTTATAAAAGGCTTTGGTGAAAGAGATTAAGATATTAAAGAATAGATGACCAAGATCAAGAGGGAAAATATAAGTGGCTACGATGAAAATGAAAAAGGAATAAGTGGCTAGGAGTAAGAGGTGGAAAAGGCCTTGTTGACTTTAAGAGGTAAAGGTCAAATGAAGAGATGAATGACAAGTGGTTCATGTAAAAAAATTAGGAGTTGATCCATGTGAGTCTATATCATTAACTAGAGTGAAAAGAAGAGGATTAATAATTTAAAAAATAAACAAGTGTTTATATAATAAATAGAGAGAAAGACTTAGGAAAAAGGATTAATTAAATAAATAAGAATTTAAATAATTTTAGAAAGAAAGGGATAATAAATTATTTAAATAAATATGAATATTTCTTTAAGTATTAGAAAAAAAATCTAGTGAATTAATTAAATAAATTTAAAATATCCATTTAATTAATAGGATATTTTATAATTAAATAAATCAAATATATATTTAACTAAGGACAACTTTAGTTGTATATATTTTGCTCCTCTTTGATGTGGTGTCAAGATCAACATCATATCAAAGAAAAAGAGAAGGAAAATGCCCCTATCATGGAGGAATGAGGAAGGATTACGAGGAGGTGGAGGTATGCTCCTTGAGAGGACATGCACGTTCAAAGAGTGTGAGTGTTCTCTTGAAATGAATAGAAGCTTCCATACAAAATGAAAAATGAAACTAACTAGATGAAAAATGATTTTGGGGATTATATTGTGTTTAAAGAGAGAGAGGACATCCTAGTTTTGATATTGTACTTACATTATGCACAAAGGTATGAGGAACCAAGATGACCATGTATCAAGTATGTGATAAAAAAAAGTAATATACAATAATATGCCTTATGCTTACATGATATGGAATACTGTGAAATGCTTGTGACAATATGATGCAAATACCATGGCACATGCAAAAATTACTAATACATTAAAGCAACAAGAAAGAATACACAACAAATTTAAAGAAAAACATGTTGCCCCTAGTCAATTTGAAAACCAATTGATTAATTGAGTGATTGAGATGGTAGGGCCTCATGGATTTAGAAGCATACATCCCATAATAATGATTGGATTTGAAATTGATCAATTCTTTATCATTTGGTTTGGTTTAACAAGATGGCTTGATTAAAGATTAACATATTAGAAGGGAAGATGATTATATCATATTAGATTTAAAAATATTAAAGGGGAATAAATGGGTTAGATTAGATGATATATAGATTTGATAAATTAGATAAGTTGAATAAGATAAAACAATGATTAAGGGATTGGACGAGACAAGATAGAACAATAACGATAAGTCGATAGGGACCAATGATAAGGGATAACTAAGGAATGATAAATTATGGAAGCATGGAGAAATGTTTTGTTAGAAGATAAATGGATGGAAGGGATGGATTTGATAGGAGATAGATGGAATAAATTGATAGGTAAGGGGGATATAGGGATTCATATGCAAGAATGATATGGAAAAATATTTAAATGCCCCACACTAGAAGGAGAAGAATGAAGGATGGAAAAATGGAGGATAAAAACATGTATAGGGTGGAAGGATGGTGTGTAAAGAATATAAGGGGGGAAACATGATATGATGTGGTGGATGAAGGATGGGGAGATGAAAGATAAAGGATGTATGAGATAGTTTGAAAGTGTTAGGATATAGAAGAATAAATAATGGGAGAAAAATGGGCAAATGATGCATAAGATGGGAGGATAGTGCATAATGGACATGCATGGAAGGGATGAAAGCTTGTATATATTCAAATAATGCATGGAAGATATGAAAAGGATGAGAACTTTTAAATGAAGGAAATGCATGAGATAATCAAAATCAAAGATATTATGGATAGAGGATAGAGGAAATGAATCAGACAAGGACTTATGAGATGGTAGATTTGGAAAGGAAGTCAAGATAAATTAAGAAGAAGTTATATGTACTTAAATAGGATAATGGATAATGTATAAGGAAGTGAATTAAGGGAATTAATAGGATAGCCAAGGTCAAATCTAGGAAGAGAAGGATGGTGGATGATAGATGGGGGATGTGGCAAATAGCATGAAATGGATGTATATTTCCCCTAGTATAGAATTCAATGAGATGATGATATGTGAATGTATGCATTTAAATGGACATGGAGGAAAATGAATATGTGATAGGAAGATAGACAGAGGAATCAAGAATCTAATTCCATGGATGGTATCCCTTTAATATGTTTTATATTGGATAGGCATTTAGGATATATTGTAATAAGGTATTTTTAACATATTGATCCAAGTAAATGGACCATTTTTTATTTTACAATCCATAAGATTGTTTGAATTTATGAAAAAGTTGAAGTCTTCAATGATTGTTTTTTGGGATCTTATGCCTACCTTTTTTTAGGTCATCCAAAATAGCATTAAAGTCCCCACCCCCCCAAAAAAATAGTTTTTTTCTCTTGATAGGGAGAAAATATTAGAGAATTATCCCCAAAGATATTTTTTCCAAAAAACACCCATAGGGCCATGCACAATAAAAAGCCTAAATTCTGCATTAGAGATCTTACTTCTAACAATCATTAAAACCAATTTAAAGAAAATGTAATAACAAATAAGTAAATAAAGTGGTTTCTCCAAATGATAGAGAGACCCCAAAATACCCTAAATATGAAAAAATCACAAATTTCCACGATCTTCAAGAGCTTATTAGTGTATTGACATTCTCATTGCTTAGTTTGGTCTCCTAAATCAACACAATATCAACATTCTCATTGCTTAGTTTGGCCTTTTATTAGGGGCATTCAAGACCCTAAAATTCAAATATATGATCATCAATTCTGTCAACAGGAGGTCATGGATTCCCTCTTATTTTTAATTCTTTTACATGGGCATCAATTCCATCAACAAACTCTAGGTGTAAGTTTTGTTGGTAGCATTGGATCAAATAAATGGTGGATTGGTTTTTTTCATCTTTTTATTTAAAGAGTTTAAAGATGAAACTAGAGTAGATTGGATACTGGCACCAATTTCTTGTTAAGTCTTAATTTTCTTGGGCCAAGTTTTCCTTTTCTAGATGGAGGCATTAACAAAGAGCATAGGGACAGAGGGGCTTGAATGATTGATAAAGTAGGAGGAATATTGAGACCATTAAGTTGTTTCTCACGGAATATGGGTTCATAAAATATAGATCCTTCTTAGTATCTAGTATCCAGTAACAAAATCATTATTAGTTGTCATGACCAACCATTCTATTATTTATTGATCCATTGTAGAGTTTGTTACTATTTTAAGGACTTGAGAAATGAGATTCTCATTAGGAACGAGCATAATTCCCTCTAAAATGTGACCAATAATGATAGAATTATAAGAATATATTTGTACCAGAAGAATCAAGCTAAAGAGGAATGAAAATTCAATGTCTTATGACGGGAACTACTATAGTAGTTTAAAGCAAGAGGGGCTAGGGAGGTTTAGTATTTAATTGATATGCACCACTTACATCCATACCACCTGTTGGTTTGATTTTTTATAAATATTTTTTTCCAAATCCTAGATTAAAAATCAGAATTGAATTCATTATTTTCCTGCTAGAGCTTTTGATTCTTTGGCCTTGCATTTTAATAACCTTTGAAAAAACTTGTCAAACCCTAAGTCTTGCATTCCTTTTAATTTTATTCGGGCATGAAGCTTTTCAAATCCTGAATATTCCTTGCCCTATTTAAATATTTTGTGCCCCCAAGTACCTTTTTCCTTTTTGTTTCCCACTGTCTAATCTTTATAAGATCTACGATAGTCACGTCATCACCATGTGAAGATGCAAGTGTTTTAACCATAACGACATAGTGACTATCGTGAAATTGACTGGCAGTGTCATGAAATGGAGGTGGGGCGATCGAAAAGTCCATTGTTTTAGAAGGCTTTAGTCATGTGTTTCATGTCAGAGTTGTCAGAACTAGAAAAGGAACCAAATATAATGAAGTGCAAGTGATGTCACTAGAATCTAGTTTTTCTGATAGGTCACTATTTCATGATCAGAAAAAATTTACATCCCACCATTAGCAACATAGCACCTTAACAAAAAATATAGAAGACGTCAGCTTTTAAAAAATTCGATGACCATAAAGGCTCCCAAGTGGCATTGTGGATGTGCATTTTTATTATTATGTCAAAAGTATTCATCATGGTGATCGTTCTTAATTAGCAAGTTTTCTCGGTGCCGGTTTTCATCTATATCTGTGAGGTTACTATGTCACGATTAGAAAAACTATCGATCTCATATGTAGCGACATAGCACCTTGTTGAAAAGCAAGAAAGATGGGAGATTATGAAATGGACGTGCACCAAAATTCCTGTCATTAATATTGGTCATGTGACTTTATTTCTTTTTCAAAAGCATTGATTGTGGTAATGATGGTGTAACTAGAAATTTTCTCGACACTGAAATCTCTAAGGCCTTAAGGAGGTTTCTATGCCATGGTTAGAAAATGAAATATTTCTACCATTAGTGACATAGCACCTTGCCTAAAAATGTGCATGTGGTGGGACCTGAATCATGAGCTGACATAGCTAGGATTAGAATATTAATTTATATTTTCAGCTTGACAGGACACTGCCACATCAATAGTAGCATGGACCCACACCCAAGTCATAAGTTAGATGAACAATTGTAATCATTGGATCAAAGATCAAATCAACAGTCGGTGCCAAGTCACTATCAGAAGTTGTGCACTGTTTAGCCAACACGACATGGCGACTAAGTGACCCACTGCATGTTATAGGGATGTAATGCATTTTCCTCACCGTTTGATCAAGTCTAGATCTATGGCTATCACTTCGTCGCTATGAAGATTTGCTCAATTTTTAAGGATAGTGACATAGTGAATAAAGGAAATAGATAAGGGTCCCACCACATTTGTACTAAGTGATGCATCAAACATCCTCTACTCAATCAAGATGGACTCAATGATTGATGCTTTTTCACCATAAGAAGTTGCTCAAGTTTTATGTATAGCAACATAGTGAACAAGAAAAATGGAGGGACTCACCACTCTAATATTATAAAATGTATTAAAATGTCTGCCATCATATTGAAATGAAATCAATGATTGCCTCTTTGTTGCTATGGCAACATGCTCACTCTTTATGTATAGTGAAGTAGTGACTCAACGACACGTGTCCTCAAGAATTAGTGGGTCCAGATTGAAATGCCAAGGGTGAAGGAAAAGAACATATGGAGAATTTTCATTGGATTGACTGCCAGCATGTCAAGTAGAATGTGAGTCATCCCTATTTGCATTCCTAGATCGTAGGATTTTTCAAGATCAATGGTATGAGTTTAAACATAGAAGGTGGTGCCACTCTATTTCCCTTACAGTTCATTTATGAGGAATGAAAGATTCATGTGTGAGAAAAAATAGAGTATATTGCTAAATATTTCACCGTTTTCATCCCACATGAATAAGATTTCAAGTTTCTAAAGCAAAAGAAAGTAGTAAGAATTTTTGTTGAGCCTAATCAAGACGTGAAGTGGTTTCCCATTGTTCGCAATACATTGCAGAATCACAAAGAAGAGCCAGTACAAGGAAGTCAAGTAAGTTTCAATATACTATAACCTTTGTATCAATTTAGTCGTCCACAAATTATATCCAATATGCCTCCCAAATAGGTATTCTCTGGGCAAGAAGATTACTTAGCCAGGAACATTCATGATGACTTGCTTGAATTACTCCCCCAATCTACCACTAAAACTATCCAAGTTAAAAAGTTAACTTCGTTAAACCCTAGGCTCAAAATTGTAGATGGGTTATATGATAAG
Source organism: Cupressus sempervirens (assembly GCA_028749045.1). NCBI lineage: Eukaryota > Viridiplantae > Streptophyta > Pinopsida > Cupressales > Cupressaceae > Cupressus > Cupressus sempervirens. The sequence goes on from CM053790.1 coordinate 219,804,599, forward strand.
GGGAACTGGGTCAAGGATGCCAAAACTTCTCAAACCAATCTTTCTATTTTTAAGAAATGGTTTTCAGAGAGAAATTTATTTGCCCCACATGCATATATTTGGAATTTTGATTTAGGAAAGTTAGTTGGTCCAAGTGTTTTCATGGATTATGACCTCCTCGAAGCTGTTGCAAAAAATTATGACCAAGAAATTAGAGTGGCGAGAAGATTTGATGGTGAAATTATAATCACAATTAGCCCAGAGGAAATTCAACAGGTGTTTGGTTTAGGGCCTCTCACTAACTATCATGTGCCCATTGAGTTGAAAGAATTAGAAAAGGAATATATGTTAAAGAAGGATACAGTCAGGCAGGGTGCACTAATGGTACATTTAGGAAAAACTAGAACTTTGCCAACAACAATAACATCCTCCAAGGAACCTTTCAAAAGGGCTTATTTCAATACCCTGGTTGTATAGGCATACACTCTGTGTAGAGTTCTTGGTGAAGATGAAGAGGATTTTATGCCCGTAAGTTTCATGTATATGGTCACTCTGATTTTCTCTTTTCTTCTGGACATTATTTTTTATTTTGCCTCTTATTTAGCAGAAGAGATTCATAATGGCCTGGTTGGGATTACAAAAGACAAGGTGGAGAAGATTTTTGGTCACTATTCTTTGTTAATGCATATGTTTTTGTTCAAGGGAGTAATATATTTTGGTAAAGAGATGAAATTGAATAGGGAATAGGATGGGGAAGCACTACCAATCCAATTATGCAGTGTAGATATGACCTGGGAAGTAGAAAAAGCTAGTTTTGTCAGGTTTGATACGTACTTTGCTTCAAAGTTGAGATGCCTAATATTAACCAACAATCCCAAAGTACCCAAGGCATTGGTTGGTCTTATTAGGCCCCTAGAAAATCCTATAGGTTTGAAAGTTTCACATAATTGAGGAGATATCATCCCATACTTAGTTTCAGCTATCTTTAGGATTTATGGTTTCAAAGGTAGTCCTTATGTGTTACCCTACCAAGTGCCTTTAAAGGTAGGGGTAGCTGAATTTTTGTGGCAGCTAGGAGGACTGGAAGAAACTTATTTGTTCAAAAGGAAAAGGGGGTCAATATTCCCCACTTGCAATATAGCCCACCAATTTGTGATCACCCAAGCAGATTGGCTTTCTCTGCATAAAATACTAGATCAATACAAGATGGTTACCTCTCATCCCTATTTTTGTGACACTGATGGATAATATAATTTGATCTTTAGGCACAGAATCAAGTTTGGAAAATTGATCATGAGTCATATTTTCCTAAATATATAATAAGGAATGAATTCTCCTTGCAAGAACAAAAAAAAAAAAGAAAGAAAAATGGAGAGAGTTCTCCAAGGTTTTAGATTGCATTCATTGTTTTAATGCAAATTATAGTCCTCTAGGTAATGTCATCACAGAGGCAGAGAGAATAAATAAGCGCATGCTTACTTTTCCTGAAACAATGGAAACTATGAATGAGAAGAAGAAAAAATTTATTAATTCTTTTCTAGATAAGGCAAAGGAGGTGACAAGGAGACTAGGATTCACTGCCAATATAGGGGCAGGACATTTGATTGTCTAGAAAAATCTAGGGTACACTATCATTCAAAATAAGAAGACCACTGTGGAGAAAGGCAAACAAATAATTGGGCCCACTAATGTTGTCTGGGAAGATAGACCTCCTGAGCCTTCCCCTAAGAGGCAGAAAATAATAAAGGAACAAGATCCTCACATTGAGGAATATTCACCTTCATAGACCCCTCTGAGGATTGAAGAGGAATGGCTTACTAGGGAGCAAATTGACCAACTGGGGTCCCAATGAGAAGTTTTCATTACTCAAGCTGAAATAGATGAAGGAAACCCCCAAGAACCTCCTATGTCAAGCTTAGAGTTGACAGTAGTAGAATTTAAGGGAAGGGAATTAGAGCCTGTAATAGAACAAGTTAGTTAACAATTTTTCTCAGATGATAGTTTTGTTAAGTCCACAGCTTTCCATCAGTTTGCATGGAGAATAAACATAGGAAACTATGCAAAAAGATGTAGTAAATTAAGAATAGGGCATCCAGAGATGGAGGAAGCAACCTTGCAAAATCAAGTCAACGAAAAGATGATGCAAGAATTCCAAAATATAACTCCTGCAGAGGGAAGGGAGATGGTGAGAGCATCAAATATTTTGTTGACCCAATTGGGATATAACTTATGCTTTGATTTATAATTTACAAGACTAGAATAAGAAAGAAAGAATTCACAGGTACTGCTTTCAGTGAGAACCAGGCTACTTTGGTCATATGGTTATTAAGGAAAGGATCTAGGGTTGTTTCATCATAGCCAGATGATTTAGGATTGATGGGAAATATCATTGTAAGAAGATTAGCAGATATCTCCCATGTGCAAGGAGCTCACGTGGGTGTTGGAACATCTCAATTTATTTTGGCTATTGTAAAAAAGGAATAAAATATATTATTTGAACTATAGAGTAAGTATGAGAGCATTTTGGAGGCCTATAATAAAGAAGTTCAAAAAAGAATTGAACTTGGAAATAATGTAATGGGGAGGTCTTCCAAGCCAAGAATCACATATCCTCTCCCTCTAGTGGAACATTTTAAATCCACTCCTCTCATAGAGATGCTAGATACCCCACAAAGACCACAATATTACACAATTAAAGATTTTGAAGAAGAAAAGAGAAAATTGTGGGCTTTGCATGTAGAGTTAAATATGCAATATCAAGACAAATTGAGAAAAGCTCACATGTATCTAGGAGATAAAATTGAATGGCCACTATTTTATGATCAACTAGCAAGAACAATTAATATATGGGATGAAATGAAAGCCAATGATGAGGCCTTGAAGCCTATTGTGAATAAGTGGGTAAAGAGGAGGAAGGAAATGACATTTTTGTGCTACTCTATCATAAGGTCTTCACATGATCAAATTGAAAAAACCTATGACATTGTTAATGATCTTCCAGAATTTGATAATAAGAGAGTTCAACTACAAAGAAGAATAGTTGGCTACTTGAATAAGAATAAGAACCAAAATTTTGATTTATTCCCTCATGCTCTAGATAGAAAAAAAAAATAAAGAATAAAGATGAATGGGCTAAGGAATTAGATGATTTATTTTGTCTAAGAATGAATAAAATCATCAATGAAATAGGACATGCATGGTGGGCCACCACAATAGAAGAAATGGTAAAAGCCCAAATATTCTTTGATACTTTGAAACAAGATTTTATTAATATGGACAAAGAGGGTGAATATGTTATCAAGAAGCAACAGGATATTTTGCAATTTGATTGGCCAAATGACACACTTTTTGACAAGTGGATGGCAGATATTTCTTGTGATGAACAGTTGGAAGAAGCTAAAAGTGATGATGATGAAACACATGAAGATGATGAAATACAAATCATCAACTCACTTCCATGAGTACCTGAGAAAGAAGAAGACAAAAAAGGGCAATCATCTCATGTGAAAGATAAAGTGGATCAGTTGGATGATGTGGCAGAAATGAAACCAAATATAATCGTCACCTTGTTAGTACATGATGATATGAGTGGAAATGCCAGAGTAGAGGTGAAGTTGCAAGAATCAAAGCCCAACACATCACTGGCAAGTTTGATAGGTACATATACCAAGGATTCACAGTGAATAAAGGCCAATCATGGGATTTGTAGCATTCGAAGATGTAACGGAAAAGGGACCCACCAAAGAATTACTTGATGTATTACCTTTCTATTACATAAATTTTTGTCTCTTCTTGATAATAAAAATGAAAATATTTTCTGTAAAGGGACACCTGTCAGTTCTCTATGCCTGAAGCTTGTTGCATCTCACACTTTATAAGTGAGATTCCAAGGCTAGAGAGGGGTTTGATTTCTAATGCAATTTTAGTTTTACACTAAGTATGTTTCGGTCCAATTATGGTAGCAAAACTTCATGATGTATCTTCTCTATAAATTTCTCTAAGAATGCATTGATAGCATATGATCCTTGTGTCTTTTTAGAGTCATTCTAAGTTTTACTACAAATTGTATACAATTTTCAAGGAAAATTAATACAAAATTGAGTTGTCCCCATTTATGTTCTTGTTGAATTTTTTTTCCTTTGTTATTACATGGTTATTCTAATATTGTGTGAGTAAAGCTTGTCCAATTGAATGTAGATCACTTAGGTTGTATGTCAATTCATTATTGCTATTAATTCAATGAATTAAGTAAAGGCTTTAATGAATTTGATGGGATTGCTATGGTAATAGAAAGGATGTCTGTAAGGATGAATTCTAGTAAGAATTTCTTATTATATTTGTTGTAATGCAACAAATTAAATCTATAAATTGGAGTAGACTCTAAATCCCAATGGAATAGGCACTGATCTAATTAATCTAGTCTGTAGATAGGTAGATCATGAATAAGCATCAAATCCAAAATTAAAATCAATTTTATTTTATTATTTTGAATAATTTTAAAAGGTGGTCAGCACTTATTTGCATGAAACATTTTAGCTCTAGTTAGCTGCTATTGTTGGAAGTGCTTGCAAATCTGAGAAGAATTGTGACCAAATCTACATATATGGGATGTATATCATCTAAAATATCAAGAAATGGATAAGCCATGTATGTCTTATGGAATGAAGATGAGAATCAAAATGAAACTAATATAATTTTCATGCAATAGCATTCATTCTGAGTCATCCCTTAGGTATACCCACCTTGGTTCTATAGAGCCTAAAGAGTAGAAAGCTAGTCTTGTTGAAGTTGGTTCCAAATGGTTTGCACACATAATTTTTGATAGGAAGTAGCTAACCCTTAGATTATGTGAGTATTATTATATTGTTATTGAGCATTTGTTCTTCAATAGTTGAAAAAGACCAACAAAATGGTGACTCTGCTAGGGAGTTGTCCAAGATATTTTTAAGAAGTACTGTAGTTTCTTTGGTCCTGTTGTGTACACTTGTGTCAGATCTTTTAGTGCTGCTCATTGTCATAGTGGATATGTTTTAGTGGCAAAACTTGAAAATTCAAAAAGGGAAAAGGAAAACTAAATACCACAAATTTGCACTGACATACTAGTCCTTAGTGTCTTATTTGTCGAAGCAAGAGTTGCAGTCTAATGATCTTAAGTGATTGGTTCATCTGTGTGTTAGATATTTCTATACTATCTTGTGTCTTTTCTTTAAAGTCAGGAGTAATTCTAATTGTTGTATTTTCCCTAGGATAGGGTGGCAACTCAATCAAGGCTTTGAAGTTAATGCTTATTTCATAAGTAGTAAAATGGTTGACAAAAGAAAAAACACAAGAGCTTACACGAGAGCCAATTCTGATGTACCAATGTATACTAACTTACCTCAAGGCAGTAGGAAGTACTTGAATAAGAAAAAGACAAACCCAAACCCCACCTGGAAACCAAAAGGTAGTGTGTCAATCAAATCTAAATATCAACTAGTGGTGGGGAGAGAGTCTTCTTCACTTAGCTCTGAATTTAAAACAACGAGACTCTTAGGAGGAATATTTAGTACCCATTACTAGATGAAAGAACCTATCAAGACAAGAATATGTCACCAATAGGGAATGCATCCCCAAGGCCACATCTGATATCTAAAATGAATCATAGGCTAGGACTTAGGAGTTCATTTGGAGATCCTTTTAATCCCAAAGTTGTCCTATACATGGAACCTAATCTTATAGACCTAGATGACCCTGCTGATTTAGAAGCCACTTCTATAGATCCTAATGAAGTACAATCAGATATAGGAATTTTGAAGAAATGGGTTGCTAAGGAAGAAGCTAAGTTTATTTTTCTAGAGAAAGAAAAGAAGCAAGCCACCCTACATGCCATTGTTGAAAGAGATAATCTACTTAGAAGGATGGTTGCCTTAAAAGAACAAAACAAGAAGTTAGAAGAAAGAACCTCAATCCTTCATGCTGATGTGTTTGGAAATATAGATACCCTAAGATCTAGGGTTCTAGAACAAGAAAAACTCATGAGCCAAAGGCAAGAACCTATTATGACTCAAGTCCAAGCTTACAAGCTTGTTTAGGTAGACCGTATAGAACCTACTATAAAAGCTACTGACAAAGGGAAGGGAAAAGCTATAGGAATCCAAATAAATGAACCCCAAGCTTTACCAAGCAAATCCATAAACCCTCCCATGTCAAAGTTAGATCTAGATCTAGAGAAGGCTAAGAAGGAGAAAGAAGATCTTGCAAAAGAGCTAGAGAAGGTTGAGAATGAAGCTCAGGCTTCAGAAACTAGAAGAAAAATTCAGTTCATAAAATCTAACTCTGCATTGACTTCATCACCAAACTTGTCTATCCCACCTATCACTTTTGTACCTTCTTATGGACAAGTAGTTTCAAATCAGGTAATATCTCAATCTACCCTAGCTTCATCATCCACTGCTAATGCTCAAATCCCTATTGTCCAACCTCAACAATTTAAAAATGTTGTTCCCAACCAAGCCAATATAGCAAGCACCTCGAATGTTGCTAGTTTTCAAAAGAAACATATCTATATGGAAAAATACATGAAAATTTCATTTATAGCTATTCCTAGTGTTCCTTGCCCTATATCCTTTGATTTAAGAGATAAGGTTGTTAAATTCTCTGGAAACAATGTTGTTACTGGTGAAGAGCATTTGATGATTTTTATAGACATGCTAAATGAGTTTGAGGTTGAACATGAGGATGTGGTGATGAAGTTATTTGTTCATTCCTTGACTAAAGATGCATGAGATTGGTTTAGAAGACTACCTGATGACAGCATTAGTTCATAGAGTGATTTGGAAAATTTGTTTGAAGAATAGTATGGAGATCATACTAATGTTGGGTTTATGTTGAATGATTTCAATAACATCAAGAAGAACCCTAATGAATCTACATTTGATTTTAATGTGAGATTCCAAAAAGGTATGTATAAATTGTTCCAGGTTATGAGGTTGAATGAGGATGTTTGCCTCACAACTTATTTTAATGCTTTTGACGGCAAGATAGCTTACCATTTGAGGGATTAAGATCTTAAAACTTTGAGGGATGCTTATAAGATTACAATGAATATTGAAAATAATAGGAAAGCATCTAGCAAGCTAGTTAGGAGAGATGATCCAAAGTAGTTCAATCCCAAGACTAACAACAAAAGGGATGTTGATAAATCCCCTGTAGGAAAGAAGACTGAAGAACCCACAATAGGCCAGGTATTGGACTTGTTACAAAAGATGAACCCAACTACTTTCAATACATATAAGCCAAATGTTGGTGAGAAAGCCCCAGTGAACAATAGCAATTTCAATAGACAACCCAGAATGCAGAACTATCCTTATACCACTCAATGGAAGGATGGTAAGATAATCCCTAGCCAAACCCAGAATATAAAAGATAAGGGTACACCAAATCCTCTACAAAGGAGTTTTGTTAATATGAATGACAATGTGCCATGGTATATCATTTTTCAATCACCTCACTCTTCAGAGTATTGTACAGTTGCTCAATCATTTGTTTCAGATAATAGTGCACAAAATGAGGAGGAGGAAGAAGAAAAAAGCCATGATGATGTAAGTTGTAATATGGTGAGCATGTGCAATGATTGTGTGGATTCTGATTTGGAAGAAACAGAAATTGATCTTGAGAATAAGAAAATTTCTTATTAGATACATCATCAACAAGTGTTTTCAGACAATGAAGGGTATGATGAAGATTAGGTATTGCTACATCTTCTGAAGTTGGTCACGTAAACTTGAGAATGCCCTCTAAAGAGGAAATTGACAAGATCATTGTAGAGATGATCTCTCAAGTACATAGCAATTATAATTTGAGAAGCAAAATAATAAATAATGCTATTGGAAAGTCTTCTGGAATATTTATCAAGGATATTACACATAAAATGAAGAATGAAAATAAGGAGGCTAATGTAGAGACAGTTAAGATTAAGGACATCAAAACCAAGAAATGGGAACCCAAGAAAAAATTTCAATTCCAAGCAAATGAGACAACAAAAGAAATTGTGCAAGAAAGGGGATTAGGATCTGATACTGTTAAGCAAATGAAAGTGTTTGTTGTTCAAAAGGTTCCTATTCTAGATATGATTATGAAACCCACTATGTCTTATCCTATTGACATGATATACATGTTAGCACAAATTACTATTAAAGTACCCTTATTTGAATTGTTTAGAATTGAAGAGCATAAAAGTAAAGCCTTATCATGGTTAGGAGGGATAGGAATTCATAACAATATTGTAAAACAAGATATCATCTAGCAAACCCCATTGGTAATGGAAGATAGTAGTATTATATCTCAAATTCCCCAAAAAATTTTGGATGATTCATCAGTAGCATATATAGAAGATATTGACCCATTCTTTTTCTCAATCTGATTATAAAAGGAAAAACTCTAAAAAATTGCATGATAGATTCAGAAGCTTCTAAAACCATTATGCCATTCAAAGTAATGGAATCCCTAGGGTTGAAAGTAGGCACTAAGCAAGGCATATGTAGGGGTATGGATGCTAGAGAAGTTTGAGTCATAGGTACTATAAATGCTTTACCATTTAAGTTAGTTGCATACCGTGAGGTAGAGTTGACCATGTCAATCCTTGTAGTTGATATTCTTCCACATTATGGAATGTTGCTCTCTAGAAAATGGAGTGTTGCTATGGTAGGTAGGCTACAATGTGACCTAACCTATGCAACTTTTAAAATAGAAGATAAGGCTATCAAGGTAAACAAAGAGCCAAGGGTCAATCATATTTTGGGGGAAGAAATTGACAAAGATGCTACTTATTTTTTAGACACTGGTGTGAATGCATTCAAAGTTGAATTAATTATCCAAGAAGTTGAGAAGTTGCATGTTGTGATTAAGCATGAAGTTGAGTTTTTTTTGGATTCACCATTATTATGGACCATGTTCTTTGATGGGGCTAGCTCTAAAGAAGGTTCAGGGGTAGGGGTGGTTTTTGTTTCTCTTGACAAGAATACTTTTAGATACTCCTTCACCCTAAATTTTTCATGCACCAACAATATAGTTGAATATGAAGCCCTGTTGTTAGGATTGAAGGTTGGTACCCACCATGGAATTAAGAAGTTGCATGTTCTAGGTGATTCAGAATTGGTCGTCTCGCAAATAAAGGGGACACATGCATCTAAAACTAAAAGATTGAAACAATATAGGAAAGTTGTCTGAGATCAGATAGAATTCTTTGATGCATTTGGTATTTCATAGAGAGATGGGACTCAGAACAAAATGGATGACTTATTAGCAAATGTAGCAATTAAACCATAGGAGGTATCAATTGCAAGAATTTCACAAATTGGGGTCCAGAATAGACCCTCAATATTTGATAACATTGAACATTGGCAAGTATTTGAAGATGACAAAGACATTATGAATTTCTTGTTGAATGAAGATAAATTCCATGGTTAAGAGTTGGACTGTAGTGATTTGGTTGAAACCATAGATGGGACGGAAACAATCTTTGGTCAAGAGGTCATACAATTAAAGACTAATAAAGTACCTAAAGGTTTGGTTGTTTTGGAGAACATGTTTGATAACCAAGATAGGGTAAGGCCTAGGGCTAAAGATTGTAAACCTTAAGAGCTAGAATAGATAAATTTGGGTACTAATGAGGCCCCTAAGAAAGATTATATTGGTTATAATTTGTCAACTAAAATTAGAAAGCCTTTGATTGACCTACTGAAAAAATATAGACATGTTTTTGCATTGTCATATGATGACCTAAAAGCTTATAGAGAAGATTTTTTTCAACATGTCATACCACTAAAAGAATATGCAAAACCTTTTAGGAAAAAATAGAGACCAATCAATCCCACCCTAGCCCCTAAAATGCAAGAGGAATTGATGAAGTTAAGGGATGGAGGGATAATTAAACCTATTAGACATTCCACTTGGGTCTCAAATCTAGTACCTGTCAGGAAAAAGAATGGAGATATCAGACTGTGTGTGGATTTCAAAAATTTGAACATTGCTTCCTTAAAAGATAATTATGGGTTGCCAAACATGGAAGCTATGTTGCAACAAGTAACTAGGTTTGAAATTATGTCTATGATGGATGGGTTCTCAAGGTATAACTAGGTCCTAGTAAAAGAATAAGAGCAATTTAACATAGCATTTACAACTCCCTGGGGAACTTATGTATATGTGAGAATGCCATTTGGATTGATTAATGTTGGTGCCACTTTTCAAAGAGTCATGGATGTGGTTTTCCATGAGTACATCAATAAGTTTATGGTTGTATATCAAGATGACCTCATAGCTTATTCCAAAAAGGCTGAAGACCACTATAGACATTTGGTGAAGATTTTTATTAAAGCATTGGAATATGGAGTGTCATTAAACCCTAAGAAATGTACATTTGGGGTAACTAAAGGCAAACTATTAGGACATATAGTATCAAAGGATGGAGTAAAGATAGATCTTGAAAGACTGGTAGCTATTGATAAGGTTCCTAGGCCAAATAATGTGAAAGGAATACAATCTTTCTTTAGGCAAGATAACTTCCTAAGGAGGTTTGTCACTAACTTTGCTAAGATTAGTAGATCTATCTCAAAATTGCTTAAGAAAGGAGCTACTATCAATTGGAATGGTGAACCTTCACAGGCATTTCAAGATATTAAAACTGCCATAAAGAATGCTCCAGTCCTTAGGACCCCAGACTATACAAAACCAATGCACATATTTTCTTTTGCATCTTTCCATATTGTAGCTACAGTTTTGTTGGAAAAAAATAAGGATATGAAAAACCCATTGCTTTCTTCAATAAGTTACTACAGCTTGCTGCATTGAAGTATGAGATAAATGAAAAAAAAAACATATGCTCTAGTAAAAATTGTTAAGGCTTTTAGATGATACTTGATAGGTGCTATTGTCATTGCATTTGTGCCTAGTGCTACTGTAAAGAACATATTTTCTCAACAAGAAGTGCCAGGGAGAAGATGTAGGTGGATCAATAGGATCCAAGAATTTAACATTGAAATACAAATAACAAAACTAGTAAGAGGTCAAGGTTTAGCTAAACTTATGACTAAATCTAATTTGGATGTTAATCAGATAAATATGGTAACAAATGACCTCAGATATGATTTATGTGACATGGATCACTATGAGTGGTATGCTAATGTTATCCACTATCTACAACACATGGAATCTCCTTCCCATTTAACTGAAAATGAAAAGAGGAGTACTAAGTTACAAGCCATTAGGTACATAATTGTCAAGAAGAATTTATGGTGAAGAAATTTTGGGGGAGTATGACTAAAATGTATTCACCAAGAAAAGTCAAAAAAATTCATGTATGAAATGCATGTTGGAGTTTATGGAGGACATTATATGGCCAAGACTACTACGCAACAGGTAATGAGAGCTGAATTTTGGTGGCCATCCCTTTTTAAAGATGCTCAGATCATGGTTAGAAAATGTGATGCCTATCAAAGGTTCACTGGAAAATTGAAGTTCTTAGGGAATACTCCATTAAAGTTAGTTGAGGTTCAAGCACTATTTCAGCAATGGGGTATGGATTTTTTAGGTGAGATCTCTCCTAAATCTAGCATTGGCAATTCCTATATTTTAGTTGCTACTGATTATTTCACAAAGTGGGTGGAGGTAGTCCCTACAAGAAATGCAGCTAGTCAAGTTGTCAACAATTTCTTGCTAAATAACATCATTTCAAGATTTGGTTGCCCACAAAAAATTGTGACAGATAATGCAATGTGTTTTAGATCTGATGAGTTTATAAAATTTTGTGATAAATATGGGATAACAAGATCAGCATCTTCTCCTTATCATCCACAAGGAAACGAAAAAGTTGAATCCACAAATAAAAACTTGTTACAAGTCATTAAGAAGGCCTTGGATGATAACAAGAAGGCATGGGATTTCAAGTTGCAATTAGCAATATGGGCAGACAAGGTGACTGTGAAGAAAGCCATTGGTGTAGCCCCATTTGATATGGTATATGTAATTTAGGCAAGGATGCCTCAGAATAACCTAATGAGATTTTATAACTACATTCAAATGTATGATGAACACATCATTGATGATATACAAGAAAGGTTGGATGAACTTGTAGGACTAGCAGAAACCAGGAGAGAAGCATCTCTCAGGAACCAAAAGTTGCAACTACAAGTCAAGACATTATATGAAAAAAGGACAGTAAACAAAAAGTTTGAAGATGGAGATTTAGTCCTAATGTGGAATGCCAGAATTGGGGATAAAGGAAAACATGGTAAGTTCGATCCTATATGGTTAGGTCCATATATGATTGAAAATACATGGGGAGAAGACTCTTATATCCTCAAGGATTTTTCAGACAACATTCTTGAACTGCTAGTTCATGGACAATACTTAAAGAGGTATTTTCCTAAAAAATACTTGTTTCTTCCATGAATAGTATTTTAGGGTTTTTCTATACATTTGTAAATTCTTTGGTCTTTGTGTAGTTTCCTGTACATAGTTTTCCCTATTGTTGTTGCTCTCTGTTTTGTTAGGTTCCAAGGAAAATCAGGTATGTGGTTCGCTCAACCATAGACTCGATTAGTCTATCATCTTTAGAAAAAAGCCACTGTTGGTCTAATTTTTACAAAATATTTTTTTCCAAATCCTAGATTAAAATTAGAATTGAATTCATTATTTGCTTGCTAGAGCTTTTGATTCTTTGGCCTTGCATTTTTAATAACCTTTGAAAAAACTTTTCAAACCCTAAGTCTTGCCACTACTACATTTGACCTCAATTTTTGACCAAAATTTTGACCATCAATTAAAAAGGTAAATGTTGATCGGATTATAGAAGGAAAATTTTTATTTTTCTTACATATATGCCCATGTTGGTCGAAATTTCGACCAACACGGGCTTAACTTCAAAATCAAAAATCATTTTCAATTTCATTAATGTTCATGGAGAGCATGGGAAGGAGCTGGACCTAGAGCATGGTGTAGGGGTTTCCTTGAGTTTTCCTAAAATATTTAGAATCTCTACACTTGAATTCCATCGCAGCATACCATGATGCAGTTACTCCACATGCCAGATGCTGAAGAAGTTGTGGGTGTTCATAGCGAGCTCATGTTGTGTCTTGGTCTGCCTATAGGCTGGATGAGAGCAGTTTGTAGGAATCAGGGCAAAATCTTGTCACATTCTTGTGCTATAGGATCAGTGACTCTATGCTAAACTATAATTCCTTTTGATGGGCCCTTTGACTATATTCATGGCATGCAAGGCATCACATTTTTTATGCAAGATATGGGTGATGAACGCTAGAACGAAGGGATTTGAAAGATTTCATGAACGAAAATGGTAAAGATGTTTGTTTGAATATTGCACGAAAGGCCATCCTCAAAGGACACCCGAAGTGTCTGCAGAATATGTTAAATTTATTAAAGGGAAAGCTTCTATAAGATGAACATGGAAAAACCCTCTTTGATTATGCAGCAAAATCAGAAAGCGAAGAAATCTCCTGAATGGTCAGTGAAGCATATGGAATGGTACAAAGTTAACAGAAGGGATAAATGGGGAAGAACCTTTCTTCACTAGGTAGCACTTATTGGACAAGTTGATTCATGCAATGATTGTATCGAGAACAGGAAGTTAAAAGCAGTTGCCCTGGATAAGTTGAACCAGAACTCTTTACATTTAGCAGCAAAAGGAATTAATGGGCACCTAGTTGTGGATATTTTACTCAAATCATCCTCTGTGGACTTAGTTTCTGCAATCGATTGTGAGGGAAGAACACCTTTGCACTTGGCATCTGTGAAAGGTGACATAATAATGGTTGAGAAATTACTGGGGAGATTGCTTCAGCAGCCAGCTCACAGCTCGAATACTGCAACAAACCCACTGGTAAGATAAAAAAATTATTTTTACCATTAATGGTTATCCTCTAGTAAGAAAGGCAACAGAAATAGTGGATGAAGATCAAGTACAAACTTTGAGCTTATACTTCTATGCTTGGATGCATAATGCCTTCAAAATGATTGAAAAGGAAAGTTTTGCTATGAATTATCTAATATCAGACTACAAACTTCTTTCACTTGACTAAGTAGTAGCCTGAAGATGTACACTACAAGAAAAAAATACTATCTATTATACAAATAGGACTTTACATAGTACTTAAATTAATTTTTGCAATTTTTCTTGTATACAATGAAAGTTCTCTAAGTTGCTTCCATTTGGTGAGGTTGAATGTTATTTGTGTTTGAGATAGCTGGTAATATCTATGAATAACCTAATCAACATAGTTGTATAAAGGCTTTTACACTTCATACGTTTACAAACTTGGTATGTATCCATGATGTTTTGTTTGTTGTCTTTAGCTCTTCTATTGGTTACATAGTTTGTCTTCGGTTGTCAAGGTTCATTTTTTTAATCTTCTTAGAAGAGGTCACTTAAATATTATTCTATTTCTAAACCATTATTCAAAACCTTTTATTTTGCAAGCCACCATTTTTTTTGCAAACCTAGCTGCAAAACAAATTGGTTTGGAAAATCAATTCATTCTTGGCCTTCCCCTGTAGTAGAAGTCTACTAGTTTTGCTTTAAAAATATATGTGGTTGCAATAGATTTATCCATAATATAATTTTTTTATAAATATTATACGTTTTCCATTTAGCTTTATTAAGCCCAAGATCCACTAGAAACGTAAATGCTTTATTACGTGGCTAGTCAAGCTTATGATAGATTTTCAAGATAAAATGTTTCATTGGGGTCTTAGCTGTGCAAGATTGGAAATTATTAAGATTAATTCAATTAAATTATATTGCCATAGTGGGTTGGAGATGGACATCAAAAAGTTCAATTAATTTGAAGATGGACTGTATTAACCATATGCCATGATGGTAGGAATTGAAAAATCTTTGCTAATATTGGAAATTGGATGACAACCTACAAAAGAGTTAGTAACTAACGAAGAAATAAGTAATTTAAATTCTCTTCATATATTATTATAAAATAACAACTTTCCTCACTCTAGGAAAAGTAGTAGATAACGGGGCAAAGCTATTAAAATTAGTGAATGTCATCAAATATTACTTTCTTACGAATGCACTACATACTCCAGACCTGTGGCTCAAAAAATAGTGGCAGATAGCCAAATATCAAACAACCACATTATCCTTATAAGGGTTTGATTACAAAGCAAACAAAATACATTTTTTTGAAAATTTCAAAAGATATATTTCTTATAACATAAAACTTCTAGAAAGTATGACTGCTCGACACAACTCAGCTCACTTTGCATTATAGCAATTTCATGATTGATACCATGCTAGTCAAAGCTATACATCTTGACTGTGGGGAATTTTGTGCATGTTGTAATATGAATTTTCTTGCACCTCTAAAATATCTTGAGGCTATTGAGTAAACCATAGTCCAGATTCTTCAGCCTGCTGACCAGCAATATACAAATTATTTTCTTTATAATAGGATCCTCCAATATCATCAAAAAATGATACATTTCCTATAGCTGCAGTAAGACTTGCACTGTATCCTAATGGTGTTGTGGTATAGTTACCATAACTTGCAAGAATGCCAATATGGGGAGATTTCCCAATAGCCATCCCTGGCTTATACTATGATGACATAGAGAATTTCACACTAGTAGCTACTGGTGGATATGACCTACCAGTAGGAAGCTATGTAAAACCACTATTGCCTCCTAAATTGTGCATTTTTAGGATGGCACATACAAATATGGAATATATGGATGGTATAGGATATAGCTAGGAGGATAGTGTTGAATATGTATACTAGTAGGTTGATGAAAGAGAAGCATGGTCTGCTATGCTAATGGTATTGTTATTTGCACAATTCTAGTTGTTTGGGTTGCTAAAGTTTGGGACCTACATTGGAGAGTACCAAAGAGTTTCCAAACTCTTGTGATGATGACCCATTCTAACTAGATAAAATTGTAAGATTCCCATTATACTGTTGGAGTTGAGGAAAGCCAACTCCGAAGACGCCAAGATCACCTGCATGCGAACCTGTCAAAGAGAAGCCATAGAAGGGGAGGAGCATGGAGCACGGGCAAAAACCCTAAACGGATATGAGAGCCATCATAATGCAAACACAAGAAGAAATGTATTTACAATAAGAAATGATATGATGATATTCGATGTGAAAATACAAAGAGGAGAGCTCGAATATAAAGAGCTCATGGAAGCTTGTAGAACAAGCTGGAAGATAAGTGTGACAACTAGAAGGGAACAAACTCCCGTGTTGTCACCAACTAACCACTACATGCATTAAATATGAAATATTAAATAAATGCATGACCTAAGTAAGCTTAAGCAATAGAATAAATAATTAATAATTAATTATTTACTCTAACACCCCCCCTTAAGTGCAACTTAGGGAAATGCCTTACGCTCACAAAACAAAGATGAATGCATAATGGGTCCCGGCAACGAGGCCATGTTAGGTACCCAAGTACAATGCAAGAAAATGCAACCTTTGTAAGCGAGGAAAGAGAGAAAACCACATGGGAAAAACCCTCCCCCAAAAAGAGGTAAGAACCCAGTGAAGAGCTGAAGAAGTCTCCAACTAGGGAAATTGTCCCCTAAAGCAGGAACAAGGAATGATCATGAAGAAGCAGCATCACTGAAGCATGAAGAGCCGCAAATCTATCAAACTGCTGATGTGAAGAACCTCCATGGAAGAAGAAGGCACGAACTAAGCATGTCTATATGGTAGATGATTCATCTCACCGAAATGCATAGGTAGCCAGCCACTACAATCGCCTTGTATATAGGATCAACCACTGAATACATAGTTCACACTATCGAACCATCAAACCATGGATGCATTAGAACACAGCATAACCCCCCCTTAATGCAGATGGGGTGTGATGACAGGCAACTGAGAAGGTGAGCCAAAAACTCCTGCAAACGAACCAAGAACGAGGAAAGAGGAAAAGAAGTACAGACACTGATAAAGACACGGTCTAACTGACTCTGCATGGGGCTAATGTCGTGGAAGGGACACTCACTTGACAAAGGGAGAATGCCTAAAACAGCAAACAAATAATCCCCCCCATGGTGCTTTATGAAATAGTGCATGCACAGCTGACTCAAAACAACGTTCATGACTCCCAGAATGCAAAAGTGACACTTTATCTCAGTGCGAGAATAAAAAGTGTTTCAAAATGATAGCTACAATGATCAAAAATGAAAAAGAGCTGAACCAAAAGAAAGTACAGCCAAAAAGAAAGCAAACCATGCCAGGAAAACGATCCTCGGGCCTAAAAGACTCAAAATATCCACCATAGAGCAAAAATGCCAAAACTATGATAGAAAGAGAAGAGGCCAAAAATGAAGAAAAAGGACTACATTTCTAAAAAGAACACAGCACCATCTTTCCAGAAATATAAAGTTTTCAAAAAATAGACATGGGACGCAAAAGATATGCATGCCGGAGTCAAAAACAGAACTTCGGACTTCAACAGAAAAAACGAGCAATAAAAAAGCATCAAAACCAAAAAATACCTGCACCAAAATCTCTGTCTCGGAACCAGCTTTCCGGTGCTTCTTTCGGCTCGGAAAAATACCTCCGTATGCAAGAGTTATGGACAAAAAACCACAAGTAGGTCCAAAACCAAATCAGGAGAGGTGCAAGGCAGGTTGATGACATCGCGCTGACGTCAGCAAGTCATGCGATTAAATTTGATGGTTTGGTGGCCGTCACAGCAAAAAATAGAGTGCCACGTGGCAGTGCTGACGTGGCAGGGGTGACGTGGCGGGTCCACGTGGCAAGGTGCCACGTGGCACCCAGGCCACGTGTCACCCCTACAGTGGCTAACTCGGCTGCAGATGTGGCGCAGAGTTGTCAGGCGGAGCTGTCGGAGCGGCGGGCGAAGAACTGGCGGAGGTGGCCGTAGGGGCGGCGGAGGCAGAGGAGCCGCCGGCGGAGGGCGGCGGACGGGCGGTTGCCGAGAGGAGGCCGGGCCGCGGCGGAGCGCGGGCGGCGCTGCCTGCTGCGGCCACTGCGGGCTGCGCGCAGGTGGCGCGACGGCGGCGTTGCCGAAAATATATTTTTTTTTTAAAAAAAATCCGTTGCAGCGTCCGTACAACCGTACGGCAGACTCCTGGAGGCCTCAAAAAATCGCCAAAATTGCCCTGTGACAAAAAATGACAAATTTTATATGAATCCTGACTGCAAACGGCCTTCCGGATCCAATGGTGATGTCCGTTTGGGCTGAAAGTGCTCCAAAAATTGCTGATCCCCTGATTTGAAGAAAAATTGCACAAACAAACTAGGGTTTGTGACTTCAAATCACGGCTTCAAAATTTCTTCAACGAAGTTGCAGCAGGAAGGCTCTGATACCATGTTGGAGTTGAGGAAAGCCAACTCCGAAGACGCCAAGATCACCTGCATACGAACCTGTCAAAGAGAAGCCATAGAAGGGGAGGAGCATGGAGCACGGGCAAAAACCCTAAATGGACATGAGAGCCATCATAATGCAAACACAAGAAGAAATGTATTTACAATAAGAAATGATATGATGATATTCGATGTGAAAATACAAAGAGGAGAGCTCGAATATAAAGAGCTCATGGAAGCTTGTAGAACAAGCTGGAAGATAAGTGTGACAACTAGAAGGGAACAAACTCCCGTGTTGTCACCAACTAACCACTACATGCATTAAATATGAAATATTAAATAAATGCATGACCTAAGTAAGCTTAAGCAATAGAATAAATAATTAATAATTAATTATTTACTCTAACATATACTTGGTAGCAGCAATAGATCCAAGAAATGTACAGAAACTAATATTTCCATCAAAACTAGGTCTCATTATTGGAGTATAAAAGCTTGTTGAAGGATCATATGTTGCTTGGGAGAAATTTAGCAATCGTTCACATAGATGAGACTCGAAATGTTCACAAGAAGGGTACTAGCTTTACGATATCACCAAACCAATAATATGATAGTTTGGATCAGTCTAAACAGGAGAATACTAAGGACCAAGTAGATCTACCACCTTTTTCTTCGTTGGATTAGATTGTGAAGACATGATTGGATTAGTGGGGACTGCAACATCATTATTTGATGACTGATGGAATGTCATCCAATGTGGTTTTATTGTACTATTTGTACCCAAATTAGTAGTATACTCTATAACAATACAATACCAATCAGCAAAGAGTGCATACATTTGAGTCTATGTGTGTGGAAATGTTTGAAACCACTGAAAAATAATTAATAGAGTGGGTACCTTGGGTGAAAAATCTAGTTCGGCCTTTTGAATATAGATCCATTCCCTCAGTCATTTTAGGGCCCTCTGTATTGTTCACCTATTGCTGATGGCCCTTACCCCACCTTTTCGTGTCTTCTATTGGTACTAATAAGACTGCCAATTATGACTTCTCTAAAACTTTGTAATGAGACTACTCATTATGACTTCTCTAAAAAAATTTGGAAATGATTTCAGCTCTGGAAAAGTTTCCAAGGCTCAATCTGCTTGATCTAAGGTGTAGGCATTAGACATTAAAATTTGGTGATTCCTTGGGCTTAGACTTGGCTCATCTCTTTGGAAAGAATTTTCACAAAAAAATTAAAATTATTTAATGATAAGAGTCTTATATTTTTAATCGCTAAACATACACTCTACATCGCTAGCCGCCAAATTCTAGTTTCCCATAAAACATGTTGAGAAATAAAGCTCGTAAAATATGTATTATGTTGAAGTTTATTGGAATTTAAAACTTTAAAATATTACTATATAAATGCTTATATATTTCATCATTTAAGACAGAGAATTAAATAGGTCTTAGAGATAAAGCTTGGAGATGGTGATGAATGCCCATGGGTTGATGAAAACTTCCACATTTGTACAGACAAGAGGGATGCTAGAGGTCACAGAGTTTTGATTGAGATTTTCTTGTATAATAGTTTTGAATTTTGAATGCTTTGCAAGAAATATTAAATGTTGTCTAGCAATTGCCTGAACTGAAGTTTAGAGCTAGCTAACATCTTATGTGAATTATTTTCCAAGGATGTTGAAGTTCCATCATCTAAGATTGTTATGCTTCAGAGACTGATCAAAGGTAGTATTTTATGATGGCTTTTAATGTTTCTTTTGCATATGGTACCCATGTGGTGATACATAACATAATTAATTGTACTTGGCACAAATACAAATGTCAGTTTCACTGCCATTTTTTTGAACAATATATTAGTTGTGCTCGCAATCAATGTCCCTTACTAATGTTTTCATCCTAATTGTATAAACTGAGTCTTTTCTTGTGAACCATATTGAATTAAAGGATGCTTTTCCTTGAACAGGGTTGTTATGATTTTAGCAAATGTATAAACTATCAGTGTTGGGGCTCTATTTCTCATGATAGATTTTGAGTTTTTGATCACTTCATGTATAAATCTTTCAGGATCTAAAGAAATTTCTAGATGGAGATGCCATATTAACATCAGATCCAAAAATAAACAGAAACCCTGCTGCAAACTTGGTGATAGAGAAAGTGCTATTAAGGAGTGGTTAAAAGGCTTGGTAGTGATTTGATTTTGATCAATCAGGTACGCTTCATGTGTCCAAAATTTTTCCACTTAGAATTTAGCTCTTGTTTATGGCCTTTTATTATTATGAGCTTTATAAGTTTATATAGTTCATTTCTCTGTTAAAAATTGCTATTACATTTTGGTTTTCTTTGTATTGTACATAATCCAAATTAAACCCATTTATTTCTTATTACAGAGCCACATCAACCTTATGCTTGAAAAAAGAAGAGGAAGCCTCATGTTATAAGAGTAGAACCACAAGAGCCATAGGAGAATGTTGAAGATAGTCACGATGTGCCTATGAGCATCATGACTATCTTCAGCATTCTCCTATGGCTCGTAAGGGAGATCAGCTAGCGAAGATGCTCTATTAGCTTTTAATACACTTCATAGATGAGATTGCATTATATGAGATTCATTACTACAATTGGGAATGGGCTCATCTTCAAGATTGAAGATGAGCCCATTCCCGAGTGTAGTAATGAATCTCAAAGCTCCTTCAGCCTGAGCATATGATGTCTTTCAGAAGATCTTTCTAAAGGTGCATCAACATTGTATCCTTCAGGTGTTTGATTCTTCATCTTTCTTATTTATTATTCTATAGAACAATTCTTATGGTTTAAGTTTTTTAGCATCAATTTGTAATTTCAGTCGGAAATCTCTATATATCTTTTCTTGCCAGACAGGGTTGCTTAGTTTTTATGTAAATGTCTTTGCTTTTGTAGCTTGGACTTGAATTCACCACCAATGTTCTTTATACTCAGCCAACAATATATTTGTACCAAGTATAGTGCATTGTAATGGTATTGTTCATACAATGTTGATGTTTACTCAAGAAGACTATTTTTATTTAGTTTTATTCGCCAAGTTTCCTTTTTAGTTTGATTTTGAGCTAGTGACGCTTGAGACTCAAATGCTTACAAATTCTTCATGCAGTGTCCAGTCTCAAGCCCTAATCACTAGGCAAGCTCCTAACTCTTATTACAGTTTGTTTACTACAATGTCACATCCAATTTGCATGTGATTCTAATAACCTAAAGGATCCTTAACCACAAACAATAGTAGTCTCCTCTGCCCAAGATAATACAACTTTGTTTGGATTTAAATAAGAAATTTGCAGTAGCATTATTAGTGAGGATTTGTGTCTGCTTACAAACTTCTTATCTAAGAAAGCCTTCATGAGGGTTGTGAGCTTGTGTACTTCTCCTTTACATCAAAGGTTCAATACAAGCATGTTGCTAAGACCCTGCCCAAGGTTAAAAATGCAAAGTGAACTAGTTTTTAATGTTTCTCACTAGCAATAAAGCATGTTGTATTAGCCCATTATCTAGCTGGTTCACCATTATTTCAAATTTAATGCAGGGACGAGGAGCTTCTTGTTCAAGGTCTTGCATTGAATGATGAATTAGATCATGTGCTAGGGAAACATGACTCCATTACTACAGGGTCTCTTGTTACGTCAAAAAGAACATCAACTCATGCAGCTCCTCTTGTCAATGTCAACCATGAGGAAGATGATATTGAGGATAATTTAACACAACTAGCTTGCAGGTAGCTTATCTGTGGATGGCTAGTTCTTATAGAAATGTGATTGTTGATTTAAACAAGTGGTAATTTAGTATTTTTGAAAGTGTTTGCAGAAGCTTTGCCAAGATGTTTCTTACACATGCCATGGGTTTGTGTAATTTTTAAATAATGTAGTTACTCATCAAATTCTTTCAACTAGTTCCTTTCATCTATTAAATCCATGTACTATGATTTGACAGGCTTCTATAGAGAAAAATCAAAAGAGAAATAACAGCATTTTATGCATTGTAGGTCAAGATCTAGTGCACAAGCTCATCAGAGAGTTGATAACACTGAAAAGAATCAGTGAACAGGTCGACTCCCATTGATACCTCCACCACCAGGACTTTAAAATATTGATACTCATGGCCAACAAACTAAGCAGACAATGGATTTCCTCAGTGCTAATGCTTACGAGTCACCAACTGTTGTAGACTTCTTATCTATAAAATGCAATGAGGTAACTTCACCCAGTAAAAGTGAAAGTTTTTAAAAAGTAGAGGTTGTTCTCTGGGATGGTTTGTACTACATATCTTCAAGTTTCTTGCTAAAAGTGATGGTTTAGGTGTCGCATCAGTTTTATTGAAGCCATTGTATAGTCTTTTGTTCAACTGAGGTTTAGTACTCATTATGTGCTATATTATTTCTAGTGCACTGCAATTTAATTTATTTTTTTGTTACTTTTTTTTTCTGTTATGGAATTCCTTTTGAAGATTTGTATATTGAAACAAAATTATGTTCTTACCTAGAAGGTAAACGATTTTAGTAATAGTGCCAAAAGATCCATATATATATTGCAATGTATTGTTGAAGCTTGTTCTATTTCAGATCTCAAGTAGTGTGTTCCTATTACTGTAGCAAGAACATGCACTAGAGTTTTCCCTAAACTAGGTGTTCCCAAAGGTAAATAACTAAGGTTGTTCCGCTTGTTTATTTTCATATTTTTCATTTGAATGTATGCATTAGAATCTATTATCGATAACTCGGCATAATACCTATGTTGGTGACTTTGTCCATTGGAATTAGAATGTGGAAGACAGGTATGTGCCAACATTTTATTCTATTTGAGAGCACATGCTTTTCCCTCTTGTTTTATGGTCTATGGCAATCCAAATGACTGTAAGAAAAACCAATCTGAGAATGGTAGAATGATAATATCTTCATGAGTTGATCTATAATCTTGTGTCGTTTACATTGAAATATAAGTATAATAGGTTAAATTGTAGGTTCAGTTCAGGGAGGGGTTAGGGTACATCTTGTTTGTGAATTTTTGTAGTTGAATTCATAAAACATTTTTTTTATAAATTTATAAAGTTCATGTGTTTATATATAAAAAGAAAAGAGAGAAATATATATAATTGTAAAATAAAACTATTTCATATGAATTTATGATGTTTGATCAATATCAAGATAAACATAATAATATAAATATAAGATCCAATATAGACTCTATCCAGATCCATCAGAACCACTTGGCAAATAGATTTAAGTATCACTGAGAATCTTTATAGTTGTATCTTCTACTATGTATTCTTCTTTCAAACTTTTGTATGAAAACTATGGTTCTTCTGTCCATGGTTACAAGAAAAGAGAGAATAAGTGCACATGATATAAAAGTAGCAACTTATGTTGAAGTAAACCATTAAAGATAATTCTTAGAATAGACAAAAAAGCATAAATAGGAGTAATAGTAGCAAATACCTTATCATGGAGTACCAATTTGAAAAAGAACTTCCATGGAAGGCAAATACTGGGATTTGTTAACAGGGTCTGGTAGATAGATTTGTTAAAAAATTGGGATTGAATTCATTTTGGATTCTACATAATTTCATATGACAAATTAAATTTTTATTAATTCATTTTGGATTCGACATAATTTATTGTCAATTTTCAATATAGCTTTTACATAATTAACATTGAAAAAACTAATTTATTGTCAAGGTAATCAATCTGCGAAAAGGTCATCTAATTTGCCAAGCTAAAAGCATTTCAAATTCCATAGAGTAACTGATTATCATAGTTATGCCTAATGGCAATACAAGACACAGTTTGGTTGCTTCAATGTAACAACCTCAAAAATTGGGGTAGTGTCGAATGTGTGTGTTGTGAGTTTTACATTGCTTTTGCACGAGGCTGCTTAAACCAACACCACCAAAGTGGCAGAAGATGCCATAGATGTTGTACATGTTTACTCTTCCACAGATTCATCGCTTCCCTTACCTCACCATGATTCCTTATGTAAAGGAATACTAATTTCTTAGTAAGGTTTGTCAAACATTAGGGTTATTATATTGCATATTAGTTTGACAGGAAAAATGGTAATCAGTTTCTCATTCTTTTCCCCTATCTTAATATTTTAGTAGATAAGAATATAAACTGAAAGAACCATCTCTTTAATACATTGTGTTAGTAAATTACATTTGTATGATATATTTTAGTGAAAAATGACAATTTGTTTGATTTTTCTTTGCGGGAAAGTTTTACAAGTTATGCTCCTCCACTCAGTAACAAGAATACCAAAGATAAAATTGCATTTAGTCACATTGGATAAGGTTCAAAGTATTTCCAAGTATAAAGAAAATCACTTTTTCCTATTTTATTCAAAGTATTTACAAGGTACAATAGTGCTTCAATCATTTTTGGGAAAATAATTCTACTAATTTTCTTGCTGTCAAGATTCATTTTGTAATAGCTTCATCATGGCACCCTAGATGCATGTTTCTTAAATCCTTAATATAATACTTCATGGCTTGATCAAGCATTTGCAATTTCTCATTATCATATAAATTATAAATATCAATTCACAAGCGAGCATCATCAAGACCCAAAAAAGTTGCTTTCTGATGATAATAAAGAACATAGTTGAGCATGGATAAAATTTCACAGTTTTTTCCCTAAATCATATCACATAATAGTCTATTTGATTTATATCAATAAATCATTATTAAGAATCAACACCAACTGGAGTATTTTTCATTTCAACATATTCTTGCCCCATAAGTGCCCATGTTGAAAGGTAGTTCTTTTGATATGTAGGAGATAATTTTCACATCAAGTCAGATTGTGATATTGCTGCCAGGATTTAACCATGTATCTTTTGAGTCCAACTCATTGACTCATATTTCATGTGTAGTAATTCAATATGAATCCATCTCTCCTAAGAAAAAATGGAACACTTACTACTCATTAGATCTAGGTGATGGTCATAGAGGTGAAGCACAGGGACTTCACAGGAGGTTACCAATCCTAGTACTACTCCAGCTTGAGTGCACTTAACTACGAAGTTTCCACCAAATAGTTCTTTTTCATCTTTATTGCCCACATGAAATACAAAACAACCTTTTCATTCTAACCTTTGAGACTACAATAATTTCAAATTATAAAACTAGACTTAGGCCTATATATTTCAGTAAAAAAATACTTTATGTGCTAGGTAAAGACGTAAAAAATTCTTTTACATAATATATGTTTGTAAAGATATCCATACTGTCAATATGATAGGCATCATACTTGAGCATATCCATATATAAGCTTTCATCTCTCTTATAATCACTTGAATTATAAAATATTGATGCTGATATGGCCTAAAATATACTCTCTGAAAGGAAATATCCCTGTAACATCATATATTTTTCTAAACCTTCAATAATTTTGTGGAGTTCCAAGTAAGCACTTACAAGAACAAAAATCTTTCATCCAATAATCTTTCAACTCAAACCTATTTAGGATACTAATATTTGTACGTAAAGCCTATAGCTCAAGCCAGACACTCCAGGTCCATGTATATGCATTAAAAGATATCACAAGAACATCACAAGCTGATTTATCCTTTCCATATTTATATAGCACAATGCCATACAAGTACATTCTGAATGCATCAAGAGTGTCATTACTCTAAGTACTAGATAATTTTTCTTCCAATCAAATGGCTAACCCAAATGAAAAGAAGTAGTTGAGGTTTGATATGAGGCAGCCTACAACCTTAACACTCTCTTACAGGAAATTGTACTTATATTTGGTAGTCAACAATAAAAAAATTCACGCAAGTGTTAATATGATTGGAATTAAATGAATTACCCCTCAAATTGCCTACAATTATTCAAGAATGAAGCCCTAGGTAGAGAATTTTCATGGGTCTACATTAAATGTTATATCCTTTATTTTTATATCAATTTTGTAATACTTGAATAACTTAAAATCACTAAGATACATAATTTTAAAACTCACAATAATTGAATTTGATTATAAATGATGAATGTACACCTGTAGGAGTGATGTATGGTGAATGATATTCAAGTTTTATAGTTAGATTTGATAGTAGAAGTAGCATAGTAGAAATAATGTAAAGATATATGATTTAGGGAGGTCACATGATAGTTGAGAATAGTCCATTATGTGGTTGTATAATCCTCCAATGTTGGAACAACCAAATATGGTCTTGACTAATCTGCACTAAGTTGCAACATAAATGCAATCCCCTAGCCCATCTATACAACATGCCTGTTCTATAATGTCCCTTGCTATATCTGCCCTAATTTTGTCTTTGA
The DNA here is from genome assembly GCA_028749045.1 of Cupressus sempervirens. Taxonomy (NCBI): domain Eukaryota; kingdom Viridiplantae; phylum Streptophyta; class Pinopsida; order Cupressales; family Cupressaceae; genus Cupressus; species Cupressus sempervirens. Next base: position 219,831,234 of record CM053790.1, read on the forward strand.
ATCATAAATTCCATTGACTAAGGATTGTAAGATGGATCTAGTTATAACTGAATACCTTGATATTATTTTAACAAGATAACTCTTTCCAAATGAATAAATAATAATCTATGTTCTTTTCATCCATTTTCTTAACCCCTTATTTCCATATGAACTATATCTAATTAGTACTCTATCTCCTCTATAATGAATAAGTGATATTTTGTGTTTAGAACTAGTTCTATTATGATTTGGTTTTCTCTCCATCCAATGTAAATATTCTTTCTTCCTTATTACTCATGATTCACATTTTGAATGGATATACTAATGTTAATCTATCCCTTTATCTAAACGACCAACTTGTTCACTACACTATAACAAGATTCCTTACTCCTTTTGTATTAAATCCAAGTTGCATATATATGTATACTAATCTATCCATTCCAAGATGTGTAAAACTTTCTTATTGCTGAGTCACCACAGACTGGATTTGAATTGATTGCTGATTAGATTCATATCTATTGAATTGGTCTTTAGCAATGGATTGACCATTCATTGGAAGATATTACAACTTGAAAATATTATTTTCCTTTATCAAGATGATATGTATAACCTGGGCATATTTTGGATTCTCTTCAGTTGATGTTCTTTGATGTTAATCCTCATAGTGAATAAATGTAGTTTTCCAATAGGATCTACATGAAATAAGGCCTTTAAATCATCTATTAGGATGTAAACACACTATATTTAATTTTCCTAAACCTAGTAGGAAACATGTATTAAATGACAAGAAAGTGACAGTAACAGTCACAGGGAAGGGTTTAGACAGTCACAGGGAAGGATTTAGATAGTCACAATGATGATAAAGAGGGTTTGTCCACAGTTAAAGGGTGTGTTGGAAATGAAAGTAATTCAAAGATGGGGAAAAAATGTCCTTCAGATGGTGGATGTATTGGTTAAGGCAAGAATTTCCAAGAAGGTCGAACAAAACAAAGAGTTGCAAAGAATCAGTGGGACTGTTATAGGGAACAATCACAAGTTAATTTCTTTTTGTTTGATTAAGAAGTTGTATTTAATGACTTGGATATGCATGAAGGGTGTGGGAAAATTTAGATAAGAGTTTAGGAAGTGTCTAAGTGCATGGGTAGATGTTAATACAAGGATCAAGAGGTATTAAGTGGTTGTCTTATTGTTGAGTGTCACTAAAATAGTGAGTAGGTTGTACTGGTCAAGAAGCAAAGTAAGGTGAGTTGTATATGTCTTACTCAGCCAAGATAGAGTACAAGTTTCCTCCATGGTGAAAAGGAGTTTCACGTAGCCATAGTACAAGTCAAGTGTAAGGGTTTATCCAAGCAAGAATCTGGTAATAAGTGAATTAAAAAGGGTTATGTGTGGATAATCATGAGCAATTGTATGCAATCAGAGTTTCAAGGTGTTATGAGATCAGGGATTGAACTTGTAATCAAAACCAATAGGATTTTTTTATTTGTCTAAGGAGAGACCACAATGTGATAGTGTGTGTCTAAAATTTAGGATTTGGGGTTGGACTCCAAAAGTGAATTGTGGACTATCATGCTAACAAGATTAGGACATTGAGAGTCCTTATCTGGTTGTGATCCAAGGTAAGGTTTTTTTTTTTTTTTTTGGAAGTTATAAGGAATCTTATATCTCTCTATTATGATAGAGGAGGAGGTAGGTGTATGCGGGCATAAACAGGAAGAAATATAAAACTCTCAATTTCTGCAATTCTATTTACCTTGGAAGTCTTAATTGATTGATCTAACATATATATGAGTTAGAAGAGTTTCTTTTATCCATTTTAAAATAGTTTTGAGTGAGTTTCAGATTTAATAGCTGTGAAAAACTGGTGTACGGATCTGCAAACAGTGGGCAATAAGAAATACTCTTAATTTTGCATTCTCTTTATTTTGGAAGTTTGTATTGACTAAATTAGAGATTAATACGGGTTGTTAGAGTTCTTCACTCATTTGAGGTGTTACCCAATGCCATCTAGATTGTGTTAAAGATCATTGGTTGTGCCAGTTACTGATTGACCCAGTGTTCTCTGTTTATACTTGCGACTGCAGTAGAGTTTTAGGAATGGGGGTCATTCCATGAATAGTTTAAAGGCCTTGTATTCATGGAATGAAAACTTCTAATTTATATTATTAATTTACTAACCATGCACATGTAGACTTATGGGAATAGGAGTGATCATAGGAAAGGTGTAGTTTGAAGGTATAATGAGATTGAAAGCTGGATACAGCAGAGAATGATCTGCCCGAGTTTGGAGTAGATTTTTATGTCTGAAAACATATTAATATATTGAATGGCGTGTGGTTCAATCATCATTTGAGTACAGGCTGGTGTAGAGATCCAGGTTTTGAGAAGGCCCTATGGAATGAGGGTTTGGAGCTGAGAAGAGCCAAAGTTATCAAGTATGCAGCATGATTAATAAGGCAGAGTACTGTGTACTTGAGTTCAATTTATAGGAGTATGGTATTGTCTTAAAAGCTTCTGTGTCCAAGTTAGTTGGGTGTCTATGAAACCAATCAGTATTTAGGGATATTGTGGCAGACCTAAACAAGCAATAGGCTTGAAGGATTTGAAAGTTGTTGGACACAAGTGTCTAGAACCTCTGAAATTAGAAACTCTTATTGTGTTTTGAAAGCCATCATTCTTCCCTCTGCATCACTCACAAAAGTAGAAGAATGATCAATACAAGATCAAGGATGGATGGTGAGTTATTGATAAGATGTTAGGCCTAGTGGAAGGAGAGTATTACTTGAAAATTAAGAGGTCCCAAGGTCTTGAGACTATGGGTATGGGTCTAGGATGATCCAATTAAAGGAGGCAATAAGTGTTGTTATAAAACAAATTAAGGAGAGATAGTTTCATAATGGAGATTTATTCTGATCTACTAGCTTCTACATAAAAAATGATTCCACTCCATTTTGAATGTAATTTAAAGGTCTTTCATGATCAATATTGAAATGCTGATCCATTTATTTAAAATTGTCTTAAAACCCTCCAATTGAAGGGGCTAAGAGAATACTTATTGATAACTCTCTAGAAATTGGGAGATTTTTGAAGGCTCTTTTAAATTCTTCTAGTCTCTATTTGGATGTTTGTTTCCATTAACAAAAAATGGATGCCCTAGGCAGGCTCTCGTGTGAGTATTCATTATTAGTGATAATTTATTGTAATATTTTGATTAATTATTGATACGTATGGAGGTACCAAAGGGTTCATGAGACTGAATTAGTATATAATGAGTTTGAAAATTCCCTCTATTATTGATTGGCAATAAATTTGAGTTGCTTTAAATCTCTAATTTATAGAAATAGTATCCAAAATATCACATGCAATAACAGTTGCAGTTAGGGGATTTTACTTTTATTAAGTGTAGGGACATCTCATTTTGTATTCAATTTCAATGTTATATGATTTCTATTTTAATTTATCAGCTGATAGGCTTTCCCATTGAGGTTTCCTGCAACCAAAATTTGCTTCACACCATTAAACCTTTCCCTAAATACCATTTTTCAGTCATCAATAAACAATTTTCACATCAACTAATTCTGGGTGGTTGGTGAGTGCAGGCAAAGTGGGTGAGTAGAGAAAGTGTGTTCTCCACTCACCCACTAAACCGGATTGCAATGGGATGCCAATGCTCGTTAATTCTTATTAAGGTTGAATTGTCCTTATTTCATGGTAACAATGTTTTTATTTTGTGAGATTATCGACCTTTCAATGATGGATTACTAGTGTAATTTTTGGATCAGTGTCTTGCATAGTCAACTTGGTGAGCTAACGAAGTGAGCTAACATGGTGAGTGGGCTTAGAGAAGCAACTCAATGGGGCAACTTGACAAGCACACATAGTGAGCCAACTTGTTGAGGCAAGGTGGTAAAACCACTGGGTGAGTCGACATGGTGAGCTAACTTAAAGAGTCAACTCGTTGAGGTTACTCGATGGGGGTGACTTGGTGGGTTGACCTGGAGAGTTAACCTAGGAGGAAAACTTGGTGAGCGAACTTAAAGAGTCAACTTGGTGAGCGTACTTGAATTGTCAGCTTGGCAAGATGACTATGGGAGTCGACCTGGCGAGCTGATATGGCGAGTCGACTTAAAGTCATAACTTGGTGGTGCAAGTTGGTGAGTTGACTTATCAAGGCCACTTGGTGAGGCAACTTCACAAAGCGACTTGGTGAGCTGACCTATTGAGTGTACTTAAAGACTGACCTTGATGAGGCACTTTGGTTGGGTGACTTGATGAGAAAACTTAAAGTGTCAACTTGATGAGCGTACTTGAACATACGACTTGGTGACATAACTTGGTGGGGTGACTTCGTTAGCTGACTTGGCGAGCCGACCTGGCGAGCATACTAGAAAAGTTGATTTGGTGTGCCAACCAAGTGAGTTTACATGGTGAGCGGGCTTAGAGAAGAAACTCTATGGGGAAACTTCGCAAGCACATTGAGCAAGCGCACTTGCTGGGGAAAGGTGGTTAAACCACTAGGTGAGTTGACTTCGTGAGCTGACTTAATGAGTCAACTTGTTGAGGTGATTGGGTGGGGGTGACTTGGTGAGCTGACCTAGAGAGTTGGCCTAGGGGGCGGACTTGATGAGCGAACTTAGAGAGTCAACTTGGTGAGCATACTTCAATTGTCAACTTGGTGAGCTGACTTGAGGAGTTGGCCTGGTGATCTAACATGGTGAGTGGGCTTAAAGTGGCAACTTGGTGGGGCAAGTTGGCAAGGTAACTTAGCGAGGCCACTTAGAGATGCGACATGGCGAGCTGACTTGGTGAGCAAGCTCGATGAGTGGACCTAAAGACTGACCTTGATGAGGCACTTTGGTGAGGTGACTAAAAAAATAACAAAGACATGGACACCATGGCTTTAACTCAGGGTAACATGAATCTCAATCTAGATGCCAAAGGTAATGAGCCCATACTAAACTCTATGGACTATATATAAACTTATTAAACTAAGAATTAATGCATAGAGTTTTTGTTCAACTACAAATTTTAGTTGGACTTTGATGCATAGAGTTTTTGTTCAACTACAAATTTTAGTTATGTCTATTAATTAAATTTAGCTACATTATCGATAGTTGCATAATACCATAAAAATATGTTCATAGGTTCTAGGGAATTCTGTTATGTTCAAATCAACTTGAGCTATTATTTTGACATTTTTTTAATACCTTGCTTCTTGCTACAGATTATGACCCTTTGCTTACGAGTCACCAACTACTGCAACTCCACCAACAGCTAGCATAGTCAATGAGAAATACACACATTCACCACCGGTATCTCTTTCTCAGCAAACTTCACCATATCCTTTGAATTCACAATCAAATTCTCCATATCGAAATGGAGGTTACTCTTCAGGGATGTCATCAACACAATAGAATGAATACCAGAAGTTTCCATACCATGGCCCAGAGTCATATTTTGAAAAATCTAGCCAAGGTTTGCAATGGTCAAGTCTAGCAAGGCAGTCTCTTAGTCCACAACAATCAATTCTGTTATATGGGCCACAATCACAGAATTCAAAGGCATCAACACAAAAGACTTCTGAAAGCCTTCCTCTCGCTCCTTAGGAAGTGGAGCAATCACAAAATACATCACAAGGTGTAGATAATCTGCAAGGACCTCCCATATATGATAGCAATGTTATAACAGTTATTCCCTCTCCTCCAACAAAGTACAATCAAAGACAACAATTTTTTCAGCAGCAACAAGCTTTGGGTTCTGGCCAGTCTACACATCGTTACAGTGAATCAACACATGATGAGTTGATATCAAGGACACAAAACATCTCCATTCATCATGGAACTTACAATGATGCATATCCACATCAATCTTTAACTTCCAACAAACAAGTTAAACCTAAAGATAAGTTGTTTGAAGACCTGATTGACTTTGCCAAGGCAAAAAGTAAAGCTTCACCAAGTAAAAGCGAAAGTTTTTAAAAATTAGAGGTTGTTCTCTGGGATGGTTTGTACTACATATCTTCAAGTAGCTTGCTACAAGTGATGGTTTAGGTGTAGCATCAGTTTTATTGAAGCCATTGTATAGTCTTTTGTTCAATTGAGGTTTAGTACTCATTATGTGCTATATTATTCCTAGTGCACTACAATTTAATTTATTTTTTGTTACTTTTATTTTTTGATATGAAATTCCTTTTGAAGATTTGTATATTGAAACAAACTTATGTTCTTACCTAGAAGGTAAATGATTTTAGTAACAGTGTCAAAAGATCCATATATATATTGCAATGTATTGTTGAAGCTTGTTCTGTTTCAGATCTCAAGTAGTGTGTAAGAATTATCTTTTCTTATCATAGTATTTTTGGGAAGTAATTGCATGTGTGGCCTTGCACTATTCTCTAGTTCACAATTTGATTGTGGCATTTTGTTCGAAGCAAAGCTTTATAATTACAAATCTAGGATATTTTAATAAATTGTTTACTTGTGTGAGGGGATAAAACCCATTTTGGTGCCCTAAAATAAGATAACTATATATAGAAACTCAATCATTAAGACATTTAGTATGGACTTGAGCTATCTTGATGGAACTATTTCTAATAAGAGTAGGAAAGAATGGTTACTGTTGATTTTTTTTAGGCATTCTATAAAACAGTTCACATGCCTTGCATATAATTTAACATTTTGCATGCATCCTGCACTCTCTCATCCGGCTGATGATGGATTTTACGGAGAGTGGTCTGAAACAATGATGCTAAAAAACACACACAATCAAATCCAAAACAAAATTGCATTACAAATGGATTGTGGAAATATGATATTGTTATATGTTTAAGTTATGATTGTCCTGGTAGACATGCAAGAAAAATTAACAATATCAGATTTCCACAATCCATTTGTAATGCAATTTCATTTTGGATTTGATTGTGTGTGTTTTTTAGCATCATTGTTTGAGACCACTCTCCATCATCAACTGAATGAGAGAGTGCAAGATGCATGCAAAATGTCATCTCATATGCAAGGCATGTGAACTGTTTTATAGAATGCCTAAAAAAAATTACACCCACGCATTGGTAGAAATTTCTACCTTCGTTGGTCAAAATTTTTTACCTTCATTGATCGAAATTTCTACCTTTATTGGTCGAAATTTCTACCTTTGTTGGTCAAGATTTTCTACCTTCATTGGTCAAAATTTCTACCTTTATTGGTCAAAAATTTCTTCCTTCATTGTTTGAAATTTCTACCTTTATTGGTTGAAAATTTATTCCTTCATTGGTCGAAATTTCTACCTTCATTGGTCAAAATTTTGACCAATTCCTGGCAGAAATTGCACCATGGCTATGGAATTTTTTCGACCAACTACCAGGTTGGTCAAAATTTCGATCGAAAATTTTTCAACCAATGGGTTGGTCGAACTTGGTCGAAGTTTGGTCAAAAATTGGGTCAAATTTTTGACCAATAATGGTTGAAAAATGGTCTCAAATGTACTAGTGTGCGTTCCTTTTTATTTTATTTGGGCACGAAGCTTTTCAAATCTTGAATATTCCCTACCCTGTTTAAATATTACATGCCCCCAAGTACCTTTTTCCTTTTTGTTTCCCACTGTTTGATCTTTATAAGATCCACGGCAGTTGTGTCGTCACCATGTGAAGATGCAAGTGTTTTAACCATAGTGACATAGCGACTACCGTGAAATTGATTAGCGGTGTCATGAAATGGAGGTGCGACAACCAAAAAGTGCATTGTTTTAGAAGGCTTCAATCACGTGTTTCATGTCAAAGCTTTCATAACTAGAAAAGGAACCAAATATAATGAAGTGCAAGTGGTGTCACCGAAATCCAATTCTTTTGATAGGTCGCTATGTCGCAATCAAAAAAAGTTTACATCCCACCATTAGCAACATAGTGCCTTAACAGAAAATACAGAAGATGGTAGCTTTTAAAAAATTTGATGACCATGAAAGCTCCCAAGTGGCATTGTGGACATGCATTTTTATTACTATGTCAGAAGTATTCATTATGTGATCGTTCTTGATTAGCAAGTTTTCCCAGCACCAGTTTTCATCTGTATTCGTGAGGTCACTATGTCACGACCGAAAAAATTATGGATCTCACGAGTAATGACATAGTGCCTTGTCAAAAAGCGAGGAAGACTAGAGATTATGAAACGAACGGGTGCCAAAAATCCTGTCATTAATATTGGTCATGTGACTTTATTTCTTTGTTAGAAGCATCGATTGTGGTAATGATGGTGGAACTGAAAATTTTCTCGACACTAAAATCTCTAAGGCCTTAAGGAGGTTGCTATGTCACAGTCAAAAAATGAAAGATTTCTACCGTTAGCGACATAGCGCCTTGCCTAAAAATGTGCATGCGATGGGACCTGAATCATGAGTTGACACAATTAGGATTAGAATATTAATTTATATTGCAAACTTGACAGGATGCTCCTATGTCAGTAGTAGCATGGACCCACACCCAAATCAGAAGTCAGATGAATGATTGTAATCGTTGGATCAAGATTAGATCAACGGTCAGCGCCAAGTCGCTATGAGAAGCTATGCATTGTTTACCCACCGCATGTTATAGGGATGTAATGCATTTTTCTCACCGTTTGATCAAGTCCAAATCTATGGCTATCGCTTCGTCGCTATGGAGATTTGCTCAATTTTTAAGGATAGTGACATAGCGAGTAAAGGAGATAGATAGGGGGCCCACCACATTTGTACTAAGTGATGCATCAAATGTCCTATACTCAATCAAGATGGAATCAACGATTTTCGCTTTGTCACCATGGCAAGTTCCTCAGGTTTTATGTATAGCGACATAGCGAATAAGGCAAATCAAGGAGGGATCCACCACTCTAATATTATAAAATGCATTAAAATCTTTGTTGTCAAATTGAGATGAAATCAACAATTGTCACTTCGTCATTGTGGCAACATGCTCACTCTTTATGTATAGTGAGGTAGTGACTCAATGACACGTGTCCTCAAGAATTAGTGGGTCCAATTTGAAAAGCCAGCGGTGAAGGAAAAGTACATATGGAGAATTTTCATTGGATTGACTGCCAACATGTCAAGTAGAACGTGAGTCATCCCTATTTGCATTCCTGGATCATAGGATTTTTCAAGATCAATGGTATGAGTTTAAACATAGAAGGTGGTGTCACTATGTTTCCCTTACAGTTCATTTATGAGGAATGAAAGATTCGTGTGCAAGCAAAAATAGAGTATATTGCTGAAGATTTTACCATTTCCATCCCACACGAACAAGATTTCAAGTTTTTGAAGTAGAAGAAATTAGTAAGAATTTGTGTTGAGCCTGATCAAGACGTGAAACAGTTTCCCATTGTTCACAATACATTGCAGAATCACAGAGAAGAGCTAGTAAGAGGAAGTCAAGTAAGTTTCTATATACTATAACCTTTGTACCAATTTAGTTGTCTACAAATTATATCTAGTACTCTTTGGGTAGGAAGATTACTTAGCCAGGAATATTCATGATGACTTGCTTGAATTACTCCCTGAATCTACCACTAAAATTGTGCAAGTTAAAAAGTTAACTTCGTTAAACCCTAGGCTCAAAATCCTAGATGGATTATATGATAAGGGGAACTGGGTTAGGGATGCCAAAACTTCTCAAACTAGTCTTTCTCTTTTTAAGAAATGGTTTTCAGAGATAAATTTATTTTCCCCACATGCCAATATTTGGAATTTGATTTATGAAAGTTAGTTGTTCCAAGTATTTTCATGGATTATGAACTCCTCAAAGTTGTTGCAAAAAATTATGACCAAGCAATTAGAGTGGTGAGAAGAATTGATTGGGAAATTTTGATTTACAATTAGCCCATAGGAAATTCAGCAAGTGTTTGGTTTAGGGTGTCTCACTAACTATCATGTGCCCATTGACCTAAAAGAATTAGAAAAGGAATATTTGTCAAAGAAGGATACAGTCAGGCAAGGTGAACTGATGGCACATATAGGCAAAATTGGAACTTTTTGAACAATAACAGCATCCTCCAGGGAACCTTTCAAAAGGGCTTATTTCAATACTCCGGCTGTAGAGGCATATAGGGCTCTGTGTAGAGTTTTTGGTGAAGATGAAGAGGAGTTTATGCCTGTAAGTTTCATGTATGTGATCACTCAGATTTCCTCTTTTGGTGTGGACATTATTTTTTATTTTACCTCTTATTTAGAAGAAGAGATTCATAATGGCATGGTTGGGATTGCGAAAGGCAAGCTGGAGAAGATTTTTGGTCACTATTCTTTGTTAATGCATATGTTTTTGTTCAAGGGAGTAACGTATTTTGGTAAAGAGATGAAATTGAATAGGGAACAAGATGGGGAAACACTGCCAGTCCAATTATGGAGTGCAGATATGACTTGGGAAGCAGAAAAAGGTAGTTTCGTCAAGTTTGATAGGTGCTTTGCTTCAAAGTTGAGGTGCCTATTACTAAGCGACAATCCTAGAGTACCCAAGGCGTTGGTTGGTCTTATTAGGCCCCTGGACAATCCTATAGATTTGAAAGTTTCACATAATTGGGGAGATATCATCCCATACTCAGTTTCAACTATCTTTAGGATTTATGGTTTTAGAGGTACTCCACATGTGTTACTCTACCAAGTGCCTTTAGAGGTAGGGATAGCTGAATTTTTGTGGTAGCTAAGAGGACTAGAAGAAACTTATTTGTTGAAAAGGAAAAGGGGGTCAATATTCCCCACTTGCACTATAGTCCACCAATTTTTTATCACCAAAGGGGGTTGGCTTTCTCTGCATAAAATACTAGATTAGTACAACATGGCTATCTCTCATCCCTATTTTTGTGACACTGAGGGATTCTATAATTTGGTCTTTAGGCACAGAGTCAAGTTTGGAAAAATTGATCATGAGTCATATTTTCCTGAAGATATAATAAGGAATGAATTCTCCTTGCAAGAACAGGAAACAAGGAAAGAAAAATGGAGAGTGTTCTCCAGGGTTTTGGATTTCATTCATTGTTTTGATGCAGATTATAGTCCTCTAGGTAATGTCATTACAGAGGCAGATAGAATAAATAAGCTCATGCTTGCTTTTCCTAAAATGATGGAAACTATGAATGAGAAGAAGAAAAAATTTCTTAATTATTTTCAAATAAGGCAAAGGGGGGTGATGAGGAGACTGGGATTCACTCCCAATATAGGGGTAGGACATCTGATTGTCCAAAAAAAGCCAAGGTACACTATCATTCAAAATAAGAAGACCAACGTGGACAAAGGCAAACAAATAATTGGGTCCACTAGTGATGTCTAGGAAGAGAGGCCTCCCGAGCCTTCCCCTGAGAGGTGAAAAATAATAAAGGAACAAGATCCTCACATTGAGGAATATTCACCTTCACAGACCCCTTTGAGGATTGAAGAGGGACAACTTATTGGGCAGCAAATTGAACAACTAGGGTCCCAAGGAGGAGTTTTCATTACTCAAGCTGAAATAGATGAATGAAACCCCTAGGAGCCTCCTATTCCAAGCTTAGAGTTAACAGAAGTAGATTTTAAGGGAAGGGAATCAGACCTTGTAATAGAACAAGCTAGTCAACAGTTTTTGTCAGATGATAGTTTTGTTAAGTCCAAAGCTTTCCATCAGTTTGCATGGAGAATGAACATAGGAAAGTATGAAGAAAGATGTAGTAAATTAAGAACAGAGCATTCGAAGTTGGAGGAAGCAGCCTTGAAAAATCAATTCAAGGAAAAGATGATGCAAGAATTCCAAAATATAACTCCTGAAGAGGGAAGGGAGATGGTGAGAGCGTCAAATATTTTGTTGTTACCCAATTGGGATATAGCTGATGCTTTGATTTTTAATTCTATTTCAAGTAAATTGGATTTACAAGATCATAATAAGAAAGAATTCACAGGCACTACTTTCAGTGAGGACCAGGCTACTTTGCTCATATGGTCATTAAGGAAAGGATCTAGGGTTGTTTCATCACAGCCAGATGACTCGGGATTGGTGGAAAATATCATTGTAAGAAGAGTAGCAGATAACTCCCATGTGCAAGCAGTTCACATGGGTGTTGGAACATCTCAATTTGTTTTGGCTACTGCAGAAAAGGAACAAAAGACAATGTTTGAACTACAGAGTAAGTATAAGAGCATTTTGGAGGCCTATAATAAAGAAGTTCAAAAAAGAATTGAACTTGAAGATAAAGTAATGATGAGGTCTTCCAGGCCAAGAATCACATATCCTCGCCCTCTAGTGGAACCTTTTAAATCCACTCCTCTCATAGAGATGCTAGATACCCCACAAAGGCTACAATATTACACAACTGAAGATTTTGAAGAAGAAAAGAGAAAATTGTGGGCTTTGCATGTAGAGTTAAATATGCAATATGAAGACAAATTGAGAAAATCTCTCATGTATCTGGGAGATAAAATTGAATGGCCACTATTTTATGATCAACTAGCAAGAACAATAAATATATGGGATGAAATGAAAGCCAATGGTGAGGCCTTAAAGCCTATTGTGAATAAGTGGGTAAAGAGGAGCAAGAAAATGACATTTTTGTGCTACTCTATCATAAGGTCTTCACACGATCAAATTGAAAAAACTTATGATATTGTTAATGATCTTCTAGAATTTAATAATAAAAGAGTTTAACTACAAAGTAGAATAGTTGGCTAGTTGAATAAGAATAAGAGCCAAAATTTTGATTTATTCCCTCATGCTCTAGATAGAAAGAATAAATTAAAGAATAAAGATTAATGGGATAAGGAATTAGATGATTTATTTTGCCTGAGAATGAATAAAATCATTAATGAAATAGGACATGCATGGTGGGCCAACACAACAGAAGAAATGGTAAAAGCCCAAATATTCTTTGATACTTTGAAACAAGATTTTATTGATATTGACAAAGAGGTGGAATATGTTATCAAGAAGCAACAAGATATTTTGCAATTTGATTGGCGAGATGACACACTTTTTGACAAGTGGATGGCAGATATTGCTTTTGATGAATAGTTGGAAGAAGCTAAAAGTGATGATGATGAAACACATGAAGATGATGAAATACAGATCATCAACTCACTTCCATGATTACCTGAGAAAGAAGAAGACAAAGAAGGGCAATCATCTCATGTGAAAGATATAGTGCATCAATTGGATGATGTGGTAGAAATGAAACTAGATATAATTGTCACCTTGTTAGTACATGATGATATGAGTGGAAATGCCAAAGTAGAGGTGAAGTTGCAGAAATCAAAGCCTGACACATCACTGGCAAGTTTGACAGCTACATATACCGAGGATTCAGAGTGAATAAAGGCCAATCATGGGATTTGTAGCATTCGAAGATCTAACAAAAAAGGGACCCACCAAAGAATTACTTGACGTATTACCTTTCTGTTACATAAAGTTTTGTCTCTTCTTGATAATAAAAATGTAAATATTTTCTGTAAAGGGACACCTGTCGGTTCTCTATGCCTGAAGCTTGTTGCATCTCATACTTTATAAGTGAGATTCCAAGGCTAGAGAGTGGTTTGATTTCTAATGCAATTTTAGTTTTACACTAAGTATGTTTCGGTCTAGTTATGGTAGCAAAACTTCATGATGTATTTTCTCTGTAAATTTCTCTGAGAATACACTGATATCATATGATCCTTGTGTCTTTTTAGAGTCATTTTGACTTTTACTACAAATTCTATACAATTTTAAAGGAAAATTAATAGAAAATTAAGATGTCCCCATATCTGTTCTTGTTGAATTTTTTCTCCTTTGTTATTACCTGGTTATTCTAATATTGCTTTAATGAATTTGATGGGATTGCTATGGTAATAGAAAAGGATGTTTGTAAGGATGAATTATAGTAAGAATTGTTGATTATATTTGTTGTAATGCAACAAATCAAATCTATAAATTGGAGTAGACTCGGAATCCCAATGGAATAAGCATTGATCTAATTAATCTAGTCTGCAGATAGGTAGATCATGAATAAGCATCAAGTCGAAAATCAAAATCAATTTTATTTTATCGTTTTGAAGAATTTTCAAAGGTGGTCAACACTTGTTTGCATGAAACATTTTAGCTCTAGTTAGCTACTATTGTTGGAAGTACTTGCAAATCTAAGAAGAATTTTGACCAAATCTGCGTATATGGGTTGTATATCATATGAAATATCAAGAAATGGATAAGCTATGTATGTGTTAGGGAATGAAGATGAGAATCAGAATGAAACTAATATAATTCTCATGCAATAACATTCATTCAAAGTCATCCCTTAGGTATACCCACCTTGGTTCTGTAGAGCCTAAAGAGTAGAAAGTTAGTCTTGGTTTTGTTGAAGTTGGTTCCAAATGGTTTGCACACATAGTTGTTGATAGGAAGTAGCTAACCCTTAGATTATGTGAGTATTATTATATTGGTATTGAGCTTTTATTGTTCAATAGTTGAAAAACACCAACACCACCATCACATACATCATTTTAATCATGCCCAAATTAATCTTTAAGTAATCCTACATATTAGAATGAGTTAAAGTATCCAGAGCAATTGATTAATTGGGCATTTCTTAACCAGGTTAGATTATCCTTGAAGAGAATGAGAATTTGAAGAAAGATCTAATTGGAATTCTTTACAAGAATAAAGAGAGTGAACAAGTTTTTTTCCATTTATGAAAGAAGGGGGATTAAAAAAGGTAACTAATTTAATAAAGCAGTATGAGTCCCTTTCTAAAAGTTGACATCAAATGCCATTCAAAATATTAAGATTATAGATCCTATAAATGGTTGAATTTGTACTAGATCAAAAAACTACAATAATATTTTTATATTTAAATTTGAAAGTTAGTAAATAAAAAATTCAATTGATTTTTTTTAGATAAAATAATTTATCTTTAAAAAAAAATTATATAAAATAATTTATCTTAAAATCTTATATATATAAACTTAATTCTAATAATTTGAAAATATTATAATTTATGTTGACAAATTAAAAATTTGTTTTCTACTAAAAATATTAAAATTCCAAACAATCTCCTAGTGTGAGTAATTTAAATTATGTTTATAATATAATCACAGCACTAATGTTTTATTTATTAATTTCAACAAATAAAAACGAAAGATAATTATGATTTTTTACCTTAGTAATTTAAATTATGTTTATAATATAATCACTAACACTAATGTTTTATTTATTAATTTCAACAAATAAAAGCGAAAGATAATTATGACAATTTAATTTTAAACGTTTGCGTTTGAAGATTATTATTATTTTTCTCATTTTGGGTCGTTGGGCTTTTCCGCAACGAAGAAGTTGTGGACAAATTTGGGCAAGTACGTTTATAGCATTTACGCCTTCATGTATCCGATACGGCGCCTTCCTTTTCGCTAAATTAAAAGTATAATAATAATAAGAAATTAATTAATTAATTAATGCAATGGAGTTAAAAGAGCACACGTTTGGAGTGTGACAGAAGTTAAGGAACAGACCGCGGTCACATGGAAGGTGAAGAGGCGCTTAAAAGAGGGTACTCACGAGGCAGCAATACATATATTTATAAAGTTGTGGCCAAGTATATAAAGGTCCCACGCGGCTCACTTCCCTCGATTGTTTCAACTGTTTTTATTTTACTTCCTGTTGGATTACTTTTATTTTTTCATCTCTCTCTTATAAATAATAATAAGAGTTGGCACGAGTAGATTTGTACTGTGCATCATCTTTATGCTGAGATTGAGATCGATGTTAAGAGGAACGAAGATAACTCGGAGAAAAAGAGGCGTGATTTGTTTCGGTAAAATGCATACGCATTTCGGATTTTGTGATTTTCGAGCGATTTAATTAGGCTTCGGTTACCGCTTAAAAGAGAGAGAGGCGGTGGCGGATCGAAGTCGGGGAAAGATCTTGTTGAACGGGAAGAGGAAAGGATTTTTTTGGTAAAAAAAGAAAATTCTTGACGCGGATTTTCCAGGTTGAAGTTTTTTTTGAAGGATTTGAGTTTTAGAGATGGCAGTGCAGGCGGAGTATCCGTCTGATGTGCTGGTGTTGCCAGAAACGGCGTGCAACAGGTTTGATTTTTCGTTTTATGTGGTGTAGGTTTAGTAAGTACATGTTTCTCTTCAATTAGTCGGTTGAATTTGCCAGACTATGATGCAGAATCAAGTTTTGGTCTAGGAAACAGCTATAAGTGATCCTCTGCTACGCCGATTTTTAATGTTTTTTAGGACTTTTCTTTCAGAGTGAGGAATTCAAATGAAGGGGAAAGGAACCTCGTGCCGGTAGATGTTGGAATGCCGGGTTTCAAAATGTTGCCTGGTGCGCCGGATGGGGTTTACGGCAGGCCTCTGCAATCGTTTTTGCGTAAGTTTAAGTTTTCATATTCTCTACATTATTTGACATTTGTTGATTAATATCCTATACAATCAATTCTGCTTAAGTATACAAATTCTTTAAATTATTTGAAATTTTGTACCTTGTATAAGAATTATAGTTAAATTTTGTTGATTAGGATCTTGCAGAAGTTCTTTTTTCTTTTTCAAATATCGGTAAATCTGTGTGAATGATTGAAAGATTTAGCTACAGAAAATATAAGATTTGCAATAGTCAAGAAATAATTTTACATTATGCAAATTGTAAATGAAACTTGTTAAATATAATAATCATGCTAACCGGAAGCTTAAAATATAAAGATTTTGCCAGATTTGTAACTATGCATGAAGACTGTACTGAAAACGAATTATGCTCTAACTTTTTAGAACGTGTGTAACCGCCCATGTACAGTCCAAAACATGGAAAGTTTGAACTATTTGTGAGACTTCTGCAAGATGGCAACAACTTTGAAGTTTTGTTCGAATATACTATTTTTGGAAGCATAGTCGAAGAAGATTAAAAACTGGACAGAAATGTTTTGGCTTCATTAATCAGCATGGAGCATATATTTAGATGACTTGTAGTGTTTGATTTGTTATTAGTCTGGTTCAATATATTTGGTTCTGTTAATTTAATTACAAGAATCGTCAATAATTTGGAGTCTTTGCAATATACAGTAGAGGGCTCTATGGACGCCATGACAACACGTTGGCCATCTTATGAAGCCATGTCGGAGTTAGTCCAAAGCCAAAACATGTGGATGTGTAGGAGAGATTCAGAACAGCCCCTGAATTTTCTTGCTTCGGAAGGATTCAAGGCCACTTCCATGAATCTGCATCCGAAATCAGGGGATTTTACAGGCTTGCGTCTCAGCGTTCAAGAGGATCACTCAAATGCAACTAGCACGAAAGAGTTCAACAATTATAACAACGTATTATGTGCGAGCAACAATATGGCCGCTGAGATTCAACGCCAGAAGGAAGAGATGGAACAATTTACCAGAGCACAGGTAAATCTTTTACAGAGCAAATCAATTCAATTCTAGCTATGAATTCTTCAATTTGCAGGAACCCTGAAGCTGTAAAGCCGAGCCGAAAGGAATTGTGCCGTGCTTTATGAATCTTTAAATTTTAGCTTTGAATTCTTCAATTCCCGTTAGTGCTGAAGCTTTAAAACCGACCTGAAAAGAATTGTGCTCTGCATTCTGAATCCTTAAAAGTCTTCTGAAATCTTAACCTTCAAAACCGAGCGAAACAAATTCTGCTGTTCATAACGATTCTTTAAATTTCCAGCTAAATTATATACATTCAACTCATTTTCTTTTGGCAAGTCAAGAAGAAACCCTAAAACAATTTTTTTCCTTTATTTCTACTCAGGGAGAAGGAATGAGGCGAAGCTTATTGGAAAGGACAGAAAAGCAATCAAAGGCGTTGCTGTGCGCAGCAAGAGCAGCAGTATCACGGAAGCTACAGGAGAATGATCTAGAGCTACATCAATTGAAGCGCAAGAGCATGGAGCTGGAAGAGCAAATCAGAGGTCTCGTGATCGAATCCCAGGCATGGCAGAAGCGAGCGAAGAACAACGAGGCTATGGCCGCCGCCCTGAAGCTACAGATTGACCAAATAAGCAAAGAAGGCAGCGGAGACAGCGAAGAGGAGGCCATAAAAACCGCCATTGCCAACATCTCATCTTCATCCTCGAGCCAAGCCATTCCCAGCAACAAAAACAACAACATTTACATGGAAAACCTAGTTCTGGAGATGCAGAGAAAATGCAGAGTATGCAGGAAAAAAGAGGTGAGCATATTAGTGTTGCCCTGCCGTCATCTATGTCTGTGCGAGCTCTGTGACAGCAAAATAGACGTTTGTCCACTCTGCTCTGCATTGAAAACTGCGAGTGTTCAGGTTCAAATAACATAATTACTTTCATTAGACTGGCCTTACCTTTTCTTGGAAAGCCATTAAATTTTGCTCGCTTTTTCATGGTAGAATTCCCTTCTCTTTTTTGGTTCTTTACTCATTTTTATGCTTGTTAACACGGGGAGTAGGGAATTTGATGATGTGGATACTGCAAAAACTCACGTGCCTGGTTCGTAGTTTAGGTGGCAATTTTTCAATGCCTTGTAAATTAGTAGATTTTTTTTGGTTTAAATTACGAGAGTTTGGGGTTTGGGAATACATATCTCGATTTGTATGTATGAGGGGACAATTACGGTAGTTTTGTGAAAATGCAGCTCGATATTCTAGGCACTGCAGAGTAATGCAGCATCTCTGCAATTGAAAAAGTTTTTTGAAAAATTTAAATCATAGTTAAAGTTTATTAGATTCATGAAATCTAATTAGTTTATTTTTATCATGTTAGAATTAAAAATGGAAGGAAATGAGGGAAACTTTGGGAAAGTTGATGAGCTATATTGTTGTTAATAATTCTTTTATTTAAAATAGTTCAATTATAATATTCAAAATTGAATATATTAATGAAATCTAATTAACTTCTCCATGTTCTATAATTAAAAGTGAATGAAAATTAAACATCATGTTAAAGTGGAGAAGTAATTTTTTTTTTTTGTGGTCATTAATATTTAAGTGTTATAATAATTTTTTATATAGTAGATATTTGAAAAAAATTAATATTGAAAGCTGTATACATTGATAGAATGAAAAATTGGACATTATGGGGAACTGGAATTTTAAAATATATATTGCTGTGGTTATTAATTTCTATTTAAACTATTGGAATTTTAAAATATATATTGTTGTGGTTATTAATTTCTATTTAAACTATTTGAAGTGGAGTGTTTGTAAATAGAATATATATTATTATTTTTAAAATTATATATTATGACTTATGTAGCTCTAAAATTAAAAAATGGGACAATTAGTTATGTTGTGTAATGAAATAATAATAATTAATATTATCAGATTTATAGGTAACATAATTAATTGAGAGTTAAATAAATGTACTATACTGGAAAATATAAGATATCAAATCTAAAAATGTTGAAGGAGTCTTAAATATTCAAGAATAAGTTTGAAGTAATCTTGTAAAAAATTATTTAGTTTGTTTTTATATTGTGTGTCATTGAATAGTATGTGTTGAGAATGTTTTGATATTCTATAAATTGTAAAAATAGTTTGATAGAATCCTCCTAAGCTAACCCACTCCTTAAGCTAGTTTTGTAGTTACTCTTTTATGCATGTTATCCTTATGATGATTAGCACAAATAATTAAGATTGAAATTATCCTTTTTAGAATGATCATATTTTAACTTATTTTTTAACTAAATTTTATGAATATTAAAAAAAAATTAATATCAAGCTAACAATTTATTGCATAGAAGTGTAGCAAGATATTATGCACTAAGCTAATATGAATAAACAAATAGAACAGGGATGGAATTTAAAAGATATTTCATAATTGACAAAGTCGGTTGCTTCTCTGCCAAACTCTTTTAAGTCAATTTCATGCATTGGTTAGTGTTAGAGATATTTGATTTACAGTTATATGATATTGTTAGATTTTATATATACAGTAAATCTATTGATGCCAAACTCTTTTAAATCGATTTAGTGCATTGGTTAGTGTTAGAGATATTTGATTTACAATTATATGATATTATTGATTGAATGCTCGAATAGAACCATGCATTATTAAAAATATAAAATAATCATCATTATAAAGATCATTTGACATCATTATGAAATAAATCACATTTATTGACTACAAATCATTTGAAACATCATTAATGCACAAGTAATCATCAACATTAATAACACGTGAAATTAAGTCAACTAAGCAATCATCACTGATATATAGTGATATTACTAATATAAGAACCTTACTAGATTTCAAACTACAGATCTTGTCTGGTAATAGACATTGGATAATTAGCCCTAGAGACATTAAGTGATTTCAAGAGCATGTATTACATGATGCATAAGTCACACTTCTATGGTCAACTGACCTCTTAGAAATAAATGTTTTGTTTTGTTTTTTGTCTATGTGACTTGGATATATGTGTTTTCTCCTTGTGTTTACTTGTAGTCATATGTTCTTTTCGTGATGTTTCTTTCTTTTGTGAGTGGTTAGCTAGCCAACTAGTACGTACACTAGAGGTTATCTTCTATGATGTTTATTTATTTCAAAAATTATGATGAACTTGTGTTTCAATTTGGAAGTTACATTTATGAGTTTTGATATGTGGTGCATTTATGTTTACTTGGGTTGGGAGGACCAACTTCTTTGTGGGTTCCCTATTAAGGAACTGAATTTGATTACTATGGGTGTTTTGGTATGGGACACAACTGTGTTTTATGTGCTTAAGAGAGGTTGTCTAGGTACATGTCTCTAGGAGTGGCTTGCAGTAGGGGTCCAAGACCCAAAGAGGTTAGTACTAGGGTAACCTATTGTAAGTTATGTAATAAGTGATAATCTTGTAACTAATATTTTGGGAAACACGCTAAAGAGATAAGTTAGAGATATTGCCTCACCCATGCCTTGAGTGCTTGTATAGACTAAGGATGGGAATGAGATGACAATATAACTAGTTTACCTCGTCTTCTTGAGAGGGAACTCTAGTTCTACATATATTACGTTGAGGGTTCAGGGTTCAGAGTAACCAGTCTAAGGTAACTCAACGCTTGAAGGTTTGGGATCTATTGAGAGACTAGTCCAAAGTACCTCAATTACTTTTACCATGTGATGACACTCCCTAGAATGTATCACAAGTCTTCTCCGTGGATTTTGTTTGTACCTCTGGTGGTGTACTTAATTGTTGGATGTATTTTATGTAGTCATTTACTTTCATTGATGGTGATTGGTGATTCTTGGATTATGTACTTTTGGCATGTGGTTCTTGAGTTGAGGTGGATATATTTTGCTGATTTTATCTCATGATTTTGGTGATTTGATCTATATTCTTGGTATGTGTATGATATTTTGTTATGTGGTGTTGGTATTGGGTTGAGTTTTACTTCTTTTTGGATTATCTTATCTTCTTGAGCAATATGTGTTACCTTTGAGGTAGTTTTGGCTATTAGGAATTTCTTGCCTAGGAATGTTTCATGATTGATTAGTCATATGTGGATCAGTCATTATCTTCCCTACATAGTGGGAGTGGAAGCCTGACTAGGTGACCACACGGTCGGGAGGTAGTGTCGTCTTTCCATGTGGGTCCCCCTCATATTGTCAGTTGTTGGATGTTCCTTGCTATAGATGTGCCTTTATCATTCTTATTTCTATCTCACAAACTTCTATTAAGTTGATGTATATATGTTATCATGTGATTCTAGTGTATTGTATCTATTCTCACATACCTTGCGACATGTGTAGTGGATGTTATTTATTGGATGTACTTTTATTGTATTAGTTGTACTTATTCATTTACTTGTGAGATTATGTATCTATTACTTCTTATGATCATGAGACATTGTACTTGAGACTTAAATTAATTAATATAACTTCTTAGCATAACTCAACATGAAAGAACCTTTGAGGAATTGAAACTGTATTTGTAATTGCTTATGTGTATTTGATGTGTATGTTTATATTGCTTCCGTATTAATGCTATCTTAGTATTGTTTAAACTTTGTTTTTAAATAGTTCAGTAAACATTATTACATGTTAGGTTTATTTATCTTGGGTTCCCAGTCGGAGCATTATAGAAACATCACATTGATGTAAAATAAGGGGCAAGTTGATGCCTAAACATATAAGAGTATGTAGAGTAGGCCACAAAGCTAAATATTTGATTATGCCCAAACTTGAGATTTGTCGAAATTAAATTTATGTGTAAATATGAGGAGTATGTAGAGTATAGGGTAAGTTAATGTGTAAATATATAGATGTATGTAAGTATGTAGGAATAATCAAAATCAAATATTTGATTTTAAAAAAAAATTAATTGATGTATAAATATATAGTTAGCTGTAAATATATAAGAATTTTTCAAAATTTAATTGAAAAACATGCAATTAAGTCGATAGGCTTATATATGGGTGGGAGCTTCACTCCCGCATTTTACAATTTCCACCAAAAAATTGTCAACCCCAATGCCTGGAATTTACAAACTTTGTCGTAAAATTGTAGCCCTAGTGATAAAATATTATTACTTTCCAATTATTCTTCATATGACTACGGAGAATGAAACATTCCATTTTTTAAATGATGTTCATATTGACTAGTTTCCAATTCTTACATGATCATATGTCTTTCTAATCCTAACTAACTAATTTCTAATTCTTGTAGATATCGTTGATCTTTCTAATCCTCACTGTAATCTCTATATTTTCCTTAAAACTTAATGGCTTTTTATAGCTATAATATCCCCTCTACATTGTTGTTTATGCTTGCAGAAGCAAGGGATTAGAGACATTTCAAGATTTTGTGTGAAGGTCCCAAGGATTGGGAGTAAGTATTTCATACACTTGCTTTGGGAAAGTGGGTTGTTTGAGGCCTATAAATTGTTAATTTTGTCATTTTGAGGGCTCAGATCTAAAATACCATGGGGCAATTTTTTGATATATTAAAATGGAGGCAAATATCTGGAAGTGCATTTTATTTTGTAAGTTCTTAGGAAATTTTTTGAGAAAGGAATTTAATTTAGTTGTTGGAAGCCTAATTGGGTTATTAGGCCTAATAGGCAGGTTAAAAGTGTTTTCTTAACAATTGAGTGTGTGGGACTTAGAAACCTGGCTTTTTTGGATTGAAAATTAGTTCAGACCTTTTGGCAGTCATAGAGAATAGATAAAGGTAAATCCAAGTTTGGGTCTTTGGACCTACTGAATGGATTAAGGAGCATTAGGGATAAGCCTTATTTGATGGGGCTTTTATAAATTCAACATAAACACCTTTGAGACTTCCATCCACCACCCTATCCTTGTAGGGGTTTAAAATCTTTATAAGATGGTGCTAACATGATGTTGGCAAAGGGTAGATACAATGTAAAGGTGGTCCATATCATGTGCCCTAAGGAGGTCGGCCTATATAAAAATGATGAACATAAATAAACCATGATCATGATTGCATCATCAAGAGATTTATTATCTCTATAAAACATTAAAATAATATAGTGAAAAACTTACCAATGGGTAATAATAATTTCCCCCTTCAATGTG
Source organism: Cupressus sempervirens (assembly GCA_028749045.1). NCBI lineage: Eukaryota > Viridiplantae > Streptophyta > Pinopsida > Cupressales > Cupressaceae > Cupressus > Cupressus sempervirens. Next base: position 219,854,661 of record CM053790.1, read on the forward strand.
ACCCTATAATGTCTCTTATCTATTTTGATGTTAACTCTTCTAATCTTTAGACCCTTGCAATTATTGAGGAACAATAACATTTTCTTCAATCATAGATGTTAACTCTTCTAATCTTTAGACCCTTGCAATTTTTGAGGAACAATAACATTTTCTATCACCTCTATGTTTAAAGTTAGACCACAATCTAGCAAGTCTCTTCCTATTTTCTTCTTCGCTTTTATTATCTGACATGATTCAACAAACCATGGGAAAATAAAATCGAGCTATCAAATCTTTGGTTTACAACCATTACAAACTAAGTAAAACGATGTTGCAAGTACACTAATCGCCCTAGACCTAGTTATATATGGAACTTGAAATATTAGTTATGAAATGATGTATTAGTATAATATACCAAATTGAAATACTTAAACATAGAAAAAAAATTAAACAAAGCAAAAATATTGATCCAAAACCACCTTAGACATGAAAAAATATATGACTAATTTATATAAAAATAGTTTGATTCAAAGAAAATTATAAGTCAAGAACTATATCAAACTATAGAAGACCAGGGGAAAGAAGAATAACATCATAATAAGACATTGAAATTAGAAGTATATAACATGCAATAGCAAGTTTTATTATGCAATTGGTCTATAAAAGATTAAAGAGCTTGGATGTGCAAATGCCTATGCTAGGTTTGTGTTCAACCACTAAGCTAGCTAACTCACTAATTTGTTAACTAACCTCATTATTGATAGTTGAATGGATGTTGCTCTTTGATTCAAAAACTAAAACACAATTTAAATTAGACATTTATAAGTAAATCAAATGATAGATTGTAAAAAATAGTGTTATTATTAATTCATAAATATTATCAAGAATGATTTTCAAGAAAAGAACAATACACATAATTATAACAAAGAACAATACACATGATTAATGTGGTTTTTGGTAAATTTTATAAGAACTTTGTCATAGATTACAATGGACACCAACATTGATGTGGTTACAAATTCTATGAGGGAGCCAAAGGGTATTTCAAAGTGAGGGCTCATGTTTCTCTTGACTATATTTCCTTTCTTTATCAATAGTGTATTTAATTGAGCTACAATGGCTCTAGGTCTGGACATGACAACCCATATTGGGAGCAATTTTAATGTGAGCTTGGTGGAAGAAAAATCTACTGATTTGAACTTTTAACATTTATAATATTAGTATCAAAGATAATACATTCTACAGTTTATGTGATGCTTAATTTTAACTGTGTATGTTTTATCTATCAAAAATTTATGACCAAGGCAATGTGTGTGTGTGTGTGTGTGTGTGTGTGTGTGTGTGTGTGTGTGAGAGAGAGAGAGAGAGAGAGAGAGAGTTGCCATCAGAATGCAGAAAGCTATCTCATTTTTTAATCAATGTTTCATCCATCATTCTAATGATAGATCACAATTAGTATGATTTGAAAATTGGATTAAAATATTAAGACAATCTAATCTAGAAATTACATCAAATTTATTTATATTATGAATTAAGAAATCTCATGTCATTAACCTTAGATAAACTATGTTATAGACAAAAAGCTATTATCAAACAAACATTTTTGTGAATGACATCAATATATTTCTAGAAATATAAGTAGCACCAAACAAGTTGATTAATGTGTTTAGGATCATTATGTTGTTCGATTTGTTTTCCTTTCGACCCAATAAGATCATGTGGACCAAGAGTCAAGTGCATGAATCAACATTGGTCAAAGGCCCTAAGGGGAAGGCCCCAAGGCCACTCTTCAATAAATTACATCAACATTTGGAACCACTCCTTTAAAATAATCATCATTTAGCATTTCAACTTAATATGTCCAAATGATTATTATTCTTAACATTTGGAACTAATTCTCTACAATAAACATCATTTAGCAGTCATGAGATAATCAAATGAGAGGAAACGGTTGAGATCTTAGATTGACACAAATTTTAAATGATCATAGGAAATGATGGGAATGTGAATAGAAAGAAACTAGAAAGAAATTATGTACAAATGAAGGTATAAAAGGATGATTTTGGTGTACTCAACATTCAATATGTACATATCATCATTTGAGATCAAATGGGCGCGTGGGATTATACACGCAGTGGACAATAAAGAAGGGAATTAAATATACCAAGGAGGTCCCAAGGCTCACACTTGTTGAGGCTCACTTCAACAATGGCCCTTCTTGTGAAAATGCTATCTAAAACCTTTCTTTTGAGATAATGTGTTATGAGCTCTTCATAAGTGTGATGGAACTTGAACCCAAGAGGCAGTTGTGCATCACTAATATCATGATTGTAACCAAAGTTAAGAGCATTTATTATTGAATTCTCTTCTCATTCTATCCACTTAGTCTTTTGCAAAATCTAATATGTGGGTTGTGGGGAGATTGTAACACCCCACTTGGGAACCCAAAAGAAATAAACCTAATATGTTACAAATTTTACTTAACTATTTTTTTTAAGTTTAAACAACACATGATAACAATACGGAAGTAATACATACACAACAAGTACACATAAGCAATTACAAATACAGTTTTCGTTCCTAAAGGGGTCCTTCATGTTGAGTTATGTTTAACAAGTTTATAATAATTAGTCTAAGTCTCAAGTACATGTTCATGATCACAAAGAAATAACAAATACATTATCTCATCAGTAAATGCATGAATACAACTAATACAATGAGAACATGTAAAATGACTAACATCCACTACACATGTCGTAGGGTATGCAAGAATAGATACAAGTACATCATAATACAAGATACATGATAACATACATACATCAACTAAATAGAAGTCTCTGAGATGAGAATAAGAATGATAATGGTATAACTACATCTATGAGCATGCAACATCTATCAAACTGAGGGGGACCCAAATGGTAAAAAGACACTACCTCTCGACCACGTGGTCACCTAATCAAGCTTCCATTCCCATCGTGCAGAAGAGATAATGTACGATCCACACAAAGATAATCAAATCATAAAATAATCCTACGTAAGGAATCCTGATAGCCAAATCTACCTCAAAGGTACAGAAACTACTAATAAAGAAAGACAACCAAAGTCAAACTAACCACTCAACCAATCATACACCACATACCAAGGTTAACATCAAACACCAAGTTAACATCCAAATACCAGATACAATATAGTATCAAATCAAGATGAAGTCAATGAAAGGTATCCACCTTAAGTCAAAGGCCACATGTCCAAGAATAATAATCAACAGATAGCAACTATCATCGTTAAAAGAAAATCACCAACAATAAGTACACCCACAATAAATAGTTGACACTCACCAATAAAAGTCAACTGTCAACAATAAATGACATTCAATCAACAAGTAATAACTCACAATAAATACACCATCCCAAGTAATATCCAACAAGTACACCACAAGAGACAAATATTAAAAAACCATTAAGGAGACTCAAGCTACATACCAGGGAGTGTAATCACATAGTTACTTTGGACTGGTAACTCAAAGATTTAAAAGATTAAATATAAATGTCTAATTTATGAAGTTGGATAAAAAGAGAATTAAAATATTAAAAGATTAAAGATTTAATATTGTTTTATAATAATTATTTAATTGATTAATTTTTTGGAGTTGCATTTAAATAATGAGTTTTAATTATTATTACAATTTTAAATAATAAACCATGTTTTAAATAGTGCTTGCACTAATTATTAAAGTGGAGGAAAAGAAAATAAAAAGAATGTTTTAATTAAAAAGTTGTGTAAGTGTGCATGAAAGGATTAAACAATTAAAATAATTTAATATATTTTAATAAAGTTATTGGCGTTTAAAATATGGGAGAATAGAAACCCTAGTTAGGGTTATAGTTCTTTACTAGGGGGTTGGTAGTTCATTTCAAGGACACATAGTTTTTGTGGAACAAAATTTGGAATTAGAGCAAAAAAATTGTTGAATGTTTCGGAGGGTTTGGATTTGCATGCATTCACAAATTGTCTCAAATTTAATTATTCTTTTGATGTAGGGTTTGAAAATCCATGGAAGAATTTTATTGAAAGATCTGTCTACTTCGTGTCTTCTTGAGTGTTTGCATAATGCTTATTAATTTAATGTATTGATTTTTGGATAAAGAATTATGTTGTAGATTTTGAAAAGGAAAACTTATTGATCAAGAAAACTTGTCTGACGAAACTTGTAGAAAAATATAGAAAAATATTATATGGTTGTATTCTTTTAAACTCTTTCTAATATAGGGAAAAATCAATTATAAAAATTTGGAAGAAAACAACAAATTGAATTGTTAGGGTTTCAACTTTAAATTTTCTATTAGAACCATGTGTTTATCAAAAAAAATTAAATTAGACTTCTAAATTAAGTCTTATAAATTAAAGCACATATTTAATTAGTTTTTAATTAATTAAATATTCTCATATTTTAATATTTTTTAATCAAACTATATTTAATAATTCTCAATATTATATGATTAACCCAAATATTATAATTATATTATTTGCCAAATAGATCACATAGTCAAATCCACATAAAAGCAACATTATCAAAACTCAAAATTAAACAACTCAGGCAAAGATAAACTCATGGGTTAAAAAGGGTAGAAATTCAAATACATGTCCTCCTTCTCAAGACAAGTAATTAGGCTATGACTAGGAGTGGACCTGAATATTAATTCATCATTCTTACCATTGAGTTATTGCGATAGGGTATGCTCATCCTACCAATTTAGGGAAGTCAATGCACAGTGCTTGCAAATTTGTATAAAAGATGAGCATGCACATATGCATATATATATCTAAGCTAAATAGACAATGGTAGGAAGTGGTACATCATGTAGATCCTGACTAGCAGGTGACTACGACTCTCTTCCTCAACCATATCAGGCACATCAAACATAAATGTAAAACAGACACACACCATACACATGCAAGTATGGGGTAAGTATAATAGTAAATCCTAAATATAAATAACATCATATTCTAAAATGAATATCTCATCATCATTGTAGACACCTAAATTTGATTACACCACTTTAGTAATCCTATTTAGTTATCTCTAAAGGCATCATTAATTAAATTCCTATTTAATTAATCTTTTGCCATCCTTAGCTGATTAATTTAATTAATCATCTATAGTCCTAATTGATAAATCAAATAACCTATTATTTATCAATTAAATCCTATTCTTCTATCTAATTCCAAAAATCCCCATTTATTAAATAAATCTATTTGATAAATAAAATCCTCAAATCTAAAAACCCCTAACTTATCCCTAATCCTCCATTTAGCCTAATCCACCCCATCCACCCATACTAACCAAGCTTAGCCACTAACTCACCCACCCTCATTAATGCCATCCACTTGCACATCTCTAACATCTCTAATCTAATCCTAAACCCAAGCCTAATCCACCCCCTAATGTTGTCACATTCCCTAAGCAAGTTTAAGACTTTCCCAAACCAAACCAAAGTCTCCCCTCAAAAATCCCAACCACCAAGTCATGAGTGCTCTTACAAAACCATAAAAGACTCTTACAAGCCCACTCATGACTCTTACATCCATCTTCCACACTCGTCCCTCTTCCACACTCATCCCTCTTACATCTCTCTTACATACTCAACCCCACTCATCATGCCTTTAACCAACCCTTTACCCTACCCTCTCACACTCATCCTCCTTGTGACAAGTGCCACCTTCCCATTGGTGCTAAACAAGCACAATCCATGTGCTCTCCTTTGAGTGCATCCTAGCCCTCCTTAAGCCTTCATCTCTCCTTGCATCTTTACGCCGAGAGGCGTTCTATACAATGGTAGCACAAATGCCCAGCACGGGAATATGCCAAGATTCCTTGTCAATAAAAAAGAATTGGGAGCAGTTACAAACTTCCAAATTAAATATTAAAAAGGAATTCCCAAAATAATAGCTGGCTGAAATAATAGAAAGCCAAATGGAGGCCGAAATAATAGGCCCGAAAAAGTAGGGCCCGAAAAAGTAGGACCCGAAAAAATAGGGCCCGAAAAAATAGGGGCGAAATAATTTCAATATGAATTTTTTTTTTGTTAAATATAATTTTGCATGCACATTCATGCTTATTTTTTGTGGGGAGTGGGGGAATTTGAAACAAATTCGTGGAATGTGAAGAGACGTCTGTTGGGGGATATGAGGAGCCTCTCAGAAGTTATAAAACCAAGGCTCCTCATTTCATTTTCATTTTATGTTTTTGCAGGAAGGAAGAGGTGGAGGTTATTGGAGGATTAGATTGGAGTTTTTGAATAGGAGTAAATTGAAGTTTTGGAGTAACATTTTTGCAGGTGAGATTTCTATTTTTTATTTACATTTTCATTTAGATTTAGATGTAGATGTAAATTGAAATTCAAAATTAGTTATAATATTCTACTTTGATTTAGATTTCAATTTTAATTAATTTCAATTTGGTTGGCTCTCCTCCACAACAAACAGTGTATTGTGTATTTAATGGGTGCATTGGAATGCAGATTATCAGCCTAATGGCCAATCTCCAGTTTCCTCCACAAGCAAACCAATCTTTGGAAAGATCCCTCTTCCGAACCGAAAGGATGTGGCAGATTTCTCTCCTCCCCGGCCTCTGAAAACAGAGGAAATTCCCAATATAGTTGCTGATTTTCGAAATGCTGCCAGGAATGCAATAGATGCAGGTTTTTTTTTTATTATGATCTATCTTGGTTTGAAGAAGAGAATGTTCCTTTTGTTGACATAATCAGTCCTTTTACGAACAGGGTTTGACGGTGTTGAGATCCATGGGGCGCATGGGTACCTTGTGGACCAGTTCATGAAGGACAGCGTGAATGATCGAACAGATGGCTATGGCGAAACATTGAAAAATTGTTGCAGATTTGAACTTGAAGTTGTGGAAGCAGTGGTGGAGGAAATCGGAGCAGAGCATGTGGGAATTCGGCTTTCTCCATTTTCGGATCATGCAGAAGCGTATGACTCAAATCCAGAGGCACTGGGACTTCACATGGCAGAGGCTCTGAATAAATATAAGATATTGTACACTCATTTCTTTGAGCCCAGGATTGATAATTCGCAGACGACAATAGCGAGTGAAAAGAGCCTGATTCCCATAAGAACAGCATTCAAGGGAAAATTTTTGGCTACAGGGGGTTATGATCGGGATGATGGTAACGAAGCTATTTCCAGTGGCAAGGAAGATTTGATTGCTTATGGCCGACTATTCTTGGTAAATGATATTTCTATTGTATATTCCCATGCCCAGCACGGGAAGTTTTAATCTATACAGTTCATTTTGTGCATTTAGTGCACAAAATAAAGAATGCATATGCAATCAATTTTTTTTATCAATCTTTATGATACCTTTTTTTTAAAAATAGAAAATAAAAAATAGAAAATAGAAATTATTCTTTTATGTATTTAGAAAAAAATTAGAAAGATTTTGTGTATGTAAAAAATTAAAAGAATTCTATATACATCTAGATTTTTTGAAAAGAATTCTATTTACATCTAGATATTTTGATTGAAATAACCATAATGTAAAAACAAAATATAAAATAGAAATGTTAATATATGTATGTAGAAAAAATTAGAAAGATTGCATGCATCTAAAAAAATTCTATTTACATCTAGATTTTTTTAGAATGAAAAAAAATGGATAATAGAAATATCAGTTGCATGTTTGTAGAAATAAATTAGAAAAACATGTATCTAGAAATTAAAAAGATTCTATATGTGTCTAATTTTTAGATTTTACTTTATTCTAAACTAATTATTGATGGATATATATTTTTAAAATATTTATGTAGTTTAAAGTTTAGATTTTAATTAATTTGTATACAAATAGGAAAAAGAATAAATATTTTATATATATGTAGATTAATTTCTATTTTTAAAATTTACAAGTAAATGAGTACTTTATTCATTTAAAGTAAACAAGTTTTTAAGTAATATATTTTTATTTTAGAAATATATTAATCATAATGTTCATTTATTATTACTTATTTAATATACTTACTCTCAAATCTAAGACAATAGAAATGATATTTTATTAACTTCGAAATAGGGAAGTGTTAAGCAAGTTCGTTTACAAAAATACCAAAAATATATTTGGTCTTTGATCAAATTGGATTTAATATTAGAAATATAAATATGATCATTAACAATTAAGCTAAATTTAGTTCAAAACAATAATATTATTTAAATTTAAATAATTTTTTTTGAAAAGAATTCTATTTACATCTACATATTTTGATTGAAATAACCATAATGTAAAAACAAAATATAAAATAGAAATGTTAATATATGTATGTAGAAAAAATTAGAAAGATTGCATGCATCTAAAAAAATTCTATTTACATCTAGATTTTTTTTAAATGGGAAAAAATGGACAATAGAAATATCAGTTGCATGTTTGTAGAAATAAATTAGAAAAACATGTATATAGAAATTAAAAAGATTCTATATGTGTCTAATTTTTAGATTTTACTTTATTCTAAACTAATTATTGATGGATATATATTTTAAAAATATTTATGTAGTTTAAAGTTTAGATTTTAATTAATTTGTATGCAAATAGGAAAAAGAATAAATATTTTATATACATGTAGATTAATTTCTATTTTTAAAATTTACAAGTAAATGAGTACTTTATTCATTTAAAGTAAGCAAGTTTTTAAGTAATATATTTTTATTTTAGAAATATGTTAATCATAATGTTCATTTATTATTACTTATTTAATATACTTACTCTCAAATCTAAGACAATAGAAATGATATTTTATTAACTTCGAAATAGGGAAGTGTTAAGCAAGTTCGTTTACAAAAATACCAAAAATATATTTGGTCTTTGATCAAAGTGGAGTTAATATTAGAAATATAAATATGATCATTAACAATTAAGCTAAATTCAATTCAAAACAATAATATTATTTAAATTTAAATAAAATAAGCCATGTTTACTTTGAAACATCAAACAACTAATTAACTAATACAATAATTAAAATAAATGAATCTATTATGACATAGAAAAATATTTTCGAAGTATAATTTCTTTGTTTTTGAATCAATATGAGTTTTTTTTTCTACTTGAAAAGATAAACCATCCTAATTGTCATCCTTAGTTAACCCTAACAACAACCCCTACCTTAGCCCTAGCCCCAACAATGATGTACAATATAACTATAATCCAACATTAAACTATAATTATAGCACTAAAACATATCCCTATTGATATTCTAAACTCTAATCATAACGAAAATCTCAGTCCAAACCATAATCTAAACCAAAAACCTACACACTAATATTGGTTATAGTCCTAACCCTAAAATCTAACCCTTAACCATAATGTAAAAACAAACTCCAAAATATTGATCAAAATCCTAAACCTACCTATATGGATAACCATGATATTAAACTCTAAATCCAATCCCAAGGTCCTAACCATGGTGTAAACCTATAACCAAACTCTTAAAAAATTTACTAATCCCTGATCCTAATCACATTCCCAACTTTAAACTTGAACCATAAACCATAGTTGTAACCATAATCATAAACTTAAACAAAACCCTAACCCTAAAGGTACAATCATAAAATTAATAATAGCTTAGACCCTAATCCTAGCACAAACCACAATCATGACCAAATATAAATCTTCACCTTACACCTAATCATAATTTCAATGTTAACCCTAACATTAGTTTCAATCCTACCATGATATGAACCCTAATATAGACTTCACCTTGATCCTCACACTAATCTTAAGTCTAATTAAACCCTGACTAAAACCTAATCTAAATGATATATCTAACTATAATCCTAACTGTAATTATCATACAACCCAATGCTAACCCTCATGTATATTTAATCCCTAATCTTAACTCTAAATATTCTATAAACTCTAGAATTGACCTTGATTCTAACCATAGCACGAAAGGTGGGGACCCCCACTACATGGCACAATTCTGGGTCTTGGAGCCTTGCGAAAGCACTACAGAGTGAGGAAATGTCAGAAAGGTGACATGTAGTAGCATGACGCAATTTTGGGCTTTAGAGCATTGCAGAAACAATGCAGCGTAAGGAGGCGCTAGAATGGAGACTCATGGAAAGAAGAGGAAAGACATTCATGTTGCTGGCAAAAAACTATGAAAAGAGATAACATGATGTCTTAACCTCCCAAAAAAAATGCAAGGTTGATCCCAAGGGGGAATTTGGTTTCCCCAAAAATGAATGATGGTCATCGATGAAGGTCTTCCTCTCGAAATAGACGGCATAGATGCATCGTGAATCCTCACCAATGAAGGATTAAGTTGCAACCGTCAATGTATATTCTCCCCTCAAAAAGGATGACTGAGATGCAACGAGGAAACTCCTCCCAATGAAGGATTAAGTCACATTCGTCGATCAAGATTGGCTTTATTTCCAATGGATGACTCAGATGTAGTGAAGAGATTCCTCCCAACAAACGAAGCAGATAGCACAAAAGGTGTGAACCCCCTCCATGTGGCACAATTTTGGGTCTCAAAGACTCATGAGAGCATTGTGGAGTGAGGAAATGTTGGAAAGGCAATGCGTGGTAGCATGATGCAATTTTGGGCTTCAGAGAATTGAAGAAACAATGTAGCATGACGATGCATCAGAATGGAGATGCATGGCAGCATCTTGTGCAATTCTAGGCTTTAGAGTGTTTCGAAGACACTAGTGTATAAAGAAATGTTAGAATGGGAATGCATGGCAACATCTTGCACTTTTGGGAAGATGGGAAGATAGCTCACGAAGAAATAAGAGTTATTGAATCTCGCAGCATGAATCAACCCAACCAAGAAAAAATGATCCAGTGTGGTCAATGAAGAAATCGAGCCAACACAAAATGTTAGCCGCCAACTTTAGCGATGTTAACCCTCTGCAAAGAACCTATCCCATTTAAGGTCTCTCAGATTAGACATCAGTGATGGGTTGAATAGGGGGAAAAAATAGCACACAATGCCCTCCTAAATGAAATTCTAAATGTAACACTAATAACCATGGTCCTACTTCTTTCCCTAACCTTATCCATGAGCATGGGAATATACATATTATTATATAGGGCACCTTATATAATAATAAATATAATCTAAAATCCCAACCCTTACTCCCCTCCTAAATATAACTGTGACCATAAGAAAACTTCTAAATATAACCCTTCCTCTAACTCTAGCCTTAACCATGAGCATAACCCTAGCCTTAACCATGAGCATAACTCTAACTCTAGATCTGACTCTACCATAATTGGACACTAACCCTAACCCTAACCTTAATTTTGATCCTAACTCAAACCCTAACCCTAACTCTAACCTTAACCTTGATTCAAACCTTAACCCTAACCCTAACCCTGGCCTTACTATAACCCTAACCCTAATCATAACCATAACCATAACTCTAACCCTAACCTTAACCATGACCATAACTCTAACCCTAACCTTAACCATAAACATAACTCTAATCTGAACCTTAACCATAACTCTAATGATAACCATAACCATAATTCTATCCTTGACCTTAACCATAGCTCAAACCCTAACCCTAACTCCAACCCTAAACCTAATGCTAACCCTAACCCTAATTCTATCCCTAAGGTTAACATTAACTGTAATGTTAACTTTGTCCCTAACCATATATCTACGTATGACTATAACATTTTACATTACAATATCCCAAATTTTATTTTTTTTTATCTAAATTAAATTCCTTATATTAAATTAAAAGATATATTTGACTCAAACCCTAACCCTAACCCTATCCCCACTATAACCCTAACCATAACCATAATGATGACTCTAACCCTAACCTTAACCATGAGCATTACTCTAAACCTAACATTAACCATAAGCATAACTCTACCCCTAACTCTAACCCTAATTCTAACTCTACCATAATTGGATTCTAACCCTATCCCTAACCCTAACTATAAGCATAAGTCTAACCCTAGCCTTAACCATGAGCATAACTCTAACTTTGGATTTGACTCTACGATAATTGGACTCTAACCTTAACCCTAACCTTAATTTTGATCCTAACTCAAACCCTAACCCTTTAAACTCTAACCTTAACCGTGACTCAAACCTTAACCCTAACCCTAACGTTAGCCTTACTATAACCCTAACACTAATCCTAATCATAACCATAACCATAACTCTAACCCTAACCTTAACCATGACCATAACATTAACCCTAACCTTAACCATAAACATAACTCTAATCTAAACCATAACCATAACTCTAACAATAACCATAACCATAACTCTATCCCTAACCTTAACCATAGCTCAAACCCTAACCCTAACTCCAACCCTAACTCTAATGCTAACCCTAACCCTAATTCTATCCCTAAGGTTAACATTAACTATAATGGTAACTTTGTCCCTAACCATATATCTATGTATGACTATAACATTTTACATTACAATATCCCAAAAATAAAAAATATATTTTTAATCTATATTAAACTCCTTATATTAAATTTTTAAAAATATTTTGAAGCATAATTTTATACTAACTTCATACAACTCTAATTAAAAATTAATTAACAATTTTATAGTAACCTTATCAAAATAAAAAATAAAAAGTAAATATTTTTCCTATTGCGCCGCGACTGCTACTAGCTATATATACCTCTATATATATTACGCCGAGATTAATCGTTCTCGAGGCGCCTATTTTTATTTTCATCAATCCCAACTTCGATTAAAATAACTTTGGGATTAAATAAAAATAGGCGCCTCGAGAACGATTACTCTCTGCGTAATATATATAGAGGTATATATAGCTAGTGGCAATCGCGACGCAATAGGAAAAATATTTACTTTTTATTTTTTATTTTGATAAGGTTACTATAAAATTGTTAATTAATTTTTAATTAGAGTTGTATGAAGTTAGTATAAAATTATGCTTCAAAATATTTTTAAAAATTTAATATAAGGAGTTTAATATAGATTAAAAATATATTTTTTATTTTTGGGATATTGTAATGTAAAATGTTATAGTCATACATAGATATATGGTTAGGGACAAAGTTACCATTATAGTTAATGTTAACCTTAGGGATAGAATTAGGGTTAGGGTTAGCATTAGAGTTAGGGTTGGAGTTAGGGTTACGGTTTGAGCTATGGTTAAGGTTAGGGATAGAGTTATGGTTATGGTTATTGTTAGAGTTATGGTTATGGTTTAGATTAGAGTTATGTTTATGGTTAAGGTTAGGGTTAATGTTATGGTCATGGTTAAGGTTAGGGTTAGAGTTATGGTTATGGTTATGATTAGGGTTAGTGTTAGGGTTATAGTAAGGCTAACGTTAGAGTTATGCTCATGGTTAAGGCTAGGGTTAGAGTTATGCTTATAGTTAGGGTTAGGGATAGGATTAGAGTCCAATTATGGTAGAGTTAGAATTAGGGTTAGAGTTAGGTGTAGAGTTATGTTTATGGTTAAGGTTAGGGTTACGGTTAAGGTTTGAGTCAAATATTATTTTAAATTTAATATAAGGAGTTTAATTTAGATAAAAATATATATTTTATTTTTGGGATATTGTAATGTAAAATGTTATAGTCATACATAGATATATGGTTAGGGACAAAGTTAGGGTAAGGGTTTGAGCTAGGGTTAAGGTTAGGGTTAGGGTTAGATTCTAATTATGGTAGAGTTAGATTTATGGTTAGAGTTAGGGGTAGGGTTAAGGTTAGTGTTAGGATTAAAATTAGGGTTAAGATTAGGATTAGAGTTAGGGTTAGGATTAGGGTTATAGATAGGGTTAGGGTTAGGGTTAGGGTAAGGTTCTAGGTTAGGGTTAGGGCTAGGGTCAGGTTTAGGGTTAGAGTATGAGTTAGGGTTAGAGTTTGAGTTAGGGTTAGGGTTATAGTTTGAGTTAGGGGTAGACAGAGCATTATAATTTGGGTTAGGATTAGGCTTAGGTTTAGGGTTTGAGTTTGAGTTATGGTTAGAGTTAGGGTTAGAGCTAGAGCTAGAGTTAGAGTTAGGGTTAGAATTAGGGTTAGTTTTAGGGTTTGAGTTACCAATAGAGTTAATTTTACAATTGGGTTAATGTTAGAGTTAGGGTTAGGGTTAGAGTTTTGAGTCAAGGTTAGGGTTAGAGTTAGGGTTAGGGTTAAAATTAAAATCCAATTATGGTAGAGTTAGATTTACAGTTAGAGTTATGGGTAGGGGTAGGGTTACGCTTACATTTAGGGTTAGAGTTAGATTTAGGGTTAGGGTTAGGGTTAGGGTTAGGTTTATATTTAGAGTTAGGGTTATATATAGAGAGAGTTATATCAATGTTAAGGTTAGGGTAAGGGGATTGAGTCAGGGTTAAGGTTAGAGTTAGGGTTACGGTTAGGGTTTCAGTCAGGATTAAAGTTAGGGTTAGGGTTAGAGTCTAATTATGGTAGAGTTAGATTTACAGAAAGAGTTAGATTTAGGGTTAGAGTTAGGGGTAGGGTTAGGGTTAGGGTTAGGGTTAGGGTTAGAGATAGGGGTAGACAAAGGGTTAGGCTTAGGCTTAGGGTTAGGGTTAGGGTCAAGGTTAGGGTTAGGTTTAGGGTTAGAATATGAGTTACGGTTAGAGTTTGAGGTATAGTTAGGGCTATAGTTTGAGTTAGGGGTAGACAGAGTATTAGAATCCTAGCTACGATTAGCGTTAGGTTTTGGGTTACAGTTAAGGTTAGAGTTAGGTTTAGGGTTATAGTTATAGTTAGGGTTAAAGTCCAATTATGGTAGAGTTAGATTCAGGGTTATAGTTAGTGGTAGGGATAGGGTTACAATTATAGTTAGGGTTAGGGTTAGGGTTAGAGTTAGAGGAAGGGTTATATTTAGAAGTTTTCTTATGGTTGCAGTTATAGTTAGGAGGGGAGTAAGGGTTGGGATTTTAGATTATATTTATTATTATATAAGGTGCCCTATATAATAATATGTATATTCCCACGCTCATGGATAAGGTTAGGGAAAGAAATAGGACTGTGGTTATTAGTGTTACATTTAGAATTTCATTTAGGAGGGCATTGTGTGCTATTTTTTCCCCCTATTCAACCCATCACTGATGTCTAATCTAAGAGACCTTAAATGGGATAGGTTCTTTGCAGAGGGTTAACATCGCTAAAGTTGGCGGCTAACATTTTGTGTTGGCTTGGTTTCTTCATTGACCACGTTGGATCATTTTTTCTTGGTCGGGTTGATTCATGCTGCGAGATTTGATAACTTTTATTTCTTCGCGAGCTATCTTCCCATCTTCCCAAAAGTGCAAGATGTTTCCATGCATTCCCATTCTGACATTTCTTTATATGCTAGTGTCTTCAAAACACTCTAAAGCCTAGAATTGCACAAGATGCTGCCATGCATCTCCATTCTGATGCATCGTCATGCTACATTGTTTCTTCAATTCTCTGAAGCCCAAAATTGCATCATGCTACCACGCATTGCCTTTCCAACATTTCCTCACTCCATAATGCTTTCATGAGTCTTTAAGACCCAAAATTGTGCCACATGGAGGGAGTTCACACCTTTTGTGATATCTGCTTCGTTTGTTGGGAGGAATCTCTTCACTACATCTTAGTCATCCATTGGAAATAAAGCCAATCTTGATCGACGAATGTGACTTAATCCTTCATTGGGAGGAGTTTCCTCGTTGCATCTCAGTCATCCTTTTTGAGGGGAGAATCTACATCGACGGTTGCAACTTAATCCTTCATTGGTGAGGATTCACGATGAATCTATGCCGTCTATTTCGAGAGGAAGACCTTCATCGATGACCATCATTCATTTTTGGGGAAACCAAATTCCCCCTTGGGATCAACCTTGCATTTTTTGTGGGAGGTTAAGACATCATGTTATCTCTTTTCATATTTTTTTGCCAGCGACATGAATGTCTTTCCTCTTCTTTCCATGAGTCTCCATTCTAGCGCCTCCTTAAGCTGCATTGTTTCTGCAATGCTCTAAAGCCCAAAATTGCATCATGCTACTACATGTCACATTTATGACATTTCCTCACTCTGTAGTGCTTTCGCAAGGCTCCAAGACCCAAAATTGTGCCATGTAGCGGGGGTCCCCACCTTTCGTGCTATGGTTACAATTTAGATTTTAGGGTTATGGTTAGAATCAAGGTCAATTCTAGAGTTTATAGAATATTTAGAGTTAAGATTAGGGATTAAATATACATGAGGGTTAGCATTGGGTTGTATGATAATTACAGTTAGGATTATAGTTAGATATATCATTTAGATTAGGTTTTAGTCAGGGTTTAATTAGACTTAAGATTAGGGTGAGGATCAAGGTGAAGTCTATATTAGGGTTCATATCATGGTAGGATTGAAACTAATGTTAGGGTTAACATTGAAATTATGATTAGGGGTAAGGTGAAGATTTATATTTGGTCATGATTGTGGTTTGTGTTAGGATTAGGGTCTAAGCTATGATTAATTTTATGATTGTACCTTTAGGGTTAGGGTTTTGTTTAAGTTTATGATTATGGTTACAACTATGGTTTATGGTTCAAGTTTAAAGTTGGGAATGTGATTAGGATCAGGGATTAGTAAATTTTTTAAGAGTTTGGTTATAGGTTTACACCATGGTTAGGACCTTGGGACTGGATTTAGAGTTTAATATCATGGTTATCCATATAGGTAGGTTTAGGATTTTGATCAATATTTTGGAGTTTTTTTTTACATTATGGTTAAGGGTTAGATTTTAGGGTTAGGACTATAACCAATATTAGTGTGTAGGTTTTTGGTTTAGATTATGGTTTGGACTGAGATTTTCGTTATATCAATAGGGATATGTTTTAGTGCTATAATTATAGTTTAATGTTGGATTATAGTTATATTGTACATCATTGTTGGGGCTAGGGTTAAGGTAAGGGTTGTTGTTAGGGTTAACTAAGGATGACAATTAGGATGGTTTATCTTTTCAAGTAGAAAAAAAAACTCATATTGATTCAAAAACAAAGAAATTATACTTCGAAAATATTTTTCTATGTCATAATAGATTCATTTATTTTAATTATTGTATTAGTTAATTAGTTGTTTGATGCTTCAAAGTAAACATGGCTTATTTTATTTAAATTTAAATAATATTATTGTTTTGAATTGAATTTAGCTTAATTGTTAATGATCATATTTATATTTCTAATATTAACTCCAATTTGATCAAAGACCAAATATATTTTTGGTATTTTTGTAAACGAACTTGCTTAACACTTCCCTATTTCAAAGTTAATAAAATATCATTTCTATTGTCTTAGATTTGAGAGTAAGTATATTAAATAAGTAATAATAAATGAACATTATGATTAATATATTTCTAAAATAAAAATATATTACTTAAAAACTTGTTTACTTTAAATGAATAAAGTACTCATTTACTTGTAAATTTTAAAAATAGAAATTAATCTACATATATATAAAATATTTATTCTTTTTCCTATTTGCATACAAATTAATTAAAATCTAAACTTTAAACTACATAAATATTTTTAAAATATATATCCATCAATAAATTGTTTAGAATAAAGTAAAATCTAAAAATTAGACACATATAGAATCTTTTTAATTTCTATATACATGTTTTTCTAATTTATTTCTACAAACATGCAACTGATATTTCTATTATCCATTTTTTTCCATTCTAAAAAAATCTAGATTTAAATAGAATTTTTTTAGATGCATGCAATCTTTCTAATTTTTTCTACATACATATATTAACATTTCTATTTTATATTTTGTTTTTACATTATGGTTATTTCAATCAAAATATGTAGATGTAAATAGAATTCTTTTCAAAAAAAATTATTTAAATTTAAATAACATTATTGTTTTGAACTGAATTTAGCTTAATTGTTAATGATCATATTTATATTTCTAATATTAACTCCAATTTGATCAAAGACCAAATATATTTTTGGTATTTTTGTAAACAAACTTGCTTAACACTTCCCTATTTCAAAGTTAATAAAATATCATTTCTATTGTCTTAGATTTGAGAGTAAGTATATTAAATAAGTAATAAGTAATAATAAATGAACATTATGATTAATATATTTCTAAAATAAAAATATATTACTTAAAAACTTGTTTACTTTAAATGAATAAAGTACTCATTTACTTGTAAATTTTAAAAATAGAAATTAATCTACATATATATAAAATATTTATTCTTTTTCCTATTTGCATACAAATTAATTAAAATCTAAACTTTAAACTACATAAATATTTTTAAAATATATATCCATCAATAATTAGTTTAGAATAAAGTAAAATCTAAAAATTAGACACATATAGAATCTTTTTAATTTCTAGATACATGTTTTTCTAATTTATTTCTACAAACATGCAACTGATATTTCTATTATCCATTTTTTTCCATTCTAAAAAAATCTAGATGTAAATAGAATTTTTTTAGATGCATGCAATCTTTCTAATTTTTTCTACATACATATATTAACATTTCTATTTTATATTTTGTTTTTACATTATGGTTATTTCAATCAAAATATCTAGATGTAAATAGAATTCTTTTCAATAAATCTAGATGTATATAGAATTCTTTTAATTTTTTACATACATAAAATCTTTCTAATTTTTTTATACATACATAAAAGAATAATTTCTATTTTCTATTTTTTTTAAAAAGCTATCATAAAGATTGATAAAAAAATTGATTGCATATGCATTCTTTAGTTTGTGCACTAAATGCACAAAATAAATTGTATATATTAAAACTTCCCATGCTGGGCACGGGAATATACAATAGAAATATCAGTTACCAAGAATAGTCGGCCATAAGCAATCAAATCTTAAACTCTGCAAAATTTCTTGCAAGCAATCTTTGTTCTGTCTTCGGTTGAAAAAAAAAACAATTTCATATCTGAGATTGTTTAGATTGCCCTATTCGATTCAAAAAGCCATGGAAGTCTCCGCAATTACATCTCCAAGAGGCCTAATGTGCCTTGATTCAGTACCCACATGCTTATCTCCACGAAAAACTCTGCACAGGTCCTCCAGTGGCCTCAATTTCGGTCATATGAACAGAATTCTAAATCTAAATGAAATTAATTAAAATTGAAATATAAATCAAAGTAGAATATTATAACTAATTTTGAATTTCAATTTACTTCTACATCTAAATCTAAATGAAAATGTAAATAAAAAATAGAAATCTCACCTGCAAAAATGTTACTCCAAAACTTCAATTTACTCCTATTCAAAAACTCCAATCTAATCCTCCAATAACCTCCACCTCTTCCTTCCTGCAAAAACATAAAATGAAAATGAAATGAGGAGCCTTGGTTTTATAACTTCTGAGAGGCTCCTCATATCCCCCAACAGACGTCTCTTCACATTCTACGAATTTGTTTCAAATTCCCCCACTCCCCGCAAAAAAAAAGCATGAATGTGCATGCAAAATTATATTTAACAAAAAAAAAAATCATATTGAAATTATTTCGCCCCGATTTTTTCGGGCCCTATTTTTTTGGGTCCTACTTTTTCGGGCCCTACTTTTTTGAGCCTATTATTTCGGCTTCCATTTGGCTTCCTATTATTTCGGCCAGCTATTATTTCGAGAATTCTTTTTTAATATTTAATTTGGAAGTTTGTAACTGCTCCCAATTCTTTTTTATTGACAAGGAATCTTGGCATATTCCCGTGCTGGGCATTTGTGCTGCCATTGTATAGAACGCCTCTCGGCGTAACTAGCTATATATACCTCTATATATATTACGCCGAGAGTAATCGTTCTCGAGGCGCCTATTTTTATTTAATCTCAAAGTTATTTTAATTGAAGTTGGGATTAATGAAAATAAAAATAGGTGTCTCGAGAACGATTACTCTCGGCGTAATATATATAGAGGTATATATAGCTAGTGGCAGTCGCGACGCAATAGGAAAAATATTTACTTTTTATTTTTTATTTTGATAAGGTTACTATAAAATTGTTAATTAATTTTTAATTAGAGTTGTATGAAGTTAGTATAAAATTATGCTTCAAAATATTTTTAAAAATTTAATATAAGGAGTTTAATATAGATTAAAAATATATTTTTTATTTTTGGGATATTGTAATGTAAAATGTTATAGTCATACATAGATATATGGTTAGGGACAAAGTTACCATTATAGTTAATGTTAACCTTAGGGATAGAATTAGGGTTAGGGTTAGCATTAGAGTTAGGGTTGGAGTTAGGGTTACGGTTTGAGCTATGGTTAAGGTTAGGGATAGAGTTATGGTTATGGTTATTGTTAGAGTTATGGTTATGGTTTAGATTAGAGTTATGTTTATGGTTAAGGTTAGGGTTAATGTTATGGTCATGGTTAAGGTTAGGGTTAGAGTTATGGTTATGGTTATGATTAGGGTTAGTGTTAGGGTTATAGTAAGGCTAACGTTAGAGTTATGCTCATGGTTAAGGCTAGGGTTAGAGTTATGCTTATAGTTAGGGTTAGGGATAGGATTAGAGTCCAATTATGGTAGAGTTAGAATTAGGGTTAGAGTTAGGTGTAGAGGTATGTTTATGGTTAAGGTTAGGGTTAGAGTAATGCTCATGGTTAAGGTTAGGGTTACGGTTAAGGTTTGAGTCAAATATTATTTTAAATTTAATATAAGGAGTTTAATTTAGATAAAAATATATATTTTATTTTTGGGATATTGTAATGTAAAATGTTATAGTCATACGTAGATATATGGTTAGGGACAAAGTTAGGGTAAGGGTTTGAGCTAGGGTTAAGGTTAGGGTTAGGGTTAGATTCTAATTATGGTAGAGTTAGATTTATGGTTAGAGTTAGGGGTAGGGTTAAGGTTAGTGTTAGGATTAAAATTAGGGTTAAGATTAGGATTAGAGTTAGGGTTAGGATTAGGGTTATAGATAGGGTTAGGGTTAGGGTTAGGGTAAGGTTCTAGGTTAGGGTTAGGGCTAGGGTCAGGTTTAGGGTTAGAGTATGAGTTAGGGTTAGAGTATGAGTTAGGGTTATAGATAGGGTTAGGGTTAGGATTAGAGTATAACTCACAATAAATACACCATCCCAAGTAATATCCAACAAGTACACCACAAGAGACAAATATTAAAAAACCATTAAGGAGACTCAAGCTACATACCAGGGAGTGTAATCACATAGTTACTTTGGACTAGTAACTCAAAGATTTAAAAGATTAAATATAAATGTCTAATTTATGAAGTTGGATAAAAAGAGAATTAAAATATTAAAAGATTAAAGATTTAATATTGTTTTATAATAATTATTTAATTGATTAATTTTTTGGAGTTGCATTTAAATAATGAGTTTTAATTATTATTACAATTTTAAATAATAAACCATGTTTTAAATAGTGCTTGCACTAATTATTAAAGTGGAGGAAAAGAAAATAAAAAGAATGTTTTAATTAAAAATTTGTGTAAGTGTGCATGAAAGGATTAAACAATTAAAATAATTTAATATATTTTAATAAAGTTATTGGCATTTAAAATATGGGAGAATAGAAACCCTAGTTAGGGTTATAGTTCTTTACTAGGGGGTTGGTAGTTCATTTGAAGGACACATAGTTTTTGTGGAGCAAAATTTGGAATTAGAGAAAAAAAATTATTGAATGTTTCAGAGGGTTTGGATTTGCATGCGTTCACAAATTGTCTCAAATTTAATTATTCTTTTGATGTAGGGTTTGAAAATCCATGGAAGAATTTTATTGAAAGATCTATCTACTTCGTGTCTTCTTGAGTGTTTGCATAATGCTTATTAATTTAATGTATTGATTTTTGGATAAAGAATTATGTTGTAGATTTTGAAAAGGAAAACTTATTGATCAAGAAAACTTGTCTGACGAAACTTGTAGAAAAATATAGAAAAATATTATATGGTTGTATTCTTTTAAACTCTTTCTAATATAGGGAAAAATCAATTATAAAAATTTGGAAGAAAACAACAAATTGAATTGTTAGGGTTTCAACTTTAAATTTTCTATTAGAACCATGTGTTTATCAAAAAAAATTAAATTAGACTTCTAAATTAAGTCTTATAAATTAAAGCACATATTTAATTAGTTTTTAATTAATTAAATATTCTCATATTTTAATTTTTTTAATCAAACTATATTTAATAATTCTCAATATTATATGATTAACCCAAATATTATAATTATATTATTTGCCAAATAAATCACATAGTCAAATCCACATAAAAGCAACATTATCAAAACTCAAAATTAAACAACTCAGGCAAAGATAAACTCATGGGTTAAAAAGGGTAGAAATTCAAATACATGTCCTCCTTCTCAAGACAAGTAATTAGGCTATGACTAGGAGTGGACCTGAATATTAATTCATCATTCTTACCATTGAGTTATTGCGATAGGGTATGCTCATCCTACCAATTTAGGGAAGTCAATGCACAGTGCTTGCAAATTTGTATAAAAGATGAGCATGCACATATGCATATATATATCTAAGCTATTGGTACATCATGTAGATCCTGACTAGTAGGTGACTACGACTCTCTTCCTCAACCGTATCAGGCACATCAAACATAAATGTAAAACAGACACACACCATACACATGCAAGTATGGGGTAAGTATAATAGTAAATCCTAAATATAAATAACATCATATTCTAAAATGAATATCTCATCATCATTGTAGACACCTAAATTTGATTACACCACTTTAGTAATCCTATTTAGTTATCTCTAAAGGCATCATTAATTAAATTCCTATTTAATTAATCTTTTTCCATCCTTAGTTGATTAATTTAATTAATCATCTATAGTCCTAATTGATAAATCAAATAACCTATTATTTATCAATTAAATCCTATTCTTCTATCTAATTCCAAAAATCCCCATTTATTAAATAAATCTATTTGATAAATAAAATCCTCAAATCTAAAAACCCCTAACTTATCCCTAATCCTCCATTTAGCCTAATCCACCCCATCCACCCATACTAACCAAGCTTAGCCACTAACTCACCCACCCTCATTAATGCCATCCACTTGCACATCTCTAACATCTCTAATCTAATCCTAAACCCAAGCCTAATCCACCCCCTAATGTTGTCACATTCCCTAAGCAAGTTTAAGACTTTCCCAAACCAAACCAAAGTCTCCCCTCAAA
Organism: Cupressus sempervirens; assembly: GCA_028749045.1. NCBI lineage: Eukaryota > Viridiplantae > Streptophyta > Pinopsida > Cupressales > Cupressaceae > Cupressus > Cupressus sempervirens. The sequence goes on from CM053790.1 coordinate 219,877,765, forward strand.
AATCCCAACCACCAAGTCATGAGTGCTCTTACAAAACCATAAAAGACTCTTACAAGCCCACTCATGACTCTTACATCCATCTTCCACACTCTTCCCTCTTCCACACTCATCCCTCTTACATCTCTCTTACATACTCAACCCCACTCATCATGCCTTTAACCAACCCTTTACCCTACCCTCTCACACTCATCCTCCTTGTGACAAGTGCCACCTTCCCATTGGTGCTAAACAAGCACAATCCATGTGCTCTCCTTTGAGTGTATCCTAGCCCTCCTTAAGCCTTCATCTCTCCTTGCATCTTAGCCCTCCATCCCTCAAGCCCTTAGCCTATAAATTGAATCCCCTCCCAAGCCCTTTTAATCACAACCATTTGAGTAAAGTTATCATGCCCTTTTGAGAGCCAAAAGCCATACCCATACCCTTATAATTCCAAATTGAGAGCTCACAAGGTTACCAATTTGCCATTACCCATCTCCATTGAAGCCATTTTGAGCACTTGAGCATACATCCCCAATCCATAAATAGACACATCCCAAAAACAAGAGAACAAACCTCATTGAGAGAGCCTATCCATGGCTCACATTCTCATTTGAGTTTGTCTTCTCTTTGTCTCTCTTATATGTTATGTTAGTTTAATGTGTAAATGCTTCCATTGAATTAGTATTTCTAGCATATTAGATTAGTGTATACAATCATGAGGACATAATAAACATTTTTGTAAGACATGCCATATGGCATCATCATAAAAGTAATTTCATTAACTAATTAAGAGAAATTAAAGCATCATGTCATTGAAAGTAAGAAATTGTTACAACCTGACATAATCAATTACTCAACATATCAAAGTATTGCATTTCAAATATCAAATAAGGGCTAACACATCTATAGAAGAGTCATATAGAACTTTAACAACTAAGTCTACAATGGTAGAAAAGGAGGGGTATTACAAAGATGTGTTGACTTCTTACTAGGGTGTTAGGAGAGGTGGGAAAACAAGACAGGATTGGATGTGTGGAGAGGCACAAATCAAATATAAATAGAAATGAATCCTATTGCTAGTCTAAAATGTATTCTCTTAGCCTGGTGTGTACATGTGTAAGAAAAGTATTACCATAGACATACTTGCTTGGTGTCGATAGAGTATGTGTATATATCATTATCATTAAAGGAGGGGGAGGGGAGTTTTAAGTTTTGTGGGGAGGGGGTGGGGGGCTATTAAAATATCCTCCTATGATGTATCTCAAAAGGATAAGATAGAGAATACATGTGTGCATGAATGTGTTTGTTGGTAGTAATGGTAGAAAGTAAGTGAATTCAAAATTGGTTCATGGGGGAACAAAAGGAGTTTGTGGGACTATAGATAAGATTGATAAAGGATTATTTCGATTGTCTGGTGCATGATCATATGATGGGAATGAACATGCCTAGGCCTAGTTATTATTTATGATCATAATCAAGGAACTGCATTGTTCAGTGTCTGGTCATTCATGTATGTTTATATTCTTACTCACCTTGGAAAAATCCCAGCTAGTTCTCATCAAATCCCACCTAGCTTTATAAATCAAAACCCCACAAACTAGAATTTAAAAAAAAACCATAATCACAGTCTATGGATATAAAAAATGAATATATGAATGCCATGAGAATGGACATGTTGGACAGTTGGAGAAAGGGGTTGCATTTGTGTTGATGGGAAGTCATCCCAAATAGATTGAGGCCACAAATTGTGCTTGTCAAATGCAACAAGGGTTACAATGTTGTTAGGGCATAATTGATGGTATTTTTGCATAGATTTTTAGCGATTTCAAGCAATTTTATTTTTAAATAAAATCAAGTTTGAATCTAGGCAATTTCATTTTCAAAGACACATAAATTAGGTTTCAACAATTTCATTTTCAAATCACATAAATCAAGTTTCAAAAAAATTTATTTATAAATCACATAAACTTGAAGTAGTACACGTCCTTACCCAAGTAGTATTGATGATATGTGGGCTTGCAACATTGAGTGGCTCACATGGAAAGTTGTTGCTCAAACCTCACACTGGTTGAATCGTGTCTTTCCCACGTAGACAACTATGAAAGTGATTTTATCTTTGTCTTCTTTTTTATGTTAGCATGTGACCGATGAAATTTTGACAACCATGAAATAGGTAGTCAGGATTCTAATGATATTGACGGGTAGGTGAAAAAAATACAAAATGTTCTCCGCCATCAGAAAATTATATCAAAAATTAGGGCCAAATATAGTAGTGTTAGTACATTCATTAGAAAGATACCTTACAAAGGATTTATAAATAGGATTGTTAGACCCACTTAGTTAAGAGAATTTTTTTCTACAATGGTTAAAAAGTAATAGTGAAATGATATGTTGGAATAGAAGCTACTTTTTCTTGTTCATATCTTTTTTCTTATCAATTCTCTTCTTCACACTCTTCTTTACTTAGCTGATCAACACACACAATTCACATCTCAATATACCCTTATGTTCTCGCTTGGTTATCAACACCAGTCATCAACCATTAATAGCTTTAACCTTCTTCATCATCCTTTATATAGGCATTTTTTCTAGCTTAATCACCTTCATTAGGTTTTCGTTGAATTCCTCTCACCCATTAGATCACATCTTATCTTACATACAATGTATCTAATACTAGTTAAACCGTTTTATGTGTCACGTTAACTGTAGTTCACCTTGGAACTTGAACTTTTCTTGGATCACAAACCTTTCCTTGAATCTCTTCTATCTAATCTTACCTACCCAACTTCCTCTGTAGATTTCACTAACAAACTTCTTATCTTCCAAAGAATTTTCTAGATTAATCTAAATTCACACATGATGTTGAACCACAATTGATTTTACCAAAACTATTCTCCTTTGTTGACTTGTGTTCTTCCTTTACCTAATAACTTCATCTACTTAGTTACACTATCTTTCTCTGTAACACTTGCTAGCTCAGTACCACTTACAAACTTTTTTCTCAAACTTTTTCTCAATACACTTACACAAAATAATATCTTTGCTTAGCAACAAACATTTTCAGCTCGAGAGTACACTCGTAACTCTTATCTTTTCTCTTCACAACATCAATTCTTTCTCACCAATAAATGTAATTGACTTGTTCATATTTCTAATCTCTTCATAAAATCATTTAAAACAATCAAACTAATATTATCTTGTCAAAGGTCAATTCATCAATTTCCCATTTAATCTCAAACACTTAACATTACTTCACCATTTTATCTTCTAACTTTACCAACCTTTTCTTTTCTCAACACCACATCCTTTAGATGATTTGGAAACTTACATAAATAAGTATCCAACTTAGTATGTCAAAAAGCTTGACATCATTGACAAAATAACAACTAATCAAATTCTCCTATATTCCTTTTAATGCTTGGTTTGCTAACCTTGTTCATCGTTAGCATCAATTTATCAGATCTAGCAATAGAGGTAAGTGAACTTAAGATAGAATATGAATGTATAAATACATGCTTTAATTATGCATAATAATATGCATGCAAATATTCTCTAGCATGTGCATAATTAGTTAAATATTCTCTAGCATGTGCATAATGTTTTTATAATTATGCACATGCTAGAGAATATTTAACTAATTGTGCATAATATTATTATTCTCTAGCATGTGCATTATTATAGCACATATTATTATAGAATAATAATATTATAGTTAGGAGATTTCCATAATCCATGAATTATGCAACTATCTTTCTAGGCAAAGATTGTGTATAATTTTTTTGATCTTAAACTCTCTCATCCTTATGATGGATCATGGAGTATGATCCAAAACATTGATGGTAAAAAAATTTATACACAATCTTGGCCCAGAAAGACATTTGCATAATAATCATATTGTGCATAATTAGTTAAATATTCTCTAGAATATTCTCTAGCATGTACATAATTATGCATATTAAGAATAGATAATTAACTTTATGCACATGTAGCTATCTTAAATCTTTAATGGAATGTCTAATAATTGAAAGAGATATAAGTGATTGAGAAAGATGAAAAGTCATCCTCCATTGATTTTTTTCAATACTCCTTTCTCTCTAAATATTGCCTTTGTTTAATAAACAATATTCACTTTTTAAGGAACAAAGGAACTTGTGAATAATTGAATTACTCATCTAACAAACTTCTAGAAAAAGTGAGAAAACATTAAGGAGTAGAGAAAAATTAAGTAACCTCTACGTACTAATTTTAGTAAAAAACTTAATATGATAAGTAGCCTTATTTGATATCTTAACAACCCATAAGATTTATAAAACTGTGTAAATTTCTTGCATATCTATATTATGAGAAATGAACAACACTTGGTAGAATTAATTATAAATATAACGCTCTTACCATCACCCTTTTATGTTAACACCATTAGGAACAAATAAACATATATTTGTAATTAATTCACCAACTCATACAAGACATTAATACCCTTATTCTTTTATGTTAATACCATTAGATAAAAGTAAACATATATTTGTAATTAATTCACCAAATTCAATATGAGATGAAGAGCCATTTCCAAAAAAGAACAAGCATAAAAAATAATAGAAGAAAAGAAAGAACCTCTCTAACATATCTTTTGTCTAATAATATGATAATTTTAATAATACAAATATCACCTTTTTATGTCACCACCAAAAAAAGTATACATATATTTATTATTGTACTTCTCGTAGGAAATTACACTATTGCATTCACTTTCTAACTTGCTTTCACATTTCACAGTACATTATATTGTAAGAGCCATGTCCTACCCGAAAAATTGTCACATCACGCAATTGCTAGAAATGTGGATAAACAAGCAAAACCCTAGTTTGAAAAGTCAATAACCATTCTACTTACCATAATCAGGGATTAACAATTTTTTTACCATTATAAAATATATTTGCATTGCATTATCTAAGATGCTGACCTACACGCCAACCATCCATCAAAATGCATGATTAAATAAATACATCAAAACCATTATAGATACATTATCCATTCACATAATTAAATCATAATGATCATCATAAGATTATTGTTTACATTACATCAAAAGTAGAGTTAAACAATGATTCCTCGAACATGTGTCCATCTTAAGTGCTAGTCTCCAAAGTCATCAAACATAGTCCATCTGCTATTTGAGACAAGAGTGTAGCCCAAGTGCTTTTACTATGCCAACCATAGAGTGTTTAGCTCCCCCAGAGTCCTTCCTAACACGAAGAACACGTTGACCCTGGCAGGAGAAGACTAGCAACCTAGCAACTTAGAACAAGAGGATCAAATGGATCCAGTGCACCTATGAAATATACTACTTTCCACATATGTCTAAGTAGTCTAATCACATAATGTGACAGGGAAATAACATAATAATGTATCTGCATATATGTAGTAAATGAAATAGCAACATATCTACTCATATGAAAATCATAACATATCTACTCTTATGCAAAAAATGAAATCACAACATATCTACTCATATGTGAAAAAATAAAATACAACATATGTATACATATGTGGTAAAATGAAATAGTTTGGCCAAGCACTTTAAGAGCCAAAATTAGCTAATAGAAGAAATGAAACATATTGAATCCTTTCTGATAGTACTAATAGGTAGAGAGAAACAAAACATATTGTATCCATATCTAATCCTTGCATTTAATTCCACATTACACCCATCCCATGAAAGAGTTAAAAATATTCACTTGGATCAGTGAAATGCAAGGGAGTTTCAATATAACTCAAGAACGTGATAGGATTAACCACAGACAAAAATAACAATTACATGCAAATATAAACAATATCAAAAAATAAGAAATCACACAAAAGAGAACACAAGACACCAAGATTTAACATGGTTCACCCAATCCCTAGGCTATGTTCACCAAACGGCAAGTCCACTATTATTGCGATCCAATGATTACAACCTTATTACAATCTATAATCTCTTATAGCTCAATATTGTTGCAAGAAGTAATTATTGCATTACACCTTATGAAAATTCCTAACCCTAAGCCCTTTTATTCAAGTATTTTTTCCGTTTTAGGGTTAAAATTAGTTACAACATGTTGGTCTAAAAATGTTGATAAAATAGCCCCCAAAAAAAATTCCCCGAACCCCGTCGAGGAATTATGGAGTATGTACAGTACTTCCCTGATTAGCCACCACAAACTAATAGAATGTATGCATCCTAAGTTAGAGAAGTAACTTCTAAGATGATACTTTCCTTCAACATAATTTAGAGAATGTATTCATCTTCACATAATACCAAGAATGTACTAATTCCACATAAAAATTGAGTTTAATATGGGCTCAAAGCAGTCTCTTTATATGGACATTATTATGAAACTAACACACACACACACACACACACACACACACATCATTTCTAGAGAATATTCAATGCATAATTCTAACATATGATGACAACTAGAAATTGACCAAAAATAACTGTAGTTCTTACCAGATTCAATTTCTTTATAACTCCAATACTTATTTTTAATATCCATAGACACTAATAACAACACTTTGCTTCTAGTCATCATGAGCCTATTTATGTTAAAGAAGGAACAATAAATCCTAAGGAAAGCAATCCTTGCCAATATTATGTCATCCGAGAATCGTATCGAAAAACAAAATAAAGATTGAAAAAAATAAGTTTTTGGATGGGTAGAGATTTTGAGAGAATATTTCATAGCATCATAAAATGGATCGCTATATTTCTTAGAAAGTGTATGATTGTATAGTAATGCAAAAATCCTAACACGGTGCAAGAAGGATAGACATGGAATGCAATATACAATTTGAACAAATTGGCATTTGATTACATTTCTCTTTCAAGACCATTTGTTCTAATAATCATATGAAAATGCAACCTAACCTATTATAGTAATTTAAAGTCGATGCCATAAACAACTCAAATTGCAAATCAAAATAGAAATGTTCCAATAATACTCATTGTACTGATAAAATATAGAATGACTAGAAAAAAGCAATAAAGTTTGTCAAGCTGTTGAAAAACTAGTATAACTCCAGCTACTTATAAATTTAATTATGGATGATTTCATTTAAGAACAAGTCAAAACTATGTTGTTTTTGTTATATGGTTTAACAAAGGGGAAAAGAATCATTTGCTATATAAAAATTGGGCAAAAAGAGTTAAGTTCTTGAATTAAGGATCGGGTGGAACAAGTCATCTAACTACCTCAAAATTGTGCCTCACTCCAATGTTAGTTTCAAGCCACTTGTTAATGTGAAGGAATTTCATTTAAATGTTTGAATGTTCTATTCTCTAGGGATCATCATTCTCAACCATTCAACTACTCAAATTCAATCAAAATTTGGAATCCTGACATGGTTTCTTTTCCATTTTGAACCGTAGAGTCACATTTTTTTATTAAAGAGGAGATGACGATTTGGAGACTCCATTTATTGGTCAAATTTTGGTAAAATAACATTATTCTATAGATCTAGATTGGCGCCCACTAGCCATGACATCATGGTGTGATCCTATCATGAAATATTTACAACACAACATCATACAATCCCAAATAAACCTATTCGACACTATTCGCTTTAATACCCCTAAATTAGCACATTGATATTCTGAACCAATTTCGATTTATCAATCTTACTTAAGTCCTATTATACTAGGTATTTTTAATTTTGATTATCTCTACTTGACCTAAGTGTCAAATGCAAAAAATCATTAATATGTATTAATCACTTACTTTATTTAATTCCTAAATAATAATTGAATTAGCTAAATTAATCTATTATTTTAATTAATTTAATTATAATTCCTAAATACTTTAATTTAATTTAATCTACCCCTTTAGCTAATACACATAAAGAAGGAATTAAAATACATTGATTTAATTATATATATATATATATATATATATATATATATATATATATATATATATATATATATATCATAAGTCTTGAAACTAATTATTTATTTAATTAGGATATTCTATTATGATGACATGTTTGAATGGATCAATATCCTTTCCTATTTCATCTCACATGAAAAAGGAATTAATAATATTAATTAATTCAAATATGCTTCTCATAATTGTTGAAACTAATTATTTAACTAATAAGAAAAATAATTATTAGCACATATTTGAATGGATCAATGTTACTTCCTATTTCATCTTGTTCAACCCTGTTAAAAATGGAGGTCTCAATCTCACCTTCAATTAGGACCGTCCATGTGGTTCGATGTTGACCGTTGATCAGGTCCAAGGTTCTATAAAAGAAACCTTCAATCTCTCATTTTAGAGGATGCACATGAAAAGCATCAAATTAATGCTAATTTGATTACTCAAGTGCCTTGCATTATAATTTCTCTTTCTTTCTTATGTTCATCATTTAGACTAAAATGCATTCATTTAGTTATTACTTTCCATTGTTCTTAGATTAATTTCAATTTCATTTAGATTAATCTAATATCTTTGCATTCAAAAAACATCAAAAACATAGAGTAGATTGCATTTTCATTCTTCCAAATCCTCCATAGTCGTTTGGTCTAGTTATTGATCTCTCAGTCCTGAGAGTGAATAGTAAAACCCCATCTAGTTAAAAGGCAATAGATTGCCTTGTGTAGACATACCGAATGGACAATCCGATGTTCATTCCAAGATGTTTCTAACATGTAATGATCATGTTGAACTGTGTATGGATTTAGAGACCCATAATTAGCACTCACATTTCTGGCACCCACCATGGGACCCAAAAAAATAATTTTTTTGGCCTCATTTTCTTCATTTTCAAGATTTTTTTGTTTTCTGCCTGTACAAAATAGCGAATTCTCGCGCAATAAGAAGTTTTCTCGCACTAGAAAACTAGAAGTTCATGTCATTCTCTACATTTCCTCATGCAAAAACTTATATGCTTGCACAAAGAAAGAAATTTCTTGCACAGCACGTGATAAATCCTCATGCAAAACCCTGTAGAATTTTGCGCAAAACTTGACACCAATAAAGGAAAAATTACATTTTTGAACTCTATTTTTCATATTGTCATTGATCTAACACTTGTTTGTGAAGATTTTTTTTTTTTATCTCTGATTTTTGAAGCATCTTAATAGTGGTTTGCAGATCAATTGTCAAAGATACCTTGTCATGAACATATAAACAGTGCTAACAGTTTGATTGTAGGACATTTTGTCAAAGATACACTTGTCAAAAAACAAATTCAAACCCACTCAAATGATGTGTTTGTTTCAATGCTTTCTTACATAGAGAGTTTAATAGGGCTTATGAACTTTGTAGGGCTCTAGACAAAGGAATAGGGGAGTATGCTCTTTGCTACTTGGAAGTGATGCCCAAGAGTAAATCAAAGACCTAGATGCCTTTGGAATATAGTATCCAAGGGAGGAAAGAAAGGTAGTGGTTCTCGCAAGAAAATATTTTTATGAAGAGATGATGTTCTTTTCCTTTTAGGAAAATCAAAATCTTGGAAAAAGACAAGTTGGGATTGATAAGCTAGCTTGGTTATGAACATGTTCTATGTGTTTGGGTAAGGTGACGAGGTTAGAGGAGTATGCTCTTTTCCCTTTGGGAAAATCAAAAACTTTGATCCTCGAATCTAAGCTACAATCCAAGTCAACCTTTAGAGGGCCTTCCAAAGTGATCCAACCTTTGCAAATGATCAAAGTGAGTACACACCTAATGTCGGTGATTCCAACTCTCTCTAATAAAGAAGCTTTGTAGAATGAAAGACTCCAAAGCCATGTTAATTTCTTCTTCTTGATTCTAATATCGCATATCAAGAAGAGATTTTGTTTGTTGCACTGGACAACGCCACCCCCAATCTTGCTAGTCAAGTGTGTACACTTTCAAATGTTGGTGTGGTTTGATGGCCTTAACTTTGCTCATGAAGCCACCAGGGATTAATATGGATAGAAGCCTATTAAAAACTTTTTAATTAGTTGCAACTCGGTTCACCTCCAAAATGGGGCATAATCTTTGTGAAAGGAGGGGAGAAGAATCTCTTATGTAGATCCTCACCATAGGCATGTACGTAGACATTGGAAGGTGGTATATGCCTTTGACCCCTTCCATAAGGGAATTCATTGAGCATATATGTTATTGAGTCCTTGGAATACACCAAAAACATGAGTGCCCTCTAGTGCAGTTACATAGTTGTGTGAGGTGAACACATGCACATAAGTTGTGAGATAAAGATTTTTCTGCCTCCGCCATTTCTGGTTATAAGGATAAAAGAGTGTTTTTTTTTTAGTCTACAAATTGTCCAAATCTAAGGTCAAGACTCCCTTGTCCCTCCGAGTTGCTTTGTCCTCGGTCGTATTGTCTATGACTATTGTTTGCATCCCTTGTTTGAAAAAAAAAATTTTAAAAATTGTCTACTTGTAAACCAACATGAAGTCTAAAACCTGAAAATAATGTCTACATGTGACTGAAAACATACAAACATTATCAGTACTTTGTTTAGAAACTACCAAAATCATCATAATATCTTCAAGTACAGTCCAAACCTATCTTTTGGCCCTTTTCTCGTCTGTAGTCTTGCTAAATTTTGTGCAAGAAAATACCTTTAAGACTGACATTTAGTGTTTCCTTGTGCAGTCCTCTATATTTCCTCACACGTAAAGTTGAGAATCCTCACATGAGCATTTTCCCAAACACTGCAACTTGGTTCACAAATTTTCAAAAACTTGTCATAATTGTCAATCTATCACTTCCTCGTGTGGTTTTGTCCAGATCTTCAAGTGATAAAAAAACCTTGAAAATTGTTGTTCTAATTCCTTGCACGGCTTGTTGTACTTCCTCTTGCTGATCTGTCTAAATCCTTGCATGAGCTTTGTTCATTAAACTATGAAATTTGGTCTTTCAGAGATGTTTCCTTGCCTAGTTATTTATAGTTACTCACCTCAGAGTTATTTCCTCGCACGAGTCTATATAGAATTTTCCAAAAATATTCAACTATTCTGAGCTCCCTTGTCAAAACTCGATCCAAATCTAATCTATGTCTGAAAACATTTAGTCATTCCTCTGTCTACAACAATCAAAAACTCTAATGCCCTACTTAGTTGATCACTTGATCTGCACATGAACTAGTCTCCTTACTTGGTTGTCCTATTTTCTCTCGCGTGTTTATCTTATCTTGTGTCACGATAGTCAAAACTCTTAGATGTTCTAGTAATTTCTCTAACTATTCATACCTAGATATACAACACACTTACTTTGAGACAATGTTCTAATGTGATTCTTGTTCAAACTTTGTCTTAATTCACTATCTATGATTGTTGCAACTAGGAGTGGAAATGTGTTTCCTCCCTAGAGACCAAGAAGAGGTAGAGATAGAGGTAGAAATAGCTTTACATATAGTCTGAATTCAGTGAAGGGTCCTCACGATCTCTTTCACCTGTTGGTCCACCTAGTGCTTGAAAAATATTTTCCATAAACTTGCAACAAACTAGGAATCCATTATATCAAGAACATCCAGTTATTGACAAGACACCTAAATCTTTAAATAGAATAGCTAAAATTTTGCTCCAAACACCTATTACTGAAACCTTCCACACTCCTAGAATGGTTGATCAAGATCAAGAAATAGGAGAAAACAGTAGGAGACAATACCAACAAGACTTTCAAAGAAATAAAAGGATGAAAGAACCTTACAACTACACAAATGTGTCATGTCCCCTTTTCAAATAATTAAAAAATGATAATCTTTGCTAAGGCAGGCAGGCCCAAAAAGGAAAAGTTTCAACAAAAGGGGATAATCTTTGGAAGCTAATGGACTAATAAATGAAGATTATTATTAAAATATGTTTTATTAACCCCTCTTGGACGTGAGTTAGGGTTATGCCCTCTTTTAAGGGGTTTGGAGGCATTTTGGGCTGATTCTCAAACTTAATTTTTGCTCATTTCTTTGTTATTCTTCAGAGGCTGCCAAACCTGTGGAGAAGGAGACCCAAGAACGGGAGTTTGAAAGTTTCCAGGAAGGCTAAGGATGGGAGTTTGAAGCCATTCCATGTGCATGCTCATGCAGAGTTTGCCTTTGTGCTGAACAGTGCAGATTTGTGATTTTTCGGGTGTGTTTTTTGTAAGAGTTTAGTGTTTCCGGTTGAGTATTTCATATCAGTTTGGGTTGCTACTGTATATCAGACTTTAAAATGTTAAAATAGAGCTGAATATATGTATTTTGATATGATTATACTTCTGTGATAGGTTACTAAGTTTTTGTGGTGATTCCAGGCTATTTTGTGCTATTTTCGGGAGTTGATGAGCATTGTTTTTGTCCTCTGTTTGGGAGCTATTGTGTGCATGTTATACAGATCTGAAAATGTCATTTTGTAGGCTGTTATGCTGTTGAATTTTTTTATAAAAATTTCCACTTTCAGATTTACTGATAATATGTGAAGCTGTGAAGTTTTTGGCACTATTTCTGGCATACTCGATTTGGGGTTTCTTGAGAAATTGGTGGATCTTTGAAAGATTGGTTGTTTAATCTTAAAGATCTGATTAGAGGCTTGAAATATCATATAAAATCAGTAAAGGGACATTTCAATGGTATCAAAGCTATGATCTTTCCAGCCTAAGGGTTTGTAGAAGTTTGCATGTCAGTTTTGACAACTACCCAGATTTTGCATGTCAGTTTTGACAACTACCCAGATCTTGCATGTCAGTTTTGACAACTACCCAGATCTTGCATGTCAGTTTTGACACTACCCATATCTTGCATGTCAGTTTTGACAACTACCCAAATCTTGCATGTCAGTTTTGACAACTACCCAAATCTTGCATGTCAGTTTTGACAACTACCCAGATCTTGCATGTCATAATTTATGGTTGCATGTTTCTTCTAATCAAATGCATGTCAAAATCTATGGTTGCATGCTACTTATAATCATTTGCATGTTAGTTCTTGGTGAATTTGGTGGTTGCATGTTGCTTCTAATTAGCTGCATGTCAAAATCTATGGTTGCATGCTACTTCTAATCAATTGCATGTTAGTTCTTGGTGTTTGAAGAAGTTATAACCTATTGGGGTTACACTCTACTTTATCTAAAATGGACAGGTATAGTACAAAGTCTCAGAGGAAATGATCTTGGACAATTGATATCTAGAGTCAGAACAGTAGAAAGGATGGTTATTTAGACATTCGAGATAAACTTAGGAAAATAAGCCATGACATGTTTGAACAGTTGGTTGAGCACCACCATATAATGAATGACATGTTGTCTGACCCAGCTAAGGTGGATAAGTTGACTAGATTTCTATTTGGCAAATTTTCTCGTAGGGCAGATGACACAATTACCAAGAATTTGCATGAGGAGTCTGAGAAACTAGCTTATAGCTAGGCAGAGGTCTTAGATTCTACTCCACCACAGGAGGTAGTGAGAAAAGATATTACACAGATTGATAGTAATGGTCAACTTGATACTCAAATTGAGACAATTGTATACAGGTCATTAAAGGGTGATATCACAAGTATTTAGGATGGTATAGTTACAACAGGTAGTGACTACAGTGTAGTGGGTTCAGATGATGATTATGAGGATATTGTTGTGCATGGTGGTGAGATACCTGGTAGAGATGAGCAGACATTGAGCATTCATGACTTTGCTGAGAAAGAGTACCAGGAACAGTTAGATGTTTCGTCACATGAGGTTGAGGCTGGTAGTACTTCACACAATTCCTCCAACTAGCTGAAAGTGAACAAAGAAAGTATTGTGACTTCATTATCTCATCATGACAGGTATGTGGAGTTAGTTGGTATTGGTCATATTACTCAAGTGAGGATTTTGCTTGAGTTACCAGCTGATTCTAGTTTACAGATATGGACTCTAGATTGTTATATTGGCATTTGGGATTCAGTTGACTGGAGATCTTTAACACTTTTTGGTAGCAGTGTTTGTTTGGGTCCTATCATGGATTTGATTAGCAGATTGCACATTGTTGTCTTTTCTTGTGCTAGCAGCTTGTTCGATGTTGGTATTAGTTTTTATACACCGGTGTTGGGCTTCGTTCATATATCCAGTCGATCATACTTGCTAGAATGTGTTGATGATCTTTCATATTTGGTAGTGTGTACAGATGAGTCCCAGGATCATATTGGCATTGATGACATCCAGGAGGATGCAGTGGGCAGTTTTGAAGACTTAGTTTCCTTGGGTACAAAGGAGTTGGACAGCAGTGCTACAGTTTTTGATACTCTATTTGTTGATATGAGCTTTAGAGTTGATTCACAGGATATGGATGGTAATACTCTAGAGACTAGTAACTTTGAGGATACTCCTTTAGATAGTGCATCAGAGGAGGTTTATAGGAGACAGTCAAGCCAGTGCCATCATGTGTCTAATCAGTTGAGAGTTAGTGAGCGAGACATTGCTATCGCTTATCAACATTTCGATGCTGCTCATCAATTGTTAGCAGTTTATGGATGGGGTTCTCCTACTAGTGATGAGTAGGGAGGCAGTTATCTTTCCTTGACAGAGTTCCACTCTTTTTGGGAGGCTATCCAAATTCTGAGATAGGATTATATGCAGTTGGTAGTCGACAGAGATTATCTTATGAAGTGGGGCAGTACAGCATATGATACATTGTTGGCCAAGGAAGATGAGGTGAGTGAGCTTACTGAGCAGCTTGAGGTGACTTCTGAGATTCTTGAGAGTACACAGTTGGCTTTCAAGGAGTCACAATTTCATTTGGCTAAGGTGACCATGGAGTTAGGGCAACTACAGTCTTTACTAGATTCTGTACAGTCACAGGCTGTGGTGTCTGATGATCCGAGGATGTCCATGGTCGAGATTGTCAAAGATAGTGGAGATGGGGATGCATCCATCCTTGATACTAACATTGGCATATCGGGTTCATCCCCACTAGAGTTAGGTTCAGTTGAATTGGGTGTTGCAGCAGATTGTTGTGGTATGCCTGACATGGTGGTGACCTCTAGCACTAATGGCATGAAGACTAGAGATGCTATATCAAAGACCATGTGTGATGTTGGTGAGCCGATAGTTGGCATGGTTCCTACTAGTAATACTACTCCCTTAGCGATGTCTTTAGAGGTAGTAGTCAATTCCAACTTGGTTAGTGATCGATTACAGTTAGTTTCATCTGGATTGCAGTCTGAGCCACCGACTAAGATTGGCGCATTCTATCAGCACTACACTATGAGGTATGCTCATCAATTTACCTTTGATGACCATGTTGATGAGAGGATGATACAAAGATGTACTTTGGTTCCTAGTGCTTATCATCAGTTATGGGATATTTTAACGCCTCGGGATGAGAGTTGTGATGGGCACGACATGGCGATAGGTTCTGCAGTTGACAGCTTGATAATACATGACTTAGAGCAAGAGTTTTGGAGTGATGCTTCAGCAAGTGTTGTTATTGATTCTACTCCTTTGGCTATGACATCTCCTGACTTAGCTGGTGATTAGTCACAATGGGTTGTATCACTTGTTCATGGTGAGTTGTTGACTGAGGTTGGTTTTTTTTATCAACATTATATTGCAAGGTATGTACATCAGTTAGCATTTGATCCTTGTGTTGAGGAGTTGATGGCAGGAAAATTTGGTTTGGGTTCCAATTCTTGCTATTTATCTTGTAATGTCTTTTCACCATCAACAGTGCATGGGAGTTATGGTTATGAGACAGTGGCCAGTGATTTGTAGAGTTGTGTTGATTGCAGGAGTTGTATAGTGTGTAGATTCTCCATACTTGGTATAGTTTCATTCGAGAGCATTCACCATTGTTGCAGAGTTGGATTGTACATTCCATATAGGCCAGTGGGATGCGTTGATGGTATTTACTATGTTGGCTATTTGATTTATCCACTTTACTTGGGTTCTAATGTTCTAAGAGTTTGTGTCTCGTGAGTTTCTGACTATGGCAGTGGTGATTTTGGAGTTTGGTTGAGCTATAATTGTCAATTTGATTATGGATTCCTCTTGGTCATATTGCAGAGGATATTGCAGGAGCCTGTGTTAATTGGCAGTAGTATAGTTCATGACTACATTTGGGATTCAGGTGGATTGATTGATTGATTGTTCAGCCATTGCTTGAGGACAAGCAATATTTGTGAGGGGAGGACTTGTCATGTCCCCTTTTCAAATAATTAAAAAATAATAATCTTTGCTAAGGCAGGCAAGCCCAAAAAGGCGAAGTTTCAACAAAAGGGGATAATCTTTGGAAGCTAATGGACTAATAAATGAAGATTATTATTAAAATATGTTTTATTAACCCCTCTTGAATGTGAGTTAGGGTTATGCCCTCTTTTAAGGGGTTTGGAGGCATTTTGGGCTGATTCCAGAACTTGATTTTTGCTCATTTCTTTGTTATTCTTTAGAGGCTGCTAAACATGTGGAGAAGGAGACCCAAGAACGGGAGTTTGCAGGTTTCTAGGGAGACCCAAGAACAGGAGTTTTTAGGTTTCTAGGAAGGCTAAGGATGGGAGTTTGAAGCCATTCCATGTGCATGCTCATGCAGAGTTTGCCTTTGTGCTTAACAGTGCAGATTTGTGGTTTTTTGGGTGTGTTTTTTGTAAGAGTTTAGTGTTTCCAGTTGAGTATTTCATATCAGTTTGGGTTGCTGCTGTATATCAGACTTTAAAATGTTAAAATAGAGTTGAATATATGTATTTGGATATGATTATACTTCTGTGATAGGTTACTAAGTTTTTGTGGTGATTCCAGGCTATTTTGTGCTATTTTCAAGAGTCGATGAGCATTGTTTTTGTCCTCTATTTGGGAGCTATTGTGTGCATGTTATATAGATCTGAAAATGTCATTTTTTAGGCTGTTATGCTACTGAAATTTTTATAAAAATATCCACTTTCATATTTACTGATAATATGTGAAGCTATGAAGTTTTTGGCACTATTTCCGGCATACCCGATTTGGGGTTTCTTGAGAAATTGGTGGATCTTTGAAAGATTGGTTGTTTGATCTTAAAGATCTGATTAGAGGCTTGAAATATCATATAAAATCAGTAAAGGTACATTTCAAATGAGTATGGGGATACTGAAGAGATACCCCTAGAAGACATAGATAAATGTCATAAGGATAAAAACTTCCAAAACAAAAACTTCCAAAAAATGATGGAAATCTTGCTCCATGATGAGAAAGAAAAATATTTCCCCAAACTCACTCAAGAAGGAGAAAAACTACGTCAACATTTCAATGTTGACACAATTGTCACACAAGAAGAGGAAACTAAAAACTCCAAGTTACAAAAATAACTTTAGGTCATGCAAGAGAAATTGGCCCAAATGATGAGAGACAAAGATAAATCGGTTAAACAATACATGTTAGAAATTATTTGTCCATTTCCATTCAACAAGGATTTGTATATGCCTCCTTTTCCTAGAGGAGTTGAGCTACACAAATACAAAAAATACTTAGGAACATCTAATCCCCAAGATCACTTGAGGAAGTTCAGCACTTTGTCTATGGAATTCATGCACAATCAAATTTATCTTATGCATTTGTTCCCACGAAGTCTAGCTAGTCAAGCCATGGAATGGTTTTCAAGATTACCTACTGGTATTAAAACATTTGATGAGATTGCTAATATGTTTATTTAGTAGTATTCAAACAATATACAACATCCAGTCAATATACAAGATTTGTATAACCTTAAACAAAAGATTGGATAACCTTTCCTAACATTTCTCCAAAGATGGTGACAATTGTATCCCAAATACTCACGAAAAATCCCTGAAACAGAAAAAATCAATATCTGCATGTATAATCTTTAACCTGATTTTGGGTGCAGAATACAACTTCAAGGTCCACACACCTTTGAAGATATGATTACATAAGCTATCCAAATAGAGAAGTTCATGGTCAAAAAGAGTGAAATGACCCTTCAAAAAGACATCAAGAAAGGTTCTACCTCTAGTAAAGATAAATCCAAGTATGTTAACAAGAATTGAGAGGTAGTACATGATGGAGTGGTAGATAATATCACTCCCAAATCCTATAAAATGACTTTCAATCTCACAAAAAATATCAATGCATCTAAAACTACTAACAAATTTACTCCAGATAACAAGAAATTTGGAAACAAAACAAAGAACTCATCTTGGGTTACTCGACCCAAATGTGAATACACATCTCTTGGTGAACCTCTAGATGTGGTCTATAAAACCTTGCTTCAAAATTAGATCATTACTCTACTAGACAATTCTCATCCTTATGATACACAACCATGACCCATTTGGTGGAATGAGAATGCATATTATGAATACCATCAGAACAAGGGTCAAAAAAAAAACAATTGTATCAATCTATGTCATAAAGTTCGTGACCTAATTGATGATGGTGAAATAGTTGTGGGTGTACATAACAAGAATTCAGACCATAAAGCTTTTAAAGAACCATTTCCCCATTATGACAAGGGAGAAATCTCTAATCAAAAAACCAATAACAAGGTCAACTATACATACACCAATGATGATAACATGATCAACATGGTTGAACTGTTGGACTTTGAAAATTGTGATGTTATCACAATTAAAGGAAAATATGACAATATGAAACCTAAGACTTCATCTATCTTAAGAGGTGCTACATCTCTTACATCTAATCAAGAATAGTCACAATCTTGTGCCAAGGTAGTACTCAAAGGCCTTGTTCCTTCTACTCCCAAGATAGATCAACATAAAGACAAACCTGTTTTTGGTCCATCCAAAAAAATAAGAAAATTGCAACATCCTCTACAATTACCAACTATAGCATCCTTGACCAATTACAACAAACAAATGCTCAAATAACAATCTTTGAATTACTTAAAATCTCGCCTGCTCATAGGCATATTCTTGAGAAAGCCCTCAATGAGGCAAGCTACCTCAAGATCTTGATCTTGATAGGTTTCAATCTATGGTGGGTTACTTGACCTCACCTCATTATTTGTACTTTTCTAAGGAGGATGACAATTCATTGAGTCATCCTCATAATCAACCCTTGCATATTAAAGTCATGATGCATTAAAAATGTGTTTGTCGCATGCTCATAGATAATGGAGATGGTCTAAATATCTATTCTACTACTTTTTCTCAAACAATTGGGTTATTCTGAAGAGTTTATTGATCCTCATCATAAAATAATCATCAAGGCATATTGTGAAGTCGAATGTAAATCTCTAGGTATTGTTGTGTTACATCTTCGAGTTGGTCCAATAGAAAGGGATGTTACTTGAGAAGTCCTTGACATTCCATTACCATACAACATCTTGTTAGGTAGACCATGGATTCATGAAATGCAAGTAGTGCCTTCAACATACCATCAATGTGTCAAGTTTCCATTCCAAGGAACTGAAGTTACTATACCTACTAATACTATTTACACTTGTAACATGCTTAAATCTGCTAATAGCTTTGTCCTGGCTAATAGAGAGTCCAAAGATAATCATGTCAACAAGCTCAAAGAAATGGAGAAGACACTCAAGTTAATAGAAACTAGAATGGGTGAATATCACATTGAACCAATTTTGTCTTTGACATCTCTTCTTGAATATCTTGTCATTATGAGAGACCCTCTGCAGCGAAGAGCCCTGTGGTGATATCACCTCAGACTAAATTCAATGGTGCCTTTTTGAAGGCCATTGTACCTCTAGAGGATGAAGATGAAAATAGAGCTATAGTTGTGTGGTTACACAAAGAAGAAGTCCCAACTGATCTCATAGACCAGTCTTGTGCGATAACTCTAGAAAAGTATGTATTAGGTCTTAAACTAATCAAATGCCTTGGCTACAAAGGAAATGGTCTTATCAGATGTAACAATAATGGTCTAATTGACCTTATCAAAGAAACATCTAGGAGGCCTCATGACACAACAAGCCTAGGCTTCAAGAAGGTTCCCTTTCATCTAGGGATCAATAAATTTATACCATAATCTAAAAGTTCATCTGAACATGATTCACAAATTAAGTCTGATAATCAAGCAAAAAACTTTGTTGATGAGGATAATGTTCCTTATCCAATTCCTTTAGATCTTGCTAAGTTCTTCGCAGAACCAAATGACTTCATACCGCATGTTAGTATTATTGCAACTGATAGTGATTCTTCTGAAAATGCTACTGATATTCCCCATATTCAACAGGAACAGGGTGAGTCCAGTCATACTATAGTTGTTGAATGACTCTGTAAAAATCAAGATGATAATGAAAGTGGAGAATGGGTCCCCATAACTATTGGGAATTCTACAATTTGGCTCCATGTAGCACAGATTCTCAAGAATATGAATTTGATTATCTTTTAGAGGAAACTTCATATAAGGATGTAGATCAAGTTCATACACATGAAAATCAACTTGAAATAGGTGAACAATCTAGGGTTTGGTTGGATGAGTCTCATCCTACTAGTGTTGACAAGTCTTTAATTAATGTCATTAGAACTCAAAGGCATTCAAACATACCTTTGGACAAAATCACTTTAGGTCTCAAATTACTTATCCAAGCATTTGATGACTATATCGTGAATGCCATCAAACCTACCACTTCTCTTTGACTCACTTATCCTGAGTTAATAGACTGGAATTCCAATACTACATCTAGTGAAGTCCTTATATTCTAGTATGACTATGCTCTTTCTTGCTATCTACATGTTGTTGAACCGGTAATGTCCTCCACCAGCGAATAGAGTATCAATATGAGTGAAGTTGATATCGAATATCTCAGTCACACAATTAAAATAAAAAGAAATAGACATTCTAATGGTGAAAACCACATTGTGGCAATATTATAACCCAAAATAGTAAAAACAAAAGATGTATCCAAAGGTGAAAACCTCTCTGAGGCACCTAAGGATGAGATGTTTGATGCACTTCCAAGTCATTTTCAGGAGAGATCATCAGTGTTGATAAAGCCAACACAACCAATCAACTTGGGAATTGGGGAACATCCTCATATAATACACCTTGCACAATCTTTATCTATAGAAGAAAAAGAGGAATTTGTTTCCTTCTTCCAAGAAAAAAAGATTAATTTTGCATGGACTTACTTAGATATGCCAAGCTTAGATCCTGACCTCATAATGCATCATTTATCTATTGCACCAGGAGTAAAACCTATCAAACAAAAGCTCATGAAGATGCATCCCCATGTGGCACTACTTGTTAAATATGAACTAGAAAAGCTCTTACAAGTTGGTTTCATCCATGCTATTCATTATGTTGAATGGATCTCAAACATTGTTCCACCCTCCAAACATGATAAGTCTATTCGAGTTTGTACATATTTCAAGATCTAAACATAGCATGTCCAAAGGATAAATTTATACTACCCAATATTGATATGATTGTGGATATGATAGCATGATATGAAATGTACTCACTAATGGATGGTTTTTCTAGTTACAATCAAATTAAAATTACACCAGAAGATCAGGAGAAAACTACTTTCACTTGTGCATGAGGTACCATCTGCTAGAATGTGATGCCATTTGGTCTAAAAAAGGTTGGTGCCACATATCAAAGAGTAGTTACAATAATCTTCCATGACATGATGCATAAAATGATAGAGTACTATGTGGATGACACCTTGGTCAAGAGTACACAGTGCAACACTCATCCTCAAGATTTGGGACCAATCCTAGATTGTATGGAAAAATTTAGTCTTAGGTTAAATCCTAAGAAATGTGCATTTGGTGTCACATCAGGGAAGTTACTTGGCTATATTATATCTACAAAAGGAATCAAGGTGAACCCAGAAAAGGTTCAAGCAATAATGGAAATGCCTCCACCCCATAACATTAGTGAAATGAGGGGGTTACAAGCAAGACTTCAATCCATTTGCATATTCATCTCACAATTGGTAGATACGTCACAAACTTTTACTAAGACTTTTCATAAAGGTGTAAAATATGATTAGAACAAAGATTTTGATCAAATAAAATAGTATCTTACCAATCGACTAGTCTTGATGCCTCCTATTTATGGAAAGCCTCTCATTTTTTATATCTTTGCAACAAAGTCATCTCTTGGTATCTCGCTAGCTCATGAAGATAATGACAACAAGGAACAAGCTATCTACTATCTCAATCGCACGTTGATTTCTTATGAAATGAATTATAGCATTATTGAAAAAGCTTTCCTCATGATTATTTTTGTTCCCAAAAGTTGATACACTACATGTTTGCTCACACTGTGCAACTAGTTGCAAAAATTGATCTATTGAAGTATTTACTTAGCAAAGCAACTCTAATAGGAAGATTAGCTAAATAGATCATAACAGGAAGATTAGCTAAATAGGTCATGATATTGAGTGATTTTGATATTTCATATGTTGAACAAAAGGCTATCAAAGGACATATAATTGTTGATCAATTAACAAAAGCACCAATGCAAATTCTTCAACCACTGAATATTGAATTCTCTGATGAATTTGTTTTAATGCTAACACATCAAACATGGGTGATGTTCTTTGATGGTTCCTTCACACAAAAAGGATCTGGTCTTGGGCTCTTATTCATAACACAGATATTCATTACCTAAGGTGTACAAGATTGTATACCCTTGTACAAATAATATTATAGAATATGAAGCCTTAATCAATGGCATGAAGATTACAGTTGAATGGAGAGTAGATGAACTAAATATCTTTGGTAATTCACAGCTAGTAATCAATCAAGTCAATGATGTTTATTAGACAAAGGATGAGAAGTTGACACCTTACAAAAGAATGGTTGATGATTTTTAAAAATACTTTGCACATGTCACTTTTCAACAAGTCCCTCAAGCGGATGACAAGGCGGTTGATGCAATGGCTACTCTCGCTTCCATGGTACAAATGCCTGAAAACAATTTTTGACATGAATTCCTAGTGGAGACATTACCCTACCCTACTTATAATTCACCTAAATCCTGGATGATCTATTCTATCATAGGACACAATTCATCCCACTATCATCATATCTATTCTTACCTATGTGACCAAATAGTTCTAGACAATCTAACCTGGAATGAAAAATGTCATCTAATTCACAGTGCATTACAATATGTCATCATTGTTGACGACTTGTTTAGGAGAGGTCTTGATGATACACTCCTTAGGTGTCTAGAACCTAACGAGTCAAAACATGCATTATTTAATGTACATGATGACATTTGTGGTTCTCACTCTAATGGCTTGACACTAGCTCGTAAACTTATTAGAGTTGGTTACTATTGGCCAGATATGGAGCAAGAGGAAATTAAATATGCCAAGTCCTACAAACAGTGCCAACTCCATGGAAATTTGATTCATTCTCTAGCCAGGAAGCTAATTCCATTTATCATGCTTTGGCCATTTCAACAATGAGCCTTCGATCTAGTAGGTCAAATTCATTTGTCTTCTTCAAATGGACACAAGTTCATTATCATAGCTATAGACTACACAAAATAGATGGAAGCAGTCCCTCTTTTTGGGGCTAATGGAAAAATGGTAGCTCTATTCTTTCTTAATTACATCATATGCAGGTATGGTGTACCATGCTCCATCATTACTAACAATTGGGGACAATTTAAAAACAAGGATCTCAAAGAGTTGTGCTCAAAGTTTAAAATCAAGCAGCATTGGTCTTCTATTTATTACTCCCAAGTTAATGGACAAGCAGAAGCATCCACCAAGGCTATCCTTAAGATCTTACATTTTACAGTCAACAAATCTAGAAGGGATTGGCACCTTTAGATCAATCCATCTTTATGGGCTTATAGAACAAGCATCAGAACTCCAACGGGAACAACACCTTTTCCTTTGGTAGATGGAGTGAATGTTGTGCTTTGTATTGAGGTCAAGATTCCTATTTTGAGAATTTGTTTGAAAGGCCTCATTAATGATGATAATTATATAATATCTCAGCTTCAAGAGCTAGAATTGCTAGATGAACATTGACAAGTGGTGTATGATCATCTCCAAGCTTATCAAAAGAGAATGTCTAAAAGCTACAACAAGAAAGTCAAACCATGTGACTTCCAAGTGGATGACCTCATCCAGAGGGAAAACCATAAGAATCAACAACAATAGATATAGAAAAGGAAGTTTGAACCTAACTAGCTTGTTCCATACATAGTTACTACAGTGTTTGGATCTGGTGCTTATCAACTTTCAACAACTGAGGGAGAATTGCTCAAAGAGAGGATCAACACCCTTCATCTAAAGTGATTCTAAAGATGGCATGCTTTCAAAGCTCTTTGTATATACTTATATGTCCTAAAAAAATCTATTATCTTGGTGAAAACCTAACAATAGGGGCCTTGGTGATACTAGAAAATTGAAAAAAAAAAGTCAAAAATGAAAAAACAAGAAAAATGTCATTAATGAAAACCTAACAAACAGGCATCGTGGTAGCAAAAATAGAATATTTTCCAAGAAGGTAAAAACTTGGTAAATAGGCACCTCTTGTTTCAAATGCTACATCTTGTGGCACATATCCTAACTCATGTACAGTTTCTTTCTTTCTTTAGTTGGTTGCTTTTGCTCATGCATCCACGGATTACATCAAGTCATAGTCTCAGGGGCAACACCCTTTGGTCTCACAGAAGATCTCTTTCACATTAGTCACTAGTTGTTCTAACTACATCTATCTACTATTGCTTACTTTAATATTGAGATTCCTCTCAAAGAAGATCTCTTTCACGTCAGTCACTAGTTGTTCTAACTGCGTTTGTCTATTGTCACTTACTTTATTATTAAGATTCCTCTCAAAGAAGATCTCTTTCATGTCAGTCACCAATTGTTCTAATTGTGTATGTCTATTATTGCTTACTTTATTATTGGGATTTCTCTCAAATATGATCTCTTTCGAGTCAGTCACTAGTTGTTCTAGTTGTGTCTATCTATTGTCACTTAGTCTCCTACTAAGATTCTTCTCAATGATGATTTCTCTCTGACGTCAATCACCAGTTATCCTAAGTTAGTTTACTATCATCCTTCTACTAAAGAGATTTCTTAAACATATATTTTGAACATCGACACTTGACATCAATCTTATATGTGAGGCCTCACCTCAACCCATCCTAGCATCGATGATACATTATTATTTTGATACTCATGACTCGATATGTCAGAAACATTATTTGATGCACTGAACATTATTATCTTATTTATGATGTGTGATGCTTTACTTTTAGATATTTGATTTTGTCATTTAATGCTTTATGAACATGTACGATGATGAATTAAATGAATGCAAAACTAACACTCTGATTATGCAATTTTAATAGTCGAAAATATGAGTAGAATTAGATAAACAATTGATTATTAGAAAAATGGATGTTTTAATTTATATGATTTTTCTGATACGTAAATTACATAATTCATATGATTTCTTGAACCTACTAATGTGTGCAATGAGTGTGCAGGATATGTAGTCGAGAAACCTAATGGAAAGACGAAACTAAAACCCTTTGTTAATTTGTGCTATCTTTGCATTGTCCTTCCTTGAAGGTTGTTAAGTGGTCTTACTATCCCCCTAGCCTTTGTTTGTTTCCTATTAAGTCTTTAAGGCTTAAAAATATTAAATTTAAGTGCCCTAGGGGTAAGGGTATGGGTGGGGAGTACTTTCCACCCCCTTAGCCTCTTTGTTTGACTTGTAGGGTCACTCAAAAATCCTATTTTTGATTGATTGTGAAAATTGATTGTATCCTACATGAGTTGGTGACTCAAACTCCATCTTGAGTTACTTGAAGTCTAGTTGAGTTAGGGATCATACTTAGAGGCACTTGGGAGTAGTTTTGGGGTTGTTACCCAATCCCTAGTTTTGGAGAAAGTTTGAAGATTGAAGGAAGAAAAGGGAAAAGCTCTTCTCAACTTACCATTTTACCATAACATTTTGTGAAGGTAGGATTTCTTCACTTTTTTGGATTTGTTCTTCATGTTGTTCACACTTGAATCACGCATAAGGCATTGAGTTGTTCTTTGTATTGCTTGCTTGTGTGTTGGGTTGATTTGGAGGGATTTTATCTTGTTCTTGATGTATTTGCATGCTTGTCTTGAGGTTTTGTTTTTGAAGGGATTTCATGGGGATTTTTTTGGCATTACTCACCCTTGGATAGGGAAGAAGTGGCCATGTACGGGGAAAGGGCCTTAGTTGGACCTCAATGGTGTAGAGTCTCCTCTAATGGTGAGAGAAGGGAAAGAGGGTAGGGTGTATGGGCCCCTACTTGTCATCACGTACCTCATTTGATATTGCGAATTATTGAATATGGAAAGGAATCAAAATCCTTGTGGAAATAGCCTCGAAAGGGCCTTGTAGAAGAATGGAAGTTCTTGAAGTTTTAGCCCTGAAAGGGCTATGTTATGGTATGGTGATTGACATCTCCCATTGGAAAAATCCACCTTTCCCCTAGTCAAGTTCTATGTTTGGACCTATTGTGTAAAACCAGGTTTGGGTGTATGCTTGAATTGTTCTTGATGTTGTGATGTTTCACCCCAGGTCAACTCTTTTCTTCTCCTTGTTTTCCTTGAAGAATTGAAGATATTGGAACAAAGCACTTGTGAAGGTTTTAGAAGAGATTTCATTTGAATTGTAATATTTTGTAAAATGTATTTGAATTTTGATGTATTGGCAAGGACATCGGGTTTTCTTACTGGTTCTTTCTCGATGGAGCCTTGAACCAAGTTGAATAATGGAGAAAGAAAAAGGATTTTGGAAGCCTCCTTGCATTGCTCTTATGTGTTTTCAAACTATGCATCTGTATGTGAGAAAATAGATTAATGGATAATGTTATTGAATTATGAATTTCAAGTTTGTGTCAAATATGTTAAGGAAGAGTAAATTGGATGTGTTGAAGTTTTCAATTCAATGTTATACGTATTAAGAGGAAATGAAAAATCCTATATTGTGAACAACAAATTCATTCCTCTCCTTGTTAAATTATATAAGTGATAAAATCAAATTAGATTATGAAATTTTGCATCTCCTTGAATTCAAAAGAAAAGGTTCATATACCTTTGATATATGATGAATTATAAAACATAAAAGTATAGCAAGAAAAACATATCATCACTTAGAAAATTGGCTTCAAAATAAACATGTGCATCTCTAGGAGTGAAAAACCTCTCTGGAAAATGTATGGGGAAATTTTTAATTCCCCACTAGTCACAAAGAATATTCTCTGAATTATTCTTTTGTATTGCAACCAAAATCAATGTTAAGTCTTTTAAAAAGGATTATAAATTAAATGAATTTAAAATTAAAATGTTTGAATGGACATCCTGTTGACATCTCTCAACTATAAAACTTTTGGCATTAAACTCCATATAGCTTTAGGGCAAGGTACTTGCCTAAGGTTTACTACCTATTTAATTTATAAATCAAAAAATCAATTTTACCCACTTACTCACTACTCCCCCCATCCTCCTACTTCTTTTCTACTTTCCATTTAAGGGCTAGGCGTGGGCAATCCCAACCCCCCCCCCCCCCCCTGCCTGGGTACTGTCCCACTTACGACCTTGTCACGTCAAAAGGGGAGCAAGGAAGTTTGTTTTATTTAAAACTAAACTCTTATAATTTTAAACCCCCCCCCCCCTCCATATCTCCCTCCTTATGCATTGATCTCCCTTAATGGCGCATCACTCACGTGAGAAGATCTTAGGCAGAGAAACACACCCACCACCCCCCCCCCCCCACGTGGCATTGTTGGGTGCTTGGGAAGCGCATAGCATTAGTAAGGAGGGTATGTGTTAAGCCTTCTCCCACTCTTATTGTCCTTGGATCGCCACCTATCCATATTTGTCAGCGCATGTTGTGGGACAAAATGTCCTTGGGGAAGCGCTTAGGGAGCGCTTGGAAAGCGCATGAGATTTGAGGGTGATGTAACATGTGGGGAAGGGTAAGGTAGGATTTGATGGGTGAGTAGGTGAGTTGTGTTAGGGTTTTGGGGTTAGTGGTAGGTTCAGTTAGTATTTTAGTTAGTAATTTATTTATGTAAAAGTTTTTTTGCTAGTTGTAATTTATAACTAGTTTAAGTTTATGTTAACAACATTTAATTTAATATGAGTATTAGTGTTTTAAACTTTATTAAAGTAGTGGTGAACAAGAGTTTTAAGAAATTGTATTATAGTTTTCAATTATTATATTTGTTTAGTATGTTCTAAATTAAATATATTACGGAAAGGTTAGTTAAATTTTGGTTTTAGTGTTAGGATGTTGAGTTATTTGTATTAATTAGTATTAGATTTGTTTAATTTGAGTTAGTAGAAATTTAATGTTAGTTTAATTGATAATTGTAGAAAGGTTTCCAAATTTTTAAATATAATTAGTAGTTATTTCTTTGATATTAGGAAGTGATATAATATTTATATGTTAGTGTAGATGCTAAGTATAGAATAGCGGCTTGGTTGTTAGATTTTCTATTAGTTTTATACTATTGTGAATTAGTTAGATTAATCGTAATATTGGCATCTTAAGTATTGGACTTAAATTTATAATAGTCTTGAATAAAGCTTAATTTAACTTATAGATTTAATTGGATTAATTCTAGTCTCAATTTTAATTGTAAATAATAGATTAATATAAATTAGATAACTTTATGAGAACGTAGATAGTATAATTGATAATAATGTTTATCTCTATGGTATGTATATTAAAGGCTAGTTAGATTTTTGAATTCAGTTAGTTTAAATCGTAGTTAGCATCAGTATCTAATTTGTTTGTTAGCTAAGTCTTATGTATAATTAATTTTATTTTTTTAATGTTTTCATTATCATTTAATTAGTGTAATTAAGCTCTAGTATAATGTAATTTTAGTTAGCTTCATTAACCAAAGTGATATGCTTTGTTTTAGTAAACATTAATATTATTAATTGTTTTAAAGTGTTACGTTAATCGTAGTTAGTCTTGTTAAGCTAGGACTTAGTTTTAAAGTTGTTAGAATTTTAATATGTATATTTATAATCATGAATAATCTTAGCTAGTTATGTATATTAATTTTAGTTAAAGTTTTAAACTTAATTAAGTTTTATCTTGGTCGTAATTTTATTGTTTTTTTATATATCATAGTATCATGATTAGATTAGTAAAGTGTAGTTAGTGACATTCCTTTTGAAAATAGTAAATGATATACTCTTAATTAATGTTTAGTAGAAATTTGATTAAATGTAAATTTAGTTTAATTGTTAAGAAAGTTAATCATTATGTTGTAAACATAACAAGTTATGTTAGACCAATATGATAATGTAATTTGTTTTGCGTAGTTAAATTTAAGACCAATTTATATTGTTGTTCAAATAATTCCATTTATATCGTTGAAATCTTAATGTAATGACGAACCAAATGTTGATACCAATTTAATAACGAGAATTTAACTGTATCAATGTATTTCTTCTCACGAGCATAAACTTAAAATGAACATAGTAGATGCATTCTTGCGAATCAAACTCTTAAACCTTTAAGAACCTTATTATTATTTATTTTATTTTTTTTAAATTGTGTGTGTTTTTGCCCCTTAGATTTTGGGCATGACATTATAACACTAACACTGAAATGGAAACATTAACATTGTTTGAGTTATGCTAAGCTTTTATTTTCTTGTTTTGCTTTTGCTTTATCATTTCCCTTTGACCAACTCAAGGATGTATCTTTTGACTAGAGAAGTGAGGACTGGGGGCATGATCTTCTCCTTGACTATTTGAGTAAATTATCTATGCTATAGTATAATATTGATACTCATCCTACTAAGTGAATATATGGGTCATTGTGAGTATACTTCGCATATTTCTATCTCAAGTTATGAATGCAAGGGTCATTGTGGATAGAATCTTTACTGAATACTTAGCATAAGAAGGATCTCTCATGTGTCTTGTGTGTTTTTACGCAAGAAACAGTCTGATCATCCTAGCATTTATGCTTTGATTCTTATGTTTACTTGCTACATTAAAAGGGACTAATGTTCTAGTCATTCTAGCTTCCAGTGCCTTAATGCTTACATTTAATCCTGACAAAACTAAGACACATGTCATATTCATATTCTCATTATTGCAATTTCAATGTGAATTGTATGACATTTGAGGGTCTAACTAAACACTCAATGATGATACTTTTATGAGTTCAATAACCAAACCTAGGGATACATCTAGCATAGGGTTGCATTTTATACTACACTTGCATAACAGTACATTTTGATTACTACTTTACTTGTATCTTTCAACATGAGAGGTCATCATTGGTTTCTTCAAAGTATCATGCTTCTTCTCGACTACACAAGCGTTTTGATCCATGGTTAGTCTTTTTGAATTTCATGGAATACTTGTCATTAACAACAAATTTGAAACTTACATGAGATGTTAGTTCATATAGGCTCACACGAGAACCTATGAAAAATAAAATGAAAAATCATACAAAATTTGAAAAAATCAATGAAATGCATCAAACTTGAAATTTAACTGAGGTTAATCGACTACTCACCAGATGTTCATAATTTTTTGGCTGGCTATGTCACTTGGAAAGCTCAAATCGATGACTATGCACTGAGACCGCCATTCATCTCAGAGCTCTTTTCTTTGCAAAAGACAAATGCACAAATTATTTCAAAATGACCTTTTAGGCCCTTATATAGTTTTTGACCTAATTTTTCAAAGTGCTCTGATTGACGTGAAAATTACCCCCATAGCTAGATTGGCTACTCTAACCCATTTTTGGGATCAAATTTGAAATCAGGGCAATAAAATAGCTCAACATCACACTTTAAAATTTTGGGACTCATGCGATTGAATGCTTCTGCAGTTCCTCTTATTGATACTTTTTGAATCTAAGAATATCTTCAATTCACACATTACTTCAACTTTTTCAAAAAAAATTAGAAAGAATCAACTCTAGTCAACTCTGGTCAACCATGGTCAACGAGAACTTCAAATTACTTTGAATCACCTTAGTTATAATGTGTCATCTTTCGACTTTGCTCCTAAGGGGGCAGGATGATGATTACATCATTGCATATCTTTGAATCTTTCAGATATGTCTTCAAATCATAACATAATGTCCTATTCGCTAGAGGCATCTTTGTTCACCTTATTTGGCATCATATGATAACCAACTGATCAATCTTATAGAAATCCTTGTCATGGTTTAACGGACAGGTATCTGAGTGTTTTACTTAGACTCCTGAGGATTAAGCATTGTTCAGGGGATAATTCTATGACTCATGATTAGGTCTTGTTAGCTTTTTATGGACCAGTATTCAAGTGTTCTATCTGAACTCTGGAGGATTAAGCTCCATTCTGG
Source organism: Cupressus sempervirens (assembly GCA_028749045.1). Lineage (NCBI taxonomy): Eukaryota > Viridiplantae > Streptophyta > Pinopsida > Cupressales > Cupressaceae > Cupressus > Cupressus sempervirens. The sequence goes on from CM053790.1 coordinate 219,908,962, forward strand.
AGATAATTCTAAACTCTTTCTTTCAATCACTATTTAATGGACAGGTATTAGGGCGATCTAACCTTAACTCCTGAGGTTTAAGCCTCATTCTAGGGATAATCCTATGAATCATGATTAATCGTGTTATCTTCTAATGGACAAGTATCGAGGCATTCTAACTCTAACTCTTGAGAATTGAATCTTGTTCTAAGAATATTTCTATGAATTTTGGCAATCTTTGTTCTTTCATATTGGTATCTAAGTGTTCTATCTAGATTCCCTTAGCTTTGTTCTCGAGATAACCTTAAGAATTCTCATCAATTGGTCTGTGTCATCAATCTCAGAACCAATCTAAGCTCTTGGTCTATATTTTTAGAAATTATCTAATTTCTTTGAATCAACATGTTGCTCACACATTTATTCAAAGAGGGGTAAATGTAATACCCATAAATTGGCACATTGGTATTATGAACCAATTTTAGTTTATTAATCTTACTTTAGTCCAATTGTACTAGGCATTTCTGATTTTGATCACCTCTACTTGACCTAAGTGTTAAATGCATAAAATTATTAATTAGTATTAATCACTTACTTTATTTAATTCCTAAATATTAATTGAATTAGCTAAATTAATATATTAATTGAATTAACTTAATTATAAATTCTAAGTACTTTAATTAAATTAAATCTACCCCTTTAGCTAATACACATAAAGAAGGAATTAAAATACATTGATTTAATTATATATATATATATATATCATAAGTTTTGAAACTAATTTTTTATTTAATTAGGATATTCTATTATGATTACATGTTTGAATGAATCAATATCATTTCCTATTTCATCTCACATGAAAAAGGAATTTTAATTAATTAATTAAATAATTCATTATTTTTCTAATTAATTAAATAATTATGAGCACATATTTGAATGGATGAATTTTATCTCCTATTTCATTTCTTTCAACCCCATTAAAAATGGAGGACTCAATCTCTGTTAGAGTAAATAATTAATTTACTAATTATTTATTCTATTTACTTAAGCTTACTTAGGTAAATGCATTTATTTATTTATTGTAGCCTAGGAGTTCGTTATAAATTGTTGACAATACGGGAATTTTTTCTCTCCTAAGTCATACTTATCCTCTCACATTGTTCGAGGACTTTCCACCTTATGTGGATGTATGCTTAGTTGTCACACTTATCTCCTAGCATCTTCTAGCTCGTGCTGGAAGATTCCTAGAGCTCTTTATATTCGGGCTCCCTCATTGTATTTTCATAACATCAGATATTGTCTATTGTAAATACATTTTTTCTTGTGTTGCAATATTCTCTCTCTAATGTCCGTTTAGGGTTTTTCCCTTGCTCCTCGCTCTACCTTCCTTGGCTTCTCTTTGATAGGTTTTCACATGCAGGTGATCTTGGACATCTTCGGAGTTGGATTTCATCAACTCCAACATGGTATCATAGCCTCCCTACTACTGCTTTGTTGAAAGATTTTTGAAGCCGTGATTTGAAGTCACAAACCTTAGTTTGTTTGTGCTTTTTTTTTCAAATCAAAGGATTAGCAATTTTTTGGAGCATTTTCAGCCCAAACGGGCACTGCCATTAGATCCGGAAGGCCGTTTGCAATCAGGATTCATATAAAACTTGTCAAATTTGGAGACAGGGCTCCAAGAGGCCAAAAAATTAGCTTGGGAGGTCGTACGGACAAATTTTGGCATTTATTGCAATTTTTTTTTAAAAGATTGCAGGGCCACCACCGTAGCCTCGCCTAAGTGCCACCCAGGCACCACCGCCACCGACAGCGCAACTGTGGGCAACTGTTGTACGGCCGCCACTCTGCAACCACCGTCACTCGGCGGGCCCGCCGCCCTCCTAGCAGCACCTCTCTCCTACAGCACCTATTCCCGCCACCACCACCTAGTTTCTCCACCCGGTCTACTGCTCTAACACAGTCAGCACCTCCGCCCAGCTGTCTTATCTTCGTCAGCAATTTTTGCACCGTCAACACTTTGTTAGCGTGTGCGTGGATTTTCTTGCCATCGTGGATTTTATGCCCAGTCAGCAAGGATAGTAATGACATGTTTCTTTTTGTTCAGTCAGCGCAATCTCCTCCTGACACGTGGTAGGGTTGCCACATGGCACCTTCCACGTCAGCCTACTTGCCATGTGGTGTCCATGTGGCAGTGCCACATGGCATCTTTTTTTTGCATCGACGGTCTGCAAACTATCAAATTTAAGATGGTGAACTGCTGACGTCAGCACTGCATCAACATCCTTCTTGCACCTCTCCTCCTAGGTCATTTTGGACCTACCTTCGATTTTTTGGCCATAACTTGAGCATACGGAAGTATTTTTCCAATCCGAAAAAAGTGCTAAAAAGCTAGTTTCGAGACAAAGACATTGGTGTAGGTATTTTTAGGTTTTGATACATTTTCATTGCCCATTTTTTCAATTAAAGTCTAAAGTTCTATTTTTGACTCCGACAAGCATATCTTTTGCGTGTCATGCCCATTTTTTGAAAACTTTATATTTTTGGAAAGCAGTTATGTCACCTTTTTAGAAATGTGGTCTTTTTTCTTAGTTTTTTGGCCCATGCTCTTTCTATCATATTTTTGGCATTTTTGCTATATGGTGGATATCTTGAGTGTTTTAGGCCCGAGGATCATTTTCCTGGCATGGTTTCCTTTGTTTTGAGTTTTACTATGTTTAGTTGTAGCTTGTTTTTAGTTTTGATCATTGTAGCTATCATTTTGAAGCACTTTTATGTATCGCACTGAGATATAGTGCCACTCTTGCATTTCGGGATCATGAACGTTGTTTTGAGTCAGTTGCACATGCACTATTTTCATAAAGCACCATAGGGGGATAGTTGTTTGTTGTTTTAGGAATTCTCCCTTTGTCAAGTGAGTGTCCCTTCCACAACATTAGCCCATGCAGCGTCAGTTTGATCGTGTCTTTATAGGTGTCTGTACCTCTTCCTCTCTCGTTGTTCTTGGTTCATCTGTAGGAGACTTTGGCCCGCCTTCTCAATTGCATGTCATCACACCTTGTCTGCATTAAGGGGGGGTTATGTTGTTGTTCTAATGCATTCGTGGTTTGATGGTTCATTAGTGTGAACTATGTATTTAGTGGTTGATCCTATGTACAAGGCGATTACAATGGATGGCTACCTATGCATTTCGGTGAGATGGATCATCTACCATATAGACATCCTCAGTTCGTGCCTTCTTCTTCCATGGAGGTTCTTCAGATCAGCAATTTGGCAGATTTGCAGCTTCTACATGCTTCAGTGATGCTTCTTCATGATCACTCCTTGTTCCTATTTTAGAGGATAATCGCCTAGTTGGAGGCTTCTTCAGTTCTTCACTAGGTTACCTCTTTTTGGGGGAGGGTTTTTCCCACGTGGTTTTCTCTCTTTCCCCATTTTCAAAGATTGCATTTTGTTGCATTGTACATGGGTACCTAACATGGCCTTGTTGCCGAGACCCATTCTGTATTCATCTTTGTTTTGTGAGCTTAAGGCATTTCCCTAAGTTGCACTTAAGGGGGGGTGTTAGAGTAAATAATTAATTTACTAATTATTTATTCTATTAACTTAAGCTTACTTAGGTAAATGCATTTATTTATTTATTGTAGCCTAAGAGTTCGTTATAAGTTGTTGACAATACGGGAGTTTGTTCTCTCCTAAGTCATACTTATCCTCTCACATTGTTCGAGGACTTTCCACCTTATGTGGATGTATGCTTAGTTGTCACACTTATCTCCTAGCATCTTCTAGCTCGTTCTGGAAGATTCCTGGAGCTCTTTATATTCGAGCTCCCTCATTGTATTTTCATAACATCAGATATTGTCTATTGTAAATACATTTTTTCTTGTGTTGCAATATTCTCTCTCTCATGTCCATTTAGGATTTTTCCCTTGCTCCTCGCTCTACCTTCCTTGGCTTCTCTTTGACAGGTTTTTGCATGCAGGTGATCTTGGGCATCTTCAGAGTTGGATTTCATCAACTCCAACAATCTCACCTTCAATCAGGATCGTCCATGCGATTTGACCTTGACCATTGATCAAGTCCAAGGTTCTATAAAAGAAACCTTCATGCTAATTTGATTACTCAAGTGCCTTGCATTCAAATTTCTCTTGCTTTCATATTCTTGTCATTTAGTCTAAAATGCATTCATTTAGTTATTACTTTCCATTGTTCATAGATTAATTTCAACTTCATTTAGATTAATTTAATATCTTTGCATTCAAAAAACATCAAAAACATAGATTATATTGCATTTGCATTCTTCCAAATCCTTCGTACTAGTTTGGTCTAGTTACTAATCTTTTAATCCTAAGAGTGAATATTAAAACCCCATCTAATTAGAAGGCAATAGATCGCCTTGTGCAAACATACCGAATGGACAATCCCATGTTCATTTCAGGATGTTTCTGACATGTAATGATCATGTTGAAATGTGTGTGGATTTAAAGGCCCGTAATTAGCACTCACATTCCCTATTGAAAAACTAAGATCGTAAGGAGAAGTGCTATGATGCTTTATGGCTAGGGATCAGATTATCAACAGATAATTTCTAACAATGGATGAGAATCTAATCCATAAACGAGTATGGGGAATAAACAAGTCCAAGTCCTAAATCTCTTTCCAGTATATTTTATTATATGGTGAGTAGATCATCAAGAACTGAGATTAGTTGCACTTGCCTATCGATCATAGTTGTGGTTGATGGGTGTTCCTTTGGTTTAAAGAATCGCTTTGGAATTAGTTTTATTTCCTGTTGTTGTAGACTAAAATCTAATATACATATTTCTCTCTATTCTATACATATTTCTCTTTGTTCTCAATCAAAACCATGAAATCATTATTCAACAACCAAGTAATGAAGACACCATCCTACCATTTATCTTGTATTGGAATAGACACATTTCTTCATTTTTGCAAGGGAAATTAGAAATTTAATAACAAGAATAGAACCTAGTAATACTAGTTATTGTCAATGACTCTTTCTATGACGCTTTCCAAGATCCTCCTGCTTCCAGCTGCTTACGCCCATTGATGTCTATTTTTCTTCTAATATTTGATATATCATATTTTCTTGAGCCTCTTGGATGTGCATAACTTACCCAATTTTCACATATCCATAACAATCAATTCTTAATTCTTGGTAATTTCATGTTATTTATTTCACTGCCACTTTTTGGAAATAAGGTTTTTTCAAATTACTTTATTTGATTATATATTATTATTTTTTATATGAGCAATAAATTTGAATGCTAAAAGAAACTAACTTAGACATATTTCTTTCTTCCAATTCATTTCCAATGTATAATTGAAATCATCATTTGTTCTAAATAATGGAGATTAAGACAAATTTAAAACGACAATAATCATCAAATCAATCATGTAAATCCCTAAATGGTGTGTGGGTTGTATGAATATCCAACCATCCCCTTCCAAGAGGCTAACCTTATCTACCTCGACCACACGCTCGTCTTGTCAAACTTGCAACCACTCAAACACTCACAACAACAAAAGAGTTAGTATCCCTTATGAGTCAATATCCACATGAACATCATATCATGAATAACATTGCATAATCATACAATTAATAAAATGTGACATTCTCATAAACATATATCTATGCATCAAATTAATCAATTAAATCATATTAGTTTTATTTAACCACAAAATTAAGATAATCAACTTTAAAAAAATTTAATCAATGTTCAACAAAGGTCAACCAAGTCAAAGTTGACCAGATCACCACATAAGCAAGCAACCTAGGAATGTCAAAAGGTGAGATGTGACATACATCCATTAAAAACAAGGTTGCAAAGCAACGGAGTTCCTTCCAATATTTTGTTATGGTCTTGCATAGGATTTGTAATTCTTAATTAATTATAAACAAAGATTTTTGGTGCTTCACTTAATATTGTTAAGATGTTCCAAGATTTGTTAAATAAATTTGTATAATAAACATGTATATTAACTTTTGAGATGTAAAATTATAAATACAAAATTTAATAATAAAAATACATATGATAAAAAAAATAGGCTTTACATAAAATACATGAATTATATTAGTTATTAAAAAGATTATTACATTATAAAATATGTCTAATAACATAAGTTTATATATTTGTTAAAAAAAATATTATTATATTATTATATCACGAATCAAAAAATTTATACTATTATATCAAATTTATTTAATAATTATAATCATATAAATTTTATAAATAAATACAGACATGAACTTTAGATAAAATATATGAATTATATTAGTTATTTAAAAAATTATTACATTATAAAATATGTTTAATAACATAATTTTATAATTGTAATAGAAAATATAATTATATTACTATAACATATTTATTTAATAATTTATAATTATTTAAATTTTACATATAAAATTTCAAAAATTATTTCACCCATTAATAAAATAAATATCAATATAAATATTTTACTTATAACTAATGATATAAACCAATATCAATATATCAATATAAACTAAAAATATAATTAAACTATAATGTAAAAGTTGATTCCTCCAAAATCTCCTTTGTCTTGATTCACCAAGGTCCCGTTTGGTTGCCAAAATCGGGTTATCACGGTTAAAACTAGGTTTTGCTGAAAAACATGGGCATTTGGTTGGTTAAAATAATAACCTGGTTTTCACTTTCAACTTCCAATTTTTGACCAAAATTGGATGATGTGTCTTCCAATAAAAAGGTGGAATTAAAAATTAAAACCAGGTTTTGAATTTTATGATTTTTTTTTTTAATATTGTGGGGTCTGTGGTATATTCATCTTTCGTGTCAAACAGACAGACCATTATCTTTCCAAACCACAAAACCAAGTTTTCAAAAACCTGGTTATAAGATAACCTGGTTATGAGACAAATTCATCTTCCCCAACCAAACGGGGCCCAAAAGATCAATCACTAGTTCTAAGTTCTACAGTCTACATAAATACAATTATATGAAATGTGTAAAATAAAAGAATAAAAGAAGCCATTTGAATCACTAGTTACAATTTATTTGTTGTAATTGACAAAATATATTAATTGTTAAAATATTTATTCTAATAATCCAATACAATTTAAAAGAGAAACATACTATCACAATATCATATTATTTCATTTATAATTATACTTCACAATTTATTAACTATAAATTTTCTTATGATATTGCTACCAGGATAAATAACACTGTGATTTTTGAGTTCAAACTCATTGACCCATATTTCATGAGTAGTGATTCAACATGAATCCATCTCTCATGAGAACAAATGGAACACTTAGCACTCATTGGATCTAGGTGATGCTCATGGGGGTGAAGCACTAGGACTTCTCGAGAGGTCACCCATCCCAATACTACTCCAGTCTAAGCATGCTTAGCTATGGAGTTTCCTCCATGGTTAAACCCAAAGCTTGCAACCCTATTTGCAAAACCTTCACCAAGTGTTGTGCCTTACGAACCATTCATTAGAAAGCCCCTTAAGCTCATCAATTGATAAGTAGGAGATAATTTCCACAGCAAGTCAAATTGTGATATTGCTATCAGGATTTAACTATGTGATTTTTGAGTCAAACTCATTAACCCATATTTTATGAGTAGTGATTCAACATGAATCCATCTCTCATGAGAATAAATGGAACACTTAGCACTCATTGGATCTAAGTGATGCTCACAAGGGTGAAGCATCGGAACTTTCCAGGAGGTCACCCATTTCAATACTACTCTAGCTTGGGCGCGCTTAACTATGGAGTTTCCTCCATGGTTAAACCCAAAGCTTGCAACCCCATTTGCTTCACCCCAATACTAGGATGGATGACCTCCCAGGAAGTCTTGATGCTTCACCCTTGTGAGCATCACTTAGATATAATGAGTGTTAAGTGTTCCATTTATTCTCATGAGAGATGGACTCATGTTGAATCACTACTCATGAAATATGGGTCAATGAGTTTGACCCAAAAATCACACAATTAAATTCTGATAGCAATATCGCAATTTGACTTGTCGTGGAAATTATCTCCTACTCATCAATTGATGAGCTTAAGGGGCTTTCTAATGAATGCTTCATAAGGCACAACACTTAGTGAAGGTTTTGTAAATGGGTTGCAAGCCTTAGGTTTAACCATGGAGGAAATTCTGTAGTTAAGCCCGCTCAAGCTGGAGTAGTATTGGGATGGGTGACCTCCCGAGAAGTCTCGGTGCTTCACCTCAGTGGGCATCACCTAGATCCAATGGTTCCATATCACAATTTGACTTGCTATGGAAATTATCTCCTACTTATCTATAAATTTTCTTTTGTTTTAATTTTAAACAATATAGTATACTTATAACTATATATTCCACATATGACTATTTTTACATACCCACAAATAATATAATATTATAATTATTTGAATGTTATGTTTTCATATTAGTTTGCATTTTAAGATAATATAACATTAAAATTTAATTTTAATATAATTATATTTTCTATTAACAAATATTATTTTTCTAATATTTTAATATATATTTACTTTTCAAAGAACTAGAATGACAACTAAGTCTAGTAGAAAACGCAAAACCATTTCCAAAAACTGAAAAAGTCTACAATAATAGAAAAAACAAGAATAGAACCTACATAACTTCTTTTTCAATAGCCTACTCTAATACTCTTACAAAATATTATATTTTATAATAATAATATAAATCCTATTATGCAATAACAATGAATACAAATAATCAAAACTCCCACTTAGTTTTCTCCTTCCCCTTTATATATAAAATTGGAATGAAAAGCTAGTGCATAATCCTTCATGGCCCCCGCACGCTGAATTTCGCAACGATATCAACGCCTTGTTCTACGGCTCCTCATTTTGTAATGTTTCGCCCGGCTTTTCGGCATAATTTGGAACAAAATTACCGAATATTCGGCTTTCTTTGCAGAAAATAAACACAAAAGGTGGAGAAGTCATTAATTAAAAAGGGTGTTGAATAGCACTAACGACAATAATAATTACTAGGCATCGTGGTTATGCCTGTTGCTCAACAATAAAGACTGGACGAATTACACAGTTAGCGTGTGAAACGATTAAAAGAGTAGCCAGTGGTCACATGAAAGCATATGACCGCTTAAAAACACATAATACCCTCACGGGGCGGCACGATGTTTATGGCCTCATTATTTAAGCCGTTTACTGCCGCCACTGTATTTTAAATTTCTCTCTCCCGAGTAAAGCAAAGCAGACGGTGGGCCAAAGGGTGGCGATTTCTTCTCGTTTGTTTCAGCTGCTTTTTATTTTACTCGTTTCCCGCTTGGATTTTCAAGAAGATGTCTTTTACATCTAACTGCGATTCCAACGATTATATTTCTTCTTGAGAAGGGAGTGAAAATTTTGGGAGAAAAGCCGGGGAAATCTTGTTAAAGAAGTTGCTCTGCGGGATTTACGATTTAATTCGGTAATTGTGATTTCTTAAGCCAATTTTCGGTTAACCAGTTAAATGGCGGAGGCTTTGGCATGTTGAATTCGTGATATTGTTTGTTTCCTTGATCCTCTTGAAATCGTCTTGTGGTTGGTAATGTTTGGCTTCTTGCGCTCTAGGTTTAGTAATTTCTTTTTGGTCTGTTTTCGATTAGTTTGGTTGCAGGATCCGCCCGGCTGTGACGTGCGAGAATTTGTTTGTTTTAGGGAAAAGACTTCAAAAGCTCGTAATTTTTTTTTTATTGTAGCTTTTAGTGTTAGTTATTTTGTGCTCTTGAAAGATGATCATATTTCGTTGAGTTCTTTGTATTTTTTTACAGAATGGAGAATTCGAACTTTGAGCAGAAAAATTATTCTCAGTCGGCTCCTTCGATTACTGTAGATTACGGAGTTCCGGGTTTTAAAATGATGCCCGTTGCTGCTCATGAGGCCGCCCCTTGCAATAGGATGTTGCGAGCCTGTCCATGTATGTATGGCATATGCTTTTATTTTTTAAATTTGAGCATTTTTTATATTCCTCTCCGCACATGTTCTTGTTGCAGAAAAGAAGTGAACGTCGTGAACAGTAGGAAGTTGAACAAACTTTTTTAAAATTTGTAGAAATTGTCGAATTTGGCAAATACAGGGCGGCAATATAAATAAAAATATTCTAAAATTTCGATTACTTGCAGAGAAAAGACTTTAAATGTACAGCAATATAAATAGTTTTGCAAATACTTCACAAAATTTTGTTTCTTAATTTGTGTGCTTTGAATTAACTTTTATATCAGATTTTTCAGATTTAAGAGTCAGAATTATCATTCAGATTTCTACAAGAATACTATAAAGTTTCTGAATTCTAGAAAGTTTCTGAGTTCAATTATGTTGATCCATCATCAAGAAACCTAAAAATTTCTGTTCACCGGACAAATCCTTACCGTTGAACTGAATACAAACCAAAACTGTAAAGATCCGTTAAATATACTGTGTTTGTCAATATAAGGTGAAAAGCTTTACAATTTTAACGAACCGCTAAAGCTTTGAAGACATTAATGACTATTCGTTTTATTATTTACATTTAATAGACGAAAAGTCGTAAATACTGACTTTATTTAGATGAATATTTCAATATTCATCTACACAAACAGTCAAATGAGATATATTGTTGTAGCGGCAATTTTAGTAATCTGTACAACATGTGAATCTGTTCGCTAATAGCAGTTCGTTTGCTCTTGTGAATGCATTTTATTTGCCAACGGCTTAAACATCACACACTAAGATTTAAGATGTGTAAAATAAGATTTGTGTAAACTAAAATGTGATTCTCAAAGTTTGTTGCTTCCATCTACGTGATTTATTTTCAGTAATTTCAAAATTTACGTACAAAGTTTTATTAAATGTGAATGAGTCAGTGAATTTCACTCTCGTTTTGGAACAATTTGTTCAGTTGGAGGATCTCCGTTTGGGATAACATGTGAGCCGTTTCATCCATCAATGGCAGAGCTTAACACAAACATGTGGATGTGTGAAAATAAAAACAAGAAAAGGCTGATCCGAGAGTCATATGAGCCGATCAACTTTGTCTCCTTAGAAGATATCAAGGAAAATCCTTTCAACGTGCACCAGCAATCCTGCGCTTCCACAGATTTGCATCTCAGCATCCAAGGTAATCTCTCAAATTCTATCAATTCATCAAAGTTCAACAATATTACGCCCAATAATAGCACAATCTGCGCAAGCAAGAATCTGGCCGCCGAGATTCAACGCCAGAACAACGCAACTGATCAGCAGTTGAATCTCACAAATTCTATCAACTCATCAAACTTCAAAAATATTACGCCTAACAACAGCACAATCTGCACAAGCAAGAATCTGGCTGCTGAGATTCAACGCCAGAACGACGCAACGGAGCAGTTTATAAGGCTCGAGGTAAATAAATTTTAAACGAAACAAAATCTTAAGAACATTATATCACTGCAATTCGATTAAAACAATTGCACAGTTTTCTGCCAGAACCCTGTTGAATTGTTAAACTTCTCAATTAACTCTCCGCTCTCTATGATGCCTCAGGAAGGACGAACGAGGCAACGTCTACTAGAAATGACAGAAAATCATTTTAAGGCATTACTGTGCTCTGCTGCATTAACAGTATCATGGAAGCTACGGGAGAAGGGATTAGAGCTTCATCGTATAAATCGCAAGAACATGGAGCTGGAAGAACAAATCAGAGGTCTTGACATCGAATCCCGGGCATGGCAGAACCGTGCCAAATGTTGCCAAGAAATGGCCGTTGCCCTCCAACTGCAGATTGAACAAGTGAACAAAGAAGGCAGCGGGGACAGCGAAGAGGAGGCCATCAATCCCGTGGCTGACATCTCGGCTTCCTCGTGTCAGATAACTCAAAGCACAAACAACAACAACAGTATGTATACTAATATTTACATAGAAAACAGAGAGTTGAAGATGCAGAGGAATTGCAGGCTTTGCAAGAGCAAAGAGGTAAGAATGCTGCTACTGCCCTGCCGTCACCTCTGCCTTTGTATACACTGTGACACCAAATTAGTCGTTTGTCCAGTCTGTTCTGCTCTTAAAACTGCAAGTGTAGAAGTCCAAACATCATAATAATTTCTAAGTTTTTTCTCACAACGGTGTAAAAGTATTATCATGCCAGCGTTGACACTTCTACAAAATTGCAGCTTGCTTTTTAATTTATATTTTCGATCTTATCTACAGTTTTTAATTAATCGCAGATTTCGGTATTAAAAAATAAAAATAATAATGGTGTAGTATTTTAAAGAGCAAAAAAATAAAAATAAAGATGGTATGTAACTTTGAATGAGAAATGTATATAATTGGTTGTTTATATTTTAAGTTATTATAAAAATTTATTTTTTAATATTTTCCTCTTCTTATAGTTTTTTTATAAAATTATTTTTTAATATTTTCATCTTTCAGTTTTTTTAAAGAAAATCTTAGGGTCTGTTTGGTTGCAGTTATGTGAATTGAGTTTTAGAATTGAAAATGAGAATGAATTGAGTTTTAGAATTGAAAATGAGAATGGGTATAGGAATGGGGAATGGGAATGGAAAATATGTATGTATTCCACTCTCGTTTGGTTCACTTAAAATTTGTTTGACAATATGTTAATCCCTTGTTTGATTATACAAAATCGGAATTGGACTAAGGTTAAGTTTATATTTTTTTCCTCTAATTTTTTTGAGTTCAATATTTTTTTTTTATTTTTTTGAAAGAATGTATATTTATTTTTGTTTTATTAGTTGAAGTTAATGAGGAATTTAAATTATTTCAACTTTTTTAAATAAATGACCCATATATTAGTCATTTATATACAAAATCATAAATAAAATAGTATCCACGATTATAATTAAATTGAAAACAACAAAATGGACATATCATTATTTAATTTGTCCACCATAACCAATACTAATATTGCAATCTCCTTGGCAACAATATTTCAAACATTGTACAATTTGCAACCATTCTTTGTAGTTGAGCCACTGAAAGAAATTGTAGTTATGTCATTATCCCCTGTGAAATGGCAAAGTATTTGAAGCCATCAACCCTATATATATAATGAACAAATATAATGAGAGAAAATAAATAACGAACAAATTATAAACAAAATATTCCTAATCAATGTAAACATAACTCTAAAAGCATGTTAAAAACATGCAATAGAAAATAACTAGGCAAATATTATAAGTAACAACCCAAAATGCAACACAATAACCCGTAAGTAGATGTGATTTCACAATGAAATATATTGTCATTGTCATTGTTTATGTTGTATAAGTAGCATAGATATCGTAAGAATTTCTATCTAAAATACCAAAAAATAATAAATCTGAATCTTGTGGAACTTATTTTATGTCATAATAAACTGCAAACAATGTATGGCAGCAAAGACAATGTGAATCATTGGGCGCACCATATTCTTTCATCTGTAATCATAGTGAATAATGATCCAATCAAATAACAAATAACTTGGATTAAAAAAGATAGCCATACAGTGTTTCACCAAATTCATAGTACTAGTTGAATACAGTAGTACATACAGCAACAACATGAGTTATTTGATACACATATAGCAATGCATACAACAACACATCACAATTAGGGGAATACAAATAGCTATTGCAAGTAATCCATAAAACATAATTCTTTAGAACTATATAAATATTGAGCATATATTCTTAGTCAAGTAGAAAAAAATATTTATGGACTATAGTATGATTTGCACTAAAGGACATATTTAATCTAGTAATACTCTTCCCATACAGACATACAATGTTTCACCAAATTCCTAGTACTAGTTGAATACAAAAGTGCATACAAAAACAACATGAGTTACTCAGTACATAACAACAATGCATATAGTTACAAATAGCTATTGCAAGTAATCCATAAAACTTGATTTATTAGAACTATAAATAATTATGTTGAACAAAATGAAGGTAAACAACATGTATTGTTCATCCAAATCAAGAACAAATGGAACCAACAAAGCTGAGAATGCTTTAGATCTATCCAAGTGTGACAAACATGAACAAGTTGTCCATTGCTTGAAAAAGATTGTAAGTTCAAACATATTCTTAAAAAGGATTATAAGTTCAAAAAGATTGTACAATTTATCAAAAAACTCCTCCAAACTTATATCTAACATGTTCTTCCCTCTCCTCTGCAATCATCTCTATGAACCCCCAAGCTTTTGTAGGTTCTGAAGTTAAAAAGTCATATGTGAAGATCAAAGTCTCCCTACAGGCATGGCCTTGAGGGAAACAAATGCACTTGATATGTCTTGCTTGACTTCCCTCTTATCAACATTGATATGGCGAGCCTTAGTCATGCCTCGGTCTATATTTTGGATACTTTCACATATGATCTCCAAAGAAGAAGCCATTCTTGGCTTCCTCCTCTTTGGCCTTCTTGCTAATGGTGGAGATGAATTTTGTCTAATAGATGTAGTGGAATTGTTTGAATGAAGGATTTCTTCATCAAATTGAGGAGTATCATCCATGTGCGTATTGAAGCCCCCATCATCGTCAAGATCAATAGCCTCTTCAAAAAGATGTCCATCTTCAGCCTCTGGAGTTGTTGTTGCTCCATTTCCATCAGCTATGTTGTTGCCAAAAATGACTACTAAGTTATTGAAATAGGTGAAGAGTTGCCTCTTATAGACTCTAGCATTTTTTAAAACTTTTCTTTGCATGATAGAAAAATTTACGAATTAGAAGACTTTCATTTCAATTGATTAAGATATGCTTTGCTTAGATTAAAATATTGTTTAGAGAACATTACCTTCAACAACTCTTCCCATACACTATCATCTGTGTCCACACATTAACTACTCTCCTTCCATGCGAAACCGCTCATATTTTGCAACTCTTTCATCATTCTATAACCTTGTTTTTATGTTTTGTACTTATTCTTAAAGTTATGCTTTCTAAGATTTATTTTCATTTCTTCATTAAACTTCCTTTGTATTGCAGTCAACGCTTCTTTTTTAAAGACCCCTTCACCTTTTCTTCCTAATTGAATTTGCTTAAGAAGAAAATCTAGCAATTTACATTCCATCTCTTTTGACCACACCACTTTGGCATTTTTAGTTTAAGTAGCAACTGTAGTCACATGTACCTCCTCATCCATGCTTGTTAAGAGATTGGTAAATGATATTTTCAGCTATCAATGGGTAGCTACTAAACTTGAAAAAAACCATCAACATGTCATGAAGATATCATAGTGTAAGTTGTTTATCTAGCTCTTTTAGCAACAATCAAATTCAATTATAATGGTTGACGTAAAGAAATGTATTGTGTTGTTGCACTTCAAAACTATATTTGAAAACCTAGACCATAATACACTATTCTACTTCAGGTTTGTACTTTTTCTAGATTTATATTTTCATTGAACAGATGATTGGAGAGTTAAAAAATCACAAAGCTCCATCCCTGTATTATACAAAAAATAAGAAGAATACAATTAATGATACAAATTCAAATTCATTGAACCTAAAAACACAAGAGTCTATATATGTGACTATTATTGCTATGTACATACATTACAATCTTGTTAAGAGGCTTTTGAATGGCTAATCATTATGAAACAACAAGAAACTTTGTCACATGGATATTGATCATATAGTCTTGGTCAAGTAGATAAAAACATTTATCTTGTAGTATGATCTGCACCAAAGGATAGATTTAGTCCAGTAATACCCTTCCCTTCATTGGAAGGCCAATTGGGAAGTTAGTTGTCTAAGGTGTAAGCAATCAACAAAATATCATACAAATTTAGAGCAGAAATATATTCTACATTACTAGATTTATAACAGACGTTTTGAAGGAGATCATCACCAGATTTTTGAAGTTTGTGTATGGAAAATTTGTAGCAGACTTAAGAGTAGATTTATAGCAGATTTTTAGAGGTGATTTATGGTAGATTTGTGATAGGCTTTAGAACATATTTACAACAAATTTAAGAGCAGAGGTTTGTAACACAAAATTGCATGCATTCATATCCACCAATTTTGTATCATGAAATAGTTGATTATTCATTCATTGACACATCTATTGTAAATAATGATAAAGACAATGTTGGTAAAGTCGTGTAGTCCATATGTGTAAAAAGAATGAATCTTGCTATTACAAATGACTGCCAGAGATCATAAAGTTGTTTAACAAATTTCTTTGTTTACAACATAGAGCTGGAAGGCATTTTTTGAACAAGCACAAATTATTTTAATCACAAATACTATGCATTGATGTTGAGAAAGTAGATTGGATATTAAATCTTATGTTTTTTATTTTTCAAAGAGTAAGGCTTCTCAATCTAATTTGTTGAGAAAGCAAATTGGCTCTTAAATCAAAAAATTTGATATATATTACTATCAATATGTTAAGTAATACAACTCATAAGATCACTTATATTGCAAAATCATCCATTTTAAAATATGCTACTCAATCCCTAGAAAAAAAGGTGCTACTTGAGTGAGCCTTAATGCTTATTCAACTAAATATTCAACTGGATATATTTATACAACTGTCTGACTATTAAACCAGTGAACTTCAAGGAATCACAAAAAATAAAACCCTGTGTTTATGTGTGGAACTGTGAATGAAGGTGCATTGCACTTATATTGTTCCATTCCATTGAATATCAGTTTAGTTAAAATCAAATATAACAAATAATATTAGTCATAGTCAAGCGGCATTTTTAGCCTCAAGTTAAAATCAAATATCATAAAAAATATTTCAAAGACCATAGCTGCAATATTAAACATAACTGGATAAATGGAAGTAGAAAATTAGGGTATGTAAAATCTCCTGACCATGTATCAATATATCCTTTCTTGACACATCTCTTGAAATAATGCATATAGCAGATAGTCTAGAATAGTGAAGTGTAAAATAATCCTTGAAAATACAAAGTGCAATTCCTATTCACTACAAAGTGCAAATAAATGTTCATATTTTGTGGTACAACTAAGTTCAAGAGTTGTAATCTTCGCACATCTTTTGGGCTATTTCATCTCTGAGTTTCCCCTAGTCATCTCTATCTTATTGATTCATCCCATAAGTCTCTAAGAATTGGCACATTTATCCTAGCATGATCATCGTCCTCTTCAATTTTCACTTCAAATGGAAGACCATCCTCCATCATAATGAAGTTGTGCAGTATGCCACATGCCAAAACAATCTTTATTTGGGTAAATATACTATAGGATGTCGCATGCTTTAGCATAGAAAAATGTTTCTTGAAAATACCAAATGTCTGCTCTATCACATTCCTAAGAGAGGAGTGTCAGTGGTCAAACTTGGGGATTGTTGATTGGATTTTCTTTGCAAAACTCTTTTAGGTGGTAATGTGTACACCAATAAGGAGCAAGAAATCCTAGAACATTTGGGTACCCGATATCAAGTAAATAGAATTTTCCTACACAAATGGAATTAAAGTTATACTCAAAATAGACCATTAAAGTTTTGATTTAGTTTAATCAGAATATAATCATATTAAATATGAATTAATATACCAAGAAGAAGCATGAGTGGATCTTCTCTACAGAGAGTTGAAGCAACATACCCAACTATCTACAGTAGACCCTTCACAACTAGCAAGAATGTATTGAAACTTGTGGTCAAATGAACATACACCCAAAATATTTTGTGACAAATTGCCCTTTCTATCGCGATATTTTTCTTGCATGTCCACATCAACAGTAACTGACATATGAGTTCCATCAATTGCACCAATACAATCCTATAATAATCAATATTACTATTAAATACAAATTATTATATGTAGTCTCTAGTAATGAAATACATGAAAATAGGATAATTACCTTGAAATATACATCAAAATAGTCCTTCCCAACAATTTTTGGAAGATTGGTTACAACAGGGGAAAAATATAATCGTTATGAAGTGCTAATATAGCCTTTAAGACCTTGTAGAAGTGTCAACTCACAATCTTTCCTGAGTGACCAAAGTTATGGCCAATCTTTTGATTCTGTAGATTGTGGCCAAGGGTGTGGAGGAACATCACTAGTTGTTCTTCTAGTAATATGTTTGTTGAATGCTCCCTTTTTGTCTTAGAATTTTGGCCAAGTGAAAGAAGGCCACTCTACTCATGTGTATTTGGTTATGGCAATCTGTGTTACTAGAATGGATAATTCACTTATAAAAAGGACATGCAACTCTTCTTCACTTATGCCTATGTCTTCTAGCCTCTTGGAAAGATGCTACTATTAATATTGCAAGATTGGCAAGAAAAACAACGAGTATGTGCATGACCTTGATCTTCCTAACTATGACTCCTTAGACTTCTATACCATCAATAAGATCCATCAAATGACCTACAATGGAAACACATCAATCTATTAAGTCACATGAATTGTATTATTGTTAAGAGCTATATAAACAATATATAAACATTAGTTACTTAAAACTACTGAAATGTCATGTGTGTGTGTGTGTGTGTGTGTGTGTGTGTGTGTGTGTGTGTGTGTGTGTGTGTGTGTGTGTGTGTGTATAGAGAGAGAGAGAGAGAGAGAGAGAGAGAGAGAGAGAGAGAGAGAGAGAGAGAGAGAATGTAAAGAAATCTGACATTTATTACTGTAGTAGGCTAACAGGGGGTAGGAGCTATTTATTGCCTAATAGGAGTTGTTTATTGAATTTGAGTTGGCACAAATAAAGTCATATTGAAGTTTAGATGTTTTCTCATAAGCATATAGATAGAACTGTAATTATAAGACAATGCCTCAAAATGTTGTTGTCTATAAATATATTACCATTATTGTATAAGTAAACTAATACTGACAATTGGATTTTAACATGGGCAATGCCTTTTAATTTCCTGGATCAATTATTCTGTGTGGGGAGCTCCTAACAATCGCGTCATGGATAAAAAACAAGCATAGAATTATAATTAAGTTTCATCTCACTGTAATCTATTGTTAAGTTTATCTAACAGCTAGCACCTTGTGCAACTCATCAGTGTTGTCCCTCAAACCTTCAAGTTGCTAAGTCAAGTCCACACCTAATAATGTTTGTTTTCTTTTTTTCTTTTTTAACCTATGGATCAACCAATCAACCTAAAAAAAAAATGAATGACGTGTAATTGACTATCAAAAATTAACTAGTTTTGAAGAAAGCAAAGGGATCTCCTCAAACAAATCCTTGATCAAACTACTTATAATTGTATGGTAAATTGAAGTATAACCATAAACTTGAGAATCTAAGTCACAAAATGAAACTTAATAATAAAAATAGGTCCTCACAAAGTGGGTAGCAATAGACCAAAAATTGTTTCAAGTAATAATACCTTGAAAAGGGTTATCTACCTACATTTGAATCTCCCTTAAACTTGGAAGCCAAAACTATGCATATATCACAGTTTGATTCCATGGATATACATAAGACCATAATAGGATATACATATATAGGAAATGGATCAACAAATGAGGTTTCCAATTCAGTTTTGAGAGTGCATGCATTTGTTTAGGCTAAAACTATAACTTGACAATAGCCACTTTGTACTAATTGAACTAAAATTGAAATGGAACTTGAAAACTAAGCAAATTGGTATACAAAAGATCTCACAGATTGTTTTCCTTAAGATTTTGATCCAAAATATGAGGCAAGATGCAAACATATACTTAATTCTTGAAAAATGATGACCTCAATGCAAACTTGTAAAAATATGTGGTCTTTTCAATGAAAACTTAGGACTTATTGTCTCAAGTCAATAGCAACAACACCTTTTTCCTGTTCCTTATGGACAAAAGAGCCTGATTAACTGTCACTTTTAGCTTTCTATTTTGGATGGAAAAGATCCTATATCTAAAATCTTCTAGCTAAATATACAATAAACTGAGTACAAGAAACAAAAATATTGTACTTAAGACTTTAAATAATAGTGATGTCTTTTAAAGTTATTGTTCATGAGCCAAGTAAGATCGTTATAGGTGTAGTTATGTTCATTCTCCTCCATTCCAAAGAGCACTAGTCTTGAACTCTATCCATCTATTTTTGGCTATGAGAATAAAATTAAAAATATATCTTATTCTAGTGTTTTAAATGTATTGAGTCAGATTGACTACTCTCTAGAATGAGAAATTGCCCCCATTTGTCACTTTCAAATAATAAAAATGCAAAATTCTTCAAAAAAAACAATTTTTCTAGTAAAAATAATGTGTTCCAAATATATGAATCCACATCAATTGTAACAAGTAGTATCAAACCATAATAATATTGCCTCAAAATGATTGAAAAATGATTGTTGTCAGTGGAAGTTAGAAGTCTCTGAAAAAAGTACAAACAAAGCATAGAGTTCAATCAAATAAACATAATATCTTGAACTTGTAATCAAATGAAAAT
Source organism: Cupressus sempervirens (assembly GCA_028749045.1). Classification (NCBI taxonomy): domain Eukaryota; kingdom Viridiplantae; phylum Streptophyta; class Pinopsida; order Cupressales; family Cupressaceae; genus Cupressus; species Cupressus sempervirens. The sequence goes on from CM053790.1 coordinate 219,929,305, forward strand.
AGTACAAATGCTAGGGCACCATTCTTACATAAAGACTAAATGACATCAAAGGAATCACATGATAAGATAGAATTAAGGTAGAATAGGACAAATGCCAATGAGAAACAAAAGATAAAGGTGTTCTCATTACTTTTATAGAAAATGAACCAAATTTGAAGAAAAGAAGATGCCGATGGTTTGGATGAGATCACAATCCTTGAAAAACAGTAAACAGAAGCAACAAATACTGCCAAAATAATCTTGAATTCAATCTTAAAAGAATATATAACCTTATAAAACAAATGGAATAGTTGTCATACTCCTTGTGGGAAAAAAAAGAATCCAAACTTGAATTAAAAAGGAAGATTGTGTTGATAGATCTAGATCAAACCAAATGAAACAAAGATAGCAAAACTTGCATAACAAGATTCCAAAGACCAGTTCAATTGGAAAAAAACTCACTAATGAATTCAATTTTGAACTAGATAAGGAAGATCCAATTCAAAACTCATAGGTAAAGAAGTTTTCCAACAGAGAAGTTCTACACAAAACCCAATTGCCATGAGCTAAAATGTGAGATAACATAAGATAAGGTCGAAGGCATTTAGTACAAAAAATGCCAGGAGAATGAGTGAGCTTGCATATCAAGATCCCATAGAGAAGTTTTAATTGTGCAATAGCACTAGATATATAAAACTTGGGTATGATAAGCAAGTTCATGTAGTATAATTGTACAACTATGAGAGAATCAAGAATGGATTTGGTTTGTTGCTGGTAAGGTTTGTGGCTCATCACTAACCCACAATTATTAGGAAGCCTTATTTCAAAATGTGGCTGTCAGGATATCCTTCAACAAAACAAATTATAGATGGGACCCAATTGCCATAAGAAAATGTGAAGGATGAGTAGAAAAATACTCCATGACTCTCAAGCTCAAAGCTCAGCTAAGGAGAGATTCTCCAAGAGACATGGCATGCACCATCAGCAAAGAATAGTCAATCAATGAGCTTAAAATTGGACCCATTTATGATAGGAATAATAGTTTGTATACTTGAACTCAAATCTATTTCTGCATACTACAAATTTCCAACTTAACAAGACTCAAAAACTTAGAAAAAACTCATATTTTAAAAAAAATTAAATGATTTTATATGAAATGTAGTTACAAAATGTATCCATTCAATCCAATAGCAATATCACAATTAAAGGAGCTAGATAAATATCTCCTACTTATTAATCAACTGGCAGCTTAAGATAGTGCCCCCAAGGGTGTTGAGAGGGAACAACCATTAGGCCCAAATAAAGGCCTTTGAGACCACACAAAGCTTCATGGTGGATGCTATTAATATAATTTAAAGGAAAAAAACTACATATTTTCACTCCAATTCACACAAGAATCCTAAAACAATGGTATAATCTTTCCCATTGGACATGGAGTGTTTATAAGGGCGAAAAGTTGCATACTTTTTGAATGTGAAAACCATTGTTTTATTAACAAACTCTATTTTTCACATAGACCAAGTATATCACACAGACATGGCAAGTATTCAGCTCCAACTTGATGGAAATTTGGTAGAAAATTGCCAAGAACTAGGCATTGGTGAGTTGGAGATGTACTTTGAAAAAAATCAACATAAAAAATTATGTCCAGTACTCAGTGAATATCAAACCTATGGTACAAATCATTCTAGCAATGGTAACAACAAGGGCTAAATAGTCTCAACCTACAGAAAGCCCCTCAAATTTATTGTCAAAACACTAGTTTTCCACTAAAAATATCACCTAAAACAACATAATCTCATGAATTTACTAATCACATTCAATGGAAGGGCCATACAAATTGTCATTTTCTACTAACTATCATAATAATGATTTGATCGTGAGTTGATGAGCCATGGGGTAGAGACACAAACCCATGCTCATCAAAGAAATTTAGCTTAGAGCTCAATGGAAAAGAAATTCTTTATCTTCTCACCCAAAAATTAAAAAAATCCAACCATTTACCCATTTAAAATGTTTTATTAGAGCAGAAAATGAATGCCAGTTACAATGAAAATAGATTCTCATAAAAACCATATTTTGTTACCTACCTTTGACAGATGAGTTGATGAGTAGAAGAGTTGCAATCGTTGAATAGAAGAAGGAAATGAAGCCTACGCTTCTGAAGACAACTGTAGAAGTTCTCATACCAGTGGAAGAAAGGAAGGAAATGTTGCTCACTGATCACCAAAAAAAAGAGTAGGAGCGGGATTTTTTCATTGAGGGGGTAAAACTCAAGAAAAATAAGTATGAGCGGGAGTTTTCCAAGCATGAAGCCAACGGATTATAAATTTTGGATAAGTCAAATTAGGAATGGAAATGGGCCATCCAATAACAAGTGTTTTTTGGAATGGACAAAAGCTCATTTTGGGGCTAAAATAGGAATACATAATCCTATTCCACGCACCAAACAAAAAATAAAAATTATATTCTAATAATTATCAATTACTATTATGGTTGTGTTCTAGCAACCAAATGAGCCCTTAATGAATTTAGATGTGATATAACCACACATGTTAATTTTATTCTCTTGTTTTTTTTTAAGTAACATAAGTCTTGTACCTTTAGTAATTAATAGTTGTATTTTCAACTTCTTCATTTTTTCTTCTTTTTATGATTTGTATATATTATTATTTATGGTAGACAAATAGATACTAGATTATCAAACTCTTTTTAAGTTATTTCTATTGTTCATAACTACAAATTATCAATTATCGTCTTTCCATATTTCTTTTTTTTTGTATCACATTTGTAATGTACTGCCAAGGAATCTAAAGGACAAATTGAATACGAAGTTTTGTGAATAATTATTTTTCGCATCTTTTTCTTTCTAAGTTCACTTAATCACATATGTAAAGTCATAACAGGTTCCCTAATGTCACCATTAAACAACATTGCTTAATTACCTTTCTAACATTTCATCCTTACTACTTAAGTTAATTGATCTATTAGTGTTACATCTACTTATGATTAAATACATTATCCATCCTAATATCCCTTTCCAAATTAGGAACTAATATCTTAATCCTTACAATCAAATGTATCTACTTAACATACAATAGTGATACATGAAATAGATTCAAACCATTAACCATACATGTAAATCAAATCACCTTATATTCACTAATAACATTATGAAGAGTACATGGTTCTTTACTTCATCATACATTCATCTAAATACAAAATATACAATGTTATGACATCATCATAACTTCATTCATTTTTTGAAATAAAATAATATGTTTAGATTTTTCGGAGATACCTGTAAGAATTTTCCTAAGGGAAAAATTCACCCAGGAACTAAGAACTCAAACACAAGCACACAGTAGACCAAAGAGAGAGAGTATGATCAGAATAACAATGTATTCAATAACTTATTCCTCTAAGAATACACTAGGAGTGCCTGAATATAAAGGCTTCAGGAGAGCTTCTAGAATGCATAGAAGTTAGCATCATGATGTGTCATACAACCAAGCACATGTCCACCAGATATGGGTTATCCTCCATTAAGCACGAAAGTAAGTGCGATGATGAGAGGACAAGCCTACAAGGGTGGGACACGCAAAACAATGTTGTAGACATCATGTGCTTAAATAGAGTTGTGTACTCCTGTGTTGTCAACATGACAACTCAAAAGGTGTGCAAACTCCTAAGTGTCTCACAAATAAAATAATGCAAAATAATAAACTAATGCATTAACCTAAGTAAACTTAAGTAAGTGTAATAAGTAAATACTCATTTACACCAACACCCCCCCTTAAGTGCAACTAAGGGGAATGCCCTTAAGCTTATGATCTGGGATGTAGATGCAATATGGGTCCTGTCTACTAGGCCATGTTAGGTACCCATGTACATAATGAAGATGCAATCTCCCATAAAGCGGGGGAAGAGGGAAAACCACATGGGAAAAACCCTCCCCCAAAAAGAGAGATAAATAAGGATGCATTGATGGATGGAGTAATCAAGACCCCCCCATTACGACATACATCTAATATATACATAAGAGAATGAGAGAAGGAAGAGAGACAAAATAGGCTCCCCCCCAAAAGAAGAATGCCAACAAGCGAAAGCTACTCCGATGAAGAAGTTGGTCCATGAATGTTGAATGGTGTTTCTCCCCTTAGGAAGAAACAAAGGCAAAGGTACACTCCTGAAGATGTGTGGTGGCCTGAAAACTTGCTCAAGTATCCCTGTGCTGATGCTAAAGTTCACCCCTTCCAACTATGTTGAAAAGAATAAATACAAATCTGGCAAGGATGTCAGCTAAACCTATTCCATTGAACCATCTGTCTCCTCAACTAAAAAAGAGACATCCACTAATTGCTATTCATAAGGATCCACAATCATGCCAACCTATGAAGTTTGATCATGTAGAGAATGGACATGAGGGTCAGAGTGAGCCCTCGCAACAACTGTAGAAGAATCATCATCAATGAGAAGATGTAAGTCCTCAAGGCTATCTCCCAAGTCAACTGAAGCTAGAGGTGGAAGACGAGATGTACCATGCTGTGATGGACCTTTCACTGTGGCAATATAAGCACGTGGACTGGACTGATGTGACCTCTCACTGCAACTATCGATAGAAACCCATGTGTCTGAACATGTTGAAGCACTATCGTTGGTGTCACTATCAGTTTCCACTATATATGAAGTGCGGAGAGGAGTAGAGGATAAGCTCAATGAACTTTCCTCAAAGTGAACATCCTTCTCCACAAAACTCTCATGAGTCTCTGGATCCATAAGTCTGTAAGCCTTCACATTATCTTCATAACCGATGAAGGTACAAGGCCTAGGTGTCGGTGCCTTGCAACTCCTGGAAGAAATATTTTCCCATGCTGGACAACCGAAGACTCTAAGGTGACTCACAACTAGTTTTCGGTTGCACCATGCCTCAAAAGGAGTCTTGCCATCTAAGGTTGGATGAGGAGACCTGTTAAGTATGTGAGTAGCATTGCTAATGGCTTCAACTTCTAATGTAGGATCAACAGACTTGGCCTTAATCATGCAACTTGCCATGGTCTTGAGAGTCCTAATCCTCATAGCTGCAACATTTTTCTTGTGCGAACTAAATGCTGGTGAGTTCTGAAGATCAATCCCCTAAATTCTGTAAAAGTTCTTAAGTCTTCTGTCAACATATCTGTTCTCATTGTCCACCCTTAGTAATTTGATGGCTTTCCTTGACTTGTGTTCAACATGAGTCTTAAAGTCTTGAAGCTTATGAACTACTTCATTCTTATGATGAAGGAAAAAGACCCAAGTGAAACTTGAAAAGTCATCAACAAATATGAGTATGTAGCAGCCTTGGCTAACTAAAGTCACCGCAAAGGGTCTTGCTAATACCATGTGAACTAGCTGAAGAACAACTGGAGCTCAAGAAGGCTTCCTTTTATCATACTTCTCCTTGAGATTCATATCCACTAAACAAGATGAACGCTCTCCTTAGAAAAGTTGATATTAGGTAGACCTTTGACCATGCGTTTTGAGAAAAGTTGTTGAAGAGAGCGGAAGTCAAGGTGACCAAACCGCTCATGCCATAAGTTGATTTGTGAAATAGAGTGAGTTAACAAGGCTTGGGAAGGACCTTTAGGCACAAAGTGGGAGAAGGAGTATAACCTCTTATCATCATTGACTTTCCCCACTGCTACCAATGAATCATCTTTGAGACTTCACGCCATCACCGAATCGGGAAGGAACTCAACCTTATGACCATCTCCTAGGTGAGTGATTTGGTAAACTGATAGGAGATTGGAGCTTAGATTTGGAACATAGAGAACATCTTTGAATTACTCATCTTCCATTTCCACATGTCCTTTCCCTTCAACTTCCATCTTAGCATCATCTCCCACGAAGATGTGTGGTACCTTTGACTACTTCAATGAAGAAAAGTCTTCCCTTGAAGAACCGATGTGGTAAGAGGCACCTGAGTCAATTATCCATTCCAAAGAAGAATTTGTGTTTGCCATAAGTGCTTGACCTTTACCCTTCGAAGAGGTAGGAGTTGATTCCTTGGAAGTACCTAGCACTTGAATCTTGTTCTTCTTGAGTAGGTTTTCTAACTCATCGATTTTTTTGTCTTACAATGATGCTCGTCATGATTTGGCTTTTTGCAATATGCACAAAAGAGTTTGTCCTTCTTTTCATTACTTCCCTTCTTGTTTGAAGAAGAACCACCTTGTTTAGAGGAGTCATGTTGTGTCTCAAATTGTGTTTTCTACTTCCATTGCTTCTTCTTCTTGTTGCTTTTTCCCCCTTGACTAGATTTGGAATCATCACTAGCCACCAAGGCTTTGGTCTTAGATGACTTGAGAAGTCCAAAATCCACCAAGTGAGATTGTTCAACAATCAACATGTTTGCAAATCCATCAAAGGAAGGCTTCTGGTAAGCAGATCCCATGGTTAACCTATGAGTATTAAAACTCGAAACAAAGTTAGCTTACTCAGAAGGTAGCTTCTTCAAGATGTGATGAATCAACCTTTCATCCTTCATGGGATTTCCACAATCTTTTAGAAGTGCCCTATACTCATTGACTTTAATGATGTAATCCTGAATTGTGTCATAATTTTTAGGATCCAAGAGAAGTAGATTATCCTCAATCTGAAATCCCTTTTCTTCATCCACTTTACCATACAACTATTCAAGTTTATCCCAAGCTTCTTTAGATTCTGAACAATTTTTAATGTGAAAGAGAAGATCCCCATGTACACAACTCCTGATAACACCTAAAGCTTGTCGGTCTAGATTTGTCCAATTAATGAGTTCTTTAGCATCAGTAGGTTTGGTAATTGTACCATCAACATATAAAATATATCCTTTTTCCATTAATCTACTCCATGCAATATCTTTCCATGTAGAATAGTTGCGTGAAGTTAAAGGAGGACATTTAAAACCCATGATGCATAAATGAAAAGAGCACAAGAGAGAGAGACACAAAGAACACAGTACACACCCCCCCTTTTCACTCAATCAAAAGACCCCCCCAAAAGAGATGTTGTTGGCACTTTATAAGTAGTGTGTTTTCAATGGGCCACTTGTCAAAATGAACAAAGTGGACTTTCTAATTTTTCTTTTACAACTACCTTATGAGGCTAAAATCTATCACTTAAGCATTGTAGCTTAGTTTTACAACAATTCTGAAAAAGAATCAAAGCTTTACAATGCCAAAGAAGGCCTAATTTTGAAAGTGAGAAATTGGTCCACACAACCCTAGAATTTGACTTCAGATCTGGAAAGTAGACGAAAAAACACACACTTTCCAAAAAAAATGGAACCTAAGAAAGTGACCAGATGTGCCCATACGAAGCTTTTGAAGTTGCAAAACGTAAGATTATGCAGGTACAATCACCAAAAGATGCAATTTTTGCAAAATCTATGCACCAAAACCAGAAAACAACACCACCACTAGAAAATTCAAGAAATTCTACTTGATTTCAAAAAAAATTGCACCTAAATCGGAGTCTGAATATCCGAGATATGAGCTCGCGAAGTTAGGCTGCCAAACTGAAAAGCAATTTGGAGAGGGGTCTAGAGGGAAAACTACCAGTCTAAATTTGACGGTCAAATGGCCATCAAAGCAGTTCTATAATGCCTTGGAATGTCGTCTAGATAGGCATCAATTTTAACACCAAGAAATGATGATGTCAGCAAGAAAAATGTGCCCTTGGATGACATGTTTGCTAATTGTTTATCCATACTGTACGAAACGTACGGATGATTACGTGGCAAAAAATTGGTTGTCCACTAGTGACATGGCAATACTAGGCTTACGTGGCAAATTAGCAGCATCACCTACTGACAAAGCAATGAGTTGTCTCTTGTGTGGCAAGGGAGCACGCGTGGTGGGGTTTGTGGAGGCCACGTGTCTGAGCGCTATTAAATATCCTTGCCAGAGGTATTAAAATGCGATGCTAAAAATGGAATTGACAGTTGTCGCCGGTTAGTTTTCCTGTTCACACAGGCTGCTTGAAGAAGATGCAGGGAGCACCGAAAAACCTTGTAATGCAAGGCCTACTGGAAATGGAGTCTGAGATTGCGATGCCAAGGATACCCTTGCGATTGCCAAATTTTGGAACAGGAAGCTGCTGGGAAATTGTCACTGCGATGCCAAAAAAGTGTGGAGATCACCGAAAAATAGTGCAGTGCAGGCCAGTTGTAATATGCATCGAGGTTTGAAAATAAAATCCCACATGCAGAGTGGGTTAGCGTTCTATGCTATTTAAAACAAATATTTCATAGAGTTTAAAGTGAATAATGAGGGCCACCGAGGGTTGTTGGGCTCGGCTGGCTGTGGGCCTTGGGCCGTCGGATCTGGCACGCCGAAATGTATACGGTCACATCGCAAGATGTGATATTCTAGATTTAATCCGATGCACGGCTCACCTTATAAATACCTTGTGAAAAATAAACTTCCACAAATGGCAAATATGGGTTGTCACTGCCCGAGTCTGTCAAAAAAAAATTTCTCTGAATTTTAGCAAATAACTGACAGAAAATAAATATAGAGAAATGAAAAATTACAGATCCAAAAATAATCAATGAGAACTGCAAAAGACCATACCCATACCGCAAATCAGGCCTTCGAGTTCTGATTTGCAAAAAAAATTTGCCTCACAGTCAACTTTGGGCCAAGGTAGCCGAGTTTATAGTCAATTTTCACTGGTTCAGCATTTCGAACGCAATGGTGAGGTCAGATCTGGTGCTAGACACTCCCAATTTCTACAGCACTCCAGATTCGAGCTGAGGTGATGAAGCAGGCAAGAGGTCTCGAACAGCTTGTGATGAAAAAATCTCCAAGTTGCTCTAATACCATGTAAGAATTTGCCTAAGGGCAAAATTCACCCAGGAACTAAGAACTCAAACACAAGCACATAGTAGACCAAAGAGAGAGAGTATGATCAGAATAACAATGTATTCAATAACTAGTTTCTCTAAGAATACACTAGGAGTGCCTGAATATAAAGGCCTTAGGAGAGCTTCTAGAATGCATAGAAGTTAGCATCATGATGTGTCATACAACCAAGCACATGTCCACCAGATATGGGTTATCCTCCATTAAGCACGAAAGTAAGTGCGGTGATGAGAGGATAAGCCTACAAGGGTGGGACATGTAAAACAGTGTTGTAGACACCATGTGCTTAAATAGAGTTGCGTACTCATGTGTTGTCAATATGACAACTCAAAAGGTGTGCAAACTCCTAAGTATCTCACAAATAAAATAATGCAAAATAATAAACTAATGCATTAACCTAAGTAAACTTAAGTAAGTGTAATAAGTAAATACTCATTTACACCAACAATACCCTTTACCCTTATTACATTTCTTTTCTTTTCATGATACATATACTTATGACTTGTTCTTTCTTGAAGATTTTACAATACAATATTACATAGGTTTCTTCCAAGGACATGCAATGAATAAACTTCAATGATGAATCTTCAACAACTTCTCAACAAGGACCCATATAAAGTCATCCATGAAAACTTGATCAATACCTCAAAAATATTTTACCACCCAACCATGTGGAACCATAGAAAATGGACAACCAGAGGCAAAAGTAGAGTTAAGGGTTCAATTGCATCTAGGCGAGTGTCATTGCATACCCCTCAAATATTGGTATCAAACTCGTGAACCAATGTCATCCTACTGCATCTAGGCTTTATATAGAATGGCATATGGTCCTGGTACTCCAACAAGGCATATGTAGCCTATCAAACTTTTCTTAACAATGGGATTAACCTCCTAAACCATTGCCACCCTACCGCATCAAGGCCTTATATAGGATGGCATATAGCCCTAGTACTCCAACATGATAACTATGGCCCAATATCACTCATCTTGATTAATGTATTAACCTAAACTTTCCATAACCCATTTGTTTAATAAATTTTTACACTTCATTACAAACTCACATGTAGAACTAGCCTACTCAAGGCTTTAGTCTCTACTACATAGGATCCTTTAGTGACCACTTTTGGGTCCCAACACCTATGGTGAGCCACTCACGTCTAGGGCCTCTACCCTATTAAAAGTTCCAAGACCAAAATCATAGAAAATTTAAAAGTGCAACATTCTTAGGGTCCCATATCCTTAGTTTAAACAAAACCTTAACACATTATATAAGCACCACAATGCATAAACAATCAAAAAGGCACAAAGACTATAAACATATGCCTTTACAAGCATTTTCAATGCTAAACATAAATGGTATATGTCATATACCAATTTGACATGCCTCTAGTGTCTTAAACAACAGTTTGGAGATGAAAACCCAACTAAGAGGTCAAACTAATTAAAATAAGCCTTAATTGAAGCATGCATAATTTCAAAGAATATAATAGAAACATGTAACATGCACAAGAAACCATGGATAAGAATACACAATATAATATTCCATGACTTGAGTTACCAACAACCCTCTAATGGAAAATAATATATCTCCAAAAACTAGTGGCTAAATACCATAGGATAATACGTAGCAATTTTCACAAATAGAAACTCCAAAAATCTAAATAGGTCTAGGAATTAAATATACAATTATAGTAAATCAAGAGAACATATGAATATATCTATATTTAGTTAGATAAATAATATAATTAATAATTTATATCCATGCCTCAAGTCCTATGAAGATTCAACAAAAGCATGAGCAAGGAGACAAATAGAGTAAAATAAATCCACTTGAGATGCATCATTCAAACCCTCTCCACTTTCACAAATATCCATGGAAGAAAAATCAATCAAACAGTACCTCTCTCACCTGTTTAAATTCTCAAGTATGATTCTCTCTTCCAAAAGTAAAGAAACTTATAAATCCTTAAAAAACTATACTCGCAAACTCTCCCTCACATATCATTAATTTTTCTCCATAAAAATATTAATAAAATGTACAACCAATCTCCCTTCTAATTTTCAGTCATCCTCCCCCTTCACATTTACTTTTTAAAGGACATATATATGTGTGTGTGTTCTTGAATGGCTTTCACACCCCTTTAGGTAAAAAGAGACCACCCTTTAAAACAAAAGTAATTCCAGAATCTAGAATTGTCTTAGCTTATGTAATTAACTTCTATTTTGCAATTTCTAGACTAATGTAAAAATGTGTTTTGAGGTGACCCAAAACCCCATACAACAATTAACCAAGAAAAATGTTAAGTTTAAAGTATCAACAAAATAAATAGGTTTTACAAGGACCTGAAACCTCAAATATAAAGCATTATAATACAAAACAAAATCTCCAAAGGGGAACACCAAACTATTTTAAAATTGCCAAAGACCAATAGTACTGACCAAACACTATGACCAGAACCAATAACTAGTATCAAATGATAAACCAAAAAGAAAACTAGAACCCCCTCAGATGAGCTCCTTCATTGCTTTAGCTAGGTTCTTACCAATGTTAGACACTTCCTCAATAGATTCTTTAGTAGTCAAACCTAGACCAGCTTCAATAGCCTTCTTACTGCTCTTCCTGATGTGCTTGCTAGGACCCCCATTAAGAGAAATCACCACTAGGGAAATAATTTCATCCACACTTCTCCTTCCCAAGCTAGCAATTATTGCACATAAGTTTTAAGTAACCACATTCTTGTCCTGATCATTGTTGTTAACAAGCTACTTAAGTTTGGCCTCATAGTCTACTAGCTTCCAGGATTGTCCCCAACCTTTGCTTCCAACTTCATTCTATATTTCTTTTCTACCTCCAAATTGCCTTTCAGATCCCTGACCATCTTTCTCAAAGAATATGTTTCATTATAGATCCACATGTCAACCATGAGGGATAGGTCAGCATGCATCTTATCCTTATGGAAAAACTCAAGATTACTGTCCAACTACTTCCCATCCATCTCATTGGTCTTATCAATAATATAATTAATACTCTCACCACATTGTCCCTTATTCAAATCCTCTAGCCTACTTTCCACCATACCCTCTAGAAGATTCTTCTCATTCTTAGTGATAATATTATCATTTGGCTCCTCCACACTATAGTCCATCTCAATCACATCCTCCATAGGTTTGTTCAATGGGTTGTCCAAAATTTTCTACAAATCCCCCTTCCTATTCTCATTCAGCTCCATATCTTTTCTACTCTCATTACCCAAGGAAAAATCCTTCACAGGAATATCCATAGACTTAGATAAGAAGACATTATGAGATCCATCATGGTTCCTCTTTTCCTGTTCTCATGGTTTTAATCGATGCCTATGATGCCAAACATTTATTTTTCAAAATATAGGTTTATCTTGTATAGTGAATTATTTAGCTCTTATATATCTCTTGCCCACTACTAGAGTTATGTACTAGACAAATATGTATGTTTTCTTAAAAAAATAGAAAACTCTCCTTTTCCTATCACCACCAAGATGAAGTATTTAAGTGATTTATAAGACACCTATCCTTAGTGTTGTATCATTTTTTCCAGAGTTGGAATTTGATGATGCTAATATATTATCCTTAAAAACTCCCTTGTTGGGGACTTATGGAGGGATCTACTCTTTTCTAATCTTCATGCTTGAGGAGGCATCCTAAGGATTACAAGGTAATAAAGTTCATAATATTTTATATTTTCATTGTTCTTTCTTTTCCTATGCAACCTAGGGCTCTAATACCAAATGTAATGCCTCGCCAGGGAACCCGAAAGGATAAGACAAATTGATACACAGTTTGGTGAATAGTTTTTTTTCTAATAATTTTTTCTTGCTAAGTTCACTTAATCATAGATGTAAAGTCCTAACATGCTCCCCAATGTCACCCTTAAACAACATTACTTAATTTATTTTCTAACATTTCATCCTTACTACCTAAGTTAATCTGTCTATTAGTGTTACATCTACTTATGATTTAATACATTATCCATCCTAATATCCCTCCCTTTCCAAATTAGGAACTAATGTCGTAGTCCTTACAATCAAATGTATCTACTTAATATGCAATAAAGATACATAAAATAGATTTAAACCATCAACCATAAATGTAAACCAAATCACCTTCTATTCACTAATAACATTATAAAGAGTACATGGTTCTTTATTTCATCCTATGTTCATCTAAATACAAAATATACAAATGTTATGGCATCATCATAACTTCATTCATTTTTTGAAATGATACAATATGTTCAATTTTTCCTTTATTTCTCCTGGAGATACCCTTTACCCTCATTACATATGTTTTCTTTTCATGATACATATACTTATGACTTGTTCTTTCTTAAAGATTTTGCATTACAATATTAATTAGCTTTATTCCAAGGAAATGCAATGAATAGACTTCAATAATGAATCTTCAACAACTTCTCAACAAGGATCCATATAAAGTCATCCATGAAAGCTTGATCAGTACCTCAAAAATATTTTACCACCCAACCACATGGAGCCATAAACGGTCCACTCCCCCGAGTTAGGATATAAGACCATGATCCACATAGGTTCTAAGGTAATCTACGATTTATACCCCAAAATAAAAGTACAAAGGTAACATAAGGCCACATAAAGCATAATGCCCAAAATAAAATCATAGAGAAAATGGACAACCAGAGCCAAAAGCAGAGTTGGGGGTTCAACTGCATGTAGGTGAGTGTCATTGCATATCCCTCAAATGTTGGGTTCAACCTCCTAAACTAATGTCATCATGTTGTATCTGGGCCTTATACAAAATGACATATGGTCTCAGCACTCCAACAGGGCATATGTGACCTTATCACACTTTCCTTATTGTTGGGATCAACTTCGTAAACCATTGTCACCTTATTCATCAAGGCCTTATATAGGATGATATATAGTCCCAGTACTCCAACAGGACAAGTGTGGCCCAATATCACTTATCTTAATTAATGTGTTAACCAAAACCCCCCACAACTTATTTATTTAATTAACATTTCCACTTGATTACAAACTCAAATATAGAGCTAGCCTACTCAAGGCTCTAGTCTCTACTTCACAAGATCCACTAGTGACCACTTTTAGGTCCCAACACCTATGGTGTGCCACTCACCTAGGGCCACTACCCTACTCAAAAATTGAAGAGAAAAATCATAGAAAATTTAAAAGCACAACATTCTTAGGGTCCCATACCCCTAGTTTAAACAAAACCATAACACATTATATAAGCACCACAATGCATAAACAATTAAAAAAGGTACCAATACTATAAGAATATGTCTTTACAAGAATTTCCAGTACTAAACATAAATAGTATATGTCACATAACAATTTAACATGCCTTTGGTATCTTAAACAATAATTTGGAGCATGAAAATCCAAGTAAGAGGTCAAACTGGTTTTAAAAAGCCTCAAATCAAGCATATATAATTCCAAAGAATATAATAGAAACTTGTGCATAAACATGTAGCATGAAAAATAAATCATGGATAAGAAAATACAATAAAATATTCCATGACTTGAGTTACTGACAATCCTCTAAAAAAAAAAAATTTATCTCCAAAAACTAGTGGCTAGATACCATAGAAGAATACATAACATAGAAGAATACGTAACAAATTTCACAAATAGAAACTCAAAACATCTAAATAACTCTAGGAATTAAAATTTACAAATATAGTGCATCAAGAGAACATAAGAATATATCTATATTTAGTCAAATAAATAATGCGATTAATTTCTATCCATACCTCAAGTCGTACAAAGATTCAACAAAAGGAGGAGCAAGGAGACAAATAAAGTAAAGTAAATCCACCTGAGATGCATCATTCAAACCCTCTCCACTTTCACAAATATCCATGGAAGAAAAATCAATCAAACAGTAATAAATCCCTCTCTTAGCTCTTTAAATTCTCATATATAATTATCTCTTCCAAAAAGGAAAGAAACTTATAAATCCTTAAAGAACTATACTAACAAACTCTCCCTCACAGATCATTAATTTTTTCTCCATAAAAAATTCATAAAAAGTACAACCAATCTCCCTTCTACTTTTCAACCATCCTCCTCCTACATATTTACTTTTTATACCACATTAGTATGTTCTTGAATAGATTTCATACCCCTTTAGGTAAAAAGACACCGCCCTTTTAAAACAAAAGTAATTCCAAAATCTAATATTGTTTTAGTTTATGTAATTAACTACTATTTAGCTATTTTAGGGCTAAATTAAGGCTATTTTAGTGGTATATAATAAAGAAATGGTCCAAAAATGATGTAAACACCCTCTCTAGTGCTTTATAATCTATTTTTTATGCCCGTCATTGTATTTATATTTTGGTCTCATATTATTTCACATGGATAACACCTTTTACCTTTTGCTCTTGAATGCACATTATTACTATTCTTCTTAATACGTATGTTTTTTATTGTATCCCTTTTAATTTCTTTGTTTTCATATTTTAATAAATTTCTCTTCATATCTAAGTGTATAAATAAATCACTTGCAATCAATTTATAAAATACACAAATACTTGAATACATTAACTAGGTAGCAATGTATATTTATATAGGTGTATATGTGTGCACCAATATATGCGTATATAAATATACCAAACAAATATCATAGACAATATACATGAAAATAAAAATATCCAGATCATGAACACATAATTATAAACACTAGAATCCACCAAAATCAAACCATAAAAAGAAATGATAAAAATATAATCCCTAAACTAGGTGACTGAATTTCTATTAGTTTTTTTAAGGATATAATGAGACATATATGGATAATGGCTCCTTATTAACAACAACTCATTTAAGTATTTTGAGGCATGCTTAGACCTATGTAGCCAAGTAGAGTCGATGTCTAGTACCTACACACACCAGCATCACCAACCAAAAAGATACAATACATATGCATATATATACAAACAATGACAAACAAGGAAGGAGGAGTGTGGCATCATGTAGATCTCCCAAAGAAGTGACTATGACTTCCTTCCTTATCCTAGAAGACACACCAAGAAGAGTAAACACGCACATATATAAGGCATCATGGATTAATTGGGTTAGGTTAATAACAACTAATAATCAAAATATTATAAACAAAGTAGTGAAAGCATAAATAATAAATTTAGAACAATATATAGAGCATGATACAATTCAACCATATACTCAATCTCCTAAATACATTATATAGAACATGATCAAGTGTCTAACACAAAGAAATATCTAACATCATAAGTGAGAAATGATGTGTATTATATGTCTTAACATATTATAACATAAGAACCTAGTTGAATATTGATTTCCAAGTACATAGGTACTATTCTTTTGTGTTAATAATGTGAGATATTATCATATAGTTTTACCTATGCATGAACTTGTAAATTTGTGAAATCAAAGAATACTAGAAATAATCTTATCTCCCAACTTAGTCTAAGTATACTTATACTATCTTCAAAACCCCACTAATTCTTGTTAAGATAAGTAGGGTGTTATAATATTTGACTTTGCATTAAATTACAAATTTTTGCAACATATATGATACCAACACATAGTCATGCCATTTTATCATTATAAGGAATGATTGCCCCCAAAAAAAAATATTCTAAATCAAATTAAAAGATATGTATGGAAAAGTAATTTTTATATGTAAAAAAATATTCTTGACATAGTCTTATTCATCAACCAATAGGGTATGTGTAGGATCATGGTGAACAAAACTATGGCCTTAAGTGGCAATGAAAAATCAACAAATCAAGATTTTGCCAACTTGACATGTTATTTTGAAGTAGTTATGAACTTTATATCAAAAAGTTGTAAGAAAATAATCTATAGGAAATTGAATGTAGTTTGTAAACTTTTATGGCTTATCTAGAAAAGAAAATCATTTGATTGGTCAATTTTTTTTATTTTAATGCAGTAGTACAAAAAATTTATGGCAAAAATAAAAAGTAGGTGTATGTCTAACCACCTTCATCAAAATCAAATGATAATATTATTTAATATAATTTTAGATATAGGAAGTTTACTCATGCCCATATATGACGTATATTTTTAGGTGATTTTATTCTAATTAATTAATTAATTATGAATTTTCTACTATAACATTTTCAAAATAAAAAATCTCACGTGTTTGACCACCTTAACTAATTGAAAACTTTACAAACTTTAATTTTTCTTTCTTTTTTTTTTTCCTTATAGTAGGAAAAACATAGAATGTGGCGCAGTTTTTGGATTTCAAAATTTTTATTATGCTTGAAAGTTATAGTTGTTTCCCAATCAATATGTCAATCAACACTTGACAGGCTTCTTTATTAGAAATTAACTAATAAATACTTAACAAACTCATAATTTGACAGCAATTATATCAATAGAATTTTGAGAGTGTTCTTAAGAAGCCCTTTTTGTTTCATTGAATTTGGATGAAAAAAAGTTGTCAAATGGTCAGTTGAAGTCTAGATGTCAGATAAACATGGCTCAAACACATGTTTTGAGTTGACCAAATAGGCTTGGTAAATACCAAGCCTAATTAGGTACCCAAAATAGGATCGGGTACCTGACAAATGGTGGCAGAAAGAAAATTTTCAAATTTGGCATATTGTGGACCACATTGTACATTATAAATTAAAAGATTTAGAAAAATATTTTTTTTTGCATTTAGTTAATAGAAATTGACTATTCATCAAAAAAGATATAATAATATATTGATATTATTGTTTCTTATTTATTTTATTTTATTATTTGATCAGTAAAAGGCTGAAGTTGAATTATATTAATATTATTAAGATTTCTCGTATCAATCTTCGTTCAAATGGGCACTGGTAGGAAATAATGGAGAACAAAACCTTTAGTCTTGCTCGAGACCTTAGTCCTATAGTTTACAAATTTGAAAGGGGCGTACCCCAATATTACATTGCTTTATCTTTATAATAGTTCTTTCTATAAAAACTATTACTATAATTATATTAAATATAATTACATAGTATATTAATATAGGGACAAATATTATTATTCATATATTATTGTATATTATATAGTGATTATTGCTATTATAATATTATATACAGTATTAAATATAATTATATAGTATATTAGGATCATAGTATTATATATTATTATATAGTATATATAGGTTTAGAAATTTTATCTATATAATATTGAATATGTATAAATATAGAATTATAAATATAACATAAAATATATATTTTAACATAGTATTAGGAAATATTTTGTAGAATTATATATTTTAGTAAATAAATATATTTTTTATTTAATATTATATAATTTAAATATAAATTTGTATATGTCAAAAGGGGTCATATGTTAACCTATGACCCCTTTCAACACATATGATCAATGGTAATATGTCCTTAGGGGTCCTAGGGTCCCTAGAGACATATGTTGTCATGATATATGTTGAAAGGAGTCATAGGTTAACCTATGACACCTTTTAACCCATATGGTCAATGATAGTATTTCCCTAGGGGTCGTAGGAACCCTACGGACATATGTTGCCATGATATGTGTCAAAAGGGGTCATAGGTTAACCTATGAAACCTTGCAACCCATATGAACAAGTGATGTAGGTCCCTAGGGAAATATGCTATCATGATATGTGTCAAAAAGGTCTTATTACCCATATGAACAAATGACATAGGTCTTTAGGGGTATTAGGACCCCTCAGGACATATATTGTGACAATATGTGTCAAAAGGGGTCATAGGTTAACCTGTGACCCCTTGCAACACATATGACCAATGATAATATGTCCCTAGGGTCCTAGGACACCAAGGGACATATTTTGTCATGATAAGTGTTGAAAGGGGTCATAGGTTAGCCTATGACCCCTTTCAAACCATATGAATAAATGATATAGGTCCCTAGGATTCCTAGGACCCCTAGGGACAAATGTTATCACGATATGTGTCAAAAAGGCTCATAGTTTAACATATGACCCCTTACGACCCATATGAACAAATGATATAGGTCCTTAGGGGTCCTAGGACCCCTATGGACATATGTTGCCATGATATGTCTTGAAAACCTATGACCCCTTTCGACCAATATGATGAATGATAACATGTCCCTAGGGGTCCTAGGATCCCTAGGGACATATGTTTTTATGATATGTATCGAATGACCCCTTTTGACCAATATGATCAATGTTAATATATCCCTAGGGGTCTTATGTCCATTATATATGTCAAAATGGGTCATAGGTTAGCCTATGACCCTTTTCGACCCATATAATCACTAATATGTCCTTACGGGTCCTAGGACACCTGCAAACATTTGTTGTCATGATATGTGTCAAAAAGGGTCATAGATTAACCTTTGGCCCCCTTCGACCTATATGAACAAATGACATAGGTCCCTAGGGGTCTTAGGACCCCTAGGGACATATGTTGTCATGATATGTGTTGAAAGAGGTCATAGGTTAATCTTTGACCCCTGTTGACACATATCATGACAATATATGTCCCTAGGGTCCTAGGGGCATATATTGTCATGATATGTGTCGAAAGGGGATATTGTCATGATATGTGTTGAAAGGGGTCATAGATTAACCTATGACCCCTTTCAACCCATATGAATAAATGAAATAGGTCCCTAAGGCTCCTAGGACCCATAGGGACATATGTTGGCATGATATGTGTCGAGAGGGGCATAGGTTAATCTATGACCGCTTACAACCCATACGAACACATGAAATAGGTCCTTGGGGGTCTTAAGACCCCTACGAACATATTATCAGTGATCACATGGGTCGAAAGGGGTCCTAAGACCCCTAGGGACCTATGTCATTTGTCTATATGAATTGTAAGGGATTCTAGGGACCTATGTCATTTGTTCATATGGGTCATAAGGGGTCATAGGTTAACCTATAACTCATTTTAACCCATGTGATCACACATAATATGTACATATGGTGTCATGATATGTGTCAGAAGGGGTTGTATTTTAACCTATGACCCTTTTCAAAAAAATCATCAATGTTAATATGTCCAGAGGGGTCCTAGGACCCCTAGGGACATATGTTGTCATGATATGTGTTGAAAGGGGTCTAAGGTTAACCTATGACCCCTTACGACCCATACAAACAAATGACATAGCTCCCTAGGGCTCCTAGGGACATATGTTGTCATGATTTATGTCAAAAGAGACCATAGGTTAACCTATGACCCTTTTCGACCTATATGATCAATGATAATATGTCCCTAGCGATCATAGATTAACCTATGACCCCTTTTGAACTATATGATCAATAATAATATGTCTCTAGGGGTCCTAGGACCCCTAAGGACATATGTTATCATAATATGTGTCAAACCTATGACCCCTTACGACCCATATGAACAAATGACATAGTCCCTAGGGGTCCTGGACCCTTAAGGACATATGTTTGTCATGATGTATGTTGAAAGGGGTCATAGATTAAACTATGACGCCTTTCAAACCATATGATCAATGATAAGGACCCTTAGGGATGTATGCTACCCCTTTCAACCCATATGATCAATTATAATATGTACCTAAGGGTCTTAGGACCACTCGGGACATATGTTGTTATGATATGTGTCAAAAGGGTCATAGGTTAACTGATGACCCCTTACGACCCATATGAACGAAAGACATAGGTACCTAGGGGTCGAACTTCTAGGGACATTTTTTGTCATGATATGTATTTAAATAGATCGTAGATTAACTTGTGACCCCTTTTGACCCATATGATCAATGATAATATGTCCCTACAGACATATGTTGTCATGATATGTGTCCAAAGGGGTCATAGGTTAATATATGACCCTTTACAACCCATATGAACAGATGACAAGTTCCTAGGGGTTCTAGGACCCCTAGGGACATATGTTGTCATGATATGTGTCAAAAAGGGTCATAGGTTAACCTATAACCCCCTACAATCCATACGAACAAATGACATAGGTCCCTAGGGGACTCCTAGGGACATATTTTGTCATGATATGTGTTGAAAGGGATTATAGGTTAACCTATGACTCTTTTTGACCCATTTAATCAATGATAATATGTCCCTAGGGGTTCTAGGACCCCTAGGGACATATGTTGTCATGATGTGTATTAAAAAGGGTCATAGCTTAACCTATGACCCCTTATGACCCATACGAACAAATGACATAGGTCCCTAGGGTTCCTAAAACCCCTAGGGACACATAAAGTTGTGTTATGTGTTGAAAGGGTCATATTTTAACCTATGACCCTTTTCAACCCATATGATCAATGATAATATGTCTCTAGGGGTCCTAGGACTCCTAAGGACATATTTTGTCATGATATATGTCGAAAGGGGTCATGGATTAATCTATGACCACTTTTAACCCATATGATCAATGATAATATGTCCTAAGACTCCTAGGGACATATGTTGTCATGATATGCGTCAAAAAGGGTCACGGGTTAGCTTGTGACCCCTTACAACCCATACGAACAAATGACATATGACCCCTTTCAACCAAAATGATCAATGATCATATGTCCCTGGGGGTGATAGGACCCCTAGGGACATTTATTGTCATGATATGTCTCTAAAGGGGTCATGGGTTAACCTATGACCCCTTTCTACCCATTTGAACAAATGACATAGGTCCCTAGTGGTCCTAGGGCCTATAGGGACATATGTTATCATGATATATGTCTAAAAGGGTCATAGGTTAACCTGTGACCCCTTATGACCCATATCAACAAATGACATAGGTCCCTAGGACCCCTAGGGACATATGTTGTCATGATATGTGTCAAAAGCGGTCATAAGTTAACATATGACCCCTTATGACCAATACAAACATATGAGATAGGTCCCTAAGGGTCCAATGACCCCTAGGGACATATGGTATGTGTTGAAAGGGGTCATAGGTAAACCTGTGACCCCTTATGACCCATACAAAAAATTGACATAGTCCCTAGGGGTCCTAAGACCCCTAGGGACATATATTTTTATGATATGTGTTGAAAGGGGTCATAGTTTAATCTATTACCCCTTTCGAGACACATATAATAATATATTATATTTTATATTTTATATTATATATATATATATATATATATATATATATATATATATAAGAGCAAACTATATCTACTTATATAATGGTCCCATAAAAAATGTCCCTATTTAAAAAAACATATCCCCACTTGATTTTCCCCCATTATTTGAGCGCACATTTCGGCTTCCCAATCTATTTTACTAGTAAACTTTTACTAAAATGTTCTTTGTCACTATAAAATCAAGAACCACATTTTTTTTTCTTTTTCATAGGTTTCAACAGTCTTTTTGTAGAAAAAAAGGTTTGGGGCCCAATAGTTGAAAAGGTGGCTAAAAAACTTGAAAAGGTGTCCTAGAGTGTTGTCTAAATGGCTCTGAGTAGTAGTCGTTGAAAGGGTAAATGCAAAAGGAAGGTATTAAATGAAGACATAGAAGCATATAGGGAAAGAGAGAGGGAAAATCACCAAAGGAAGAGACAAGGTATGTTAAATGTCCATCAAGTTAAAAATGTATTCATCAAAGGTGAAATTATAGGTGTTGACCTACATGTTATTTGAGTCCCCCAAAAATTAGTACACCATGAAAAAAGAGAAGGATAACACCTACAAATGATGGAATTGAATTTTGCAAGCTTAGAAATAGGATCCACAATAGGTCCACATTAAGGGGCTAACTACGTAGAAAGAGAAAACATGAACAAAAATGGTCATTCTTTAAACAAAAAATAGGAACAATAAAGGAAATTTTTTAGTTGAAGCAAGATTTCCAAAGTATCTAAGGTGCTCCTACATTAGACACCTAGGGTGAATAAAGAACTAATGTTCACATTAGGAAGTTTTATTTCAATGAGTAGTATCATATAGATCCAACTCAACTATTTTTATCCAAGAACTGTCTTCAATAGGTTTATCCTGCCACTAAACTAAATACACATTGTAATCCTTTCCTCAAATGCTTTTGCTAATTCTAGTATCCAAACCTTTTCAATTTTGTTTGTCTTCTTCTTAAGATAATCAGGCTTATCAACTATCTTTTCATCTAATTCATGATACTTAAAGATATCTAAAATATTAAACACAAGCAAACTATCCACATCCTCAGGAAATTTAACTTCAAAAGTATTACCACTATTATGTTTCTTCAAGACTCTACAAGGTCCAAACTTCTTCATCTTCAGCTTACTGTATGTGCCAACTAGAAATCTATTCTTCTTCAGATGTACCATTGCCTCATCTCTAGCCTCAAAATATACATGTCTCCTCTTCTCATTTTAAATATCTTTATATCCTTGATTACTCTCATAAAGATCACTCTTCACTTCTTTGTGCAAATTCTTTGTCAAGTCCACAAATTCATTGGCTTCGACACTATGTTTCAATTCATTGTCCAATTTCTCAATTCTATATTTCCTCTAGGACTCATGCCACTTAAAATATCAAAAGTAGTCATATTAGTACCTCTATTCACTAAATTGTTACATGCAAAATCTGCTTGTGCCAAAATCAAGTCCCAGTTAGAAGGTTTATCTTCAATTGAACATCTCAAAAGGTTACCCAAACTTATGCTCACAACTTCAGTTTTTCCATCAGTTTGAGGATGAAATGTAGAAGTAAACTTAAGATCCGTATTCAACTTCTTCCAAAATGTCCTCCAAAAATAACCAGTAAACTTAGTATATCTGTCTACAATAATAGCTTGAGGCAATCCATGAAGTCTCACAATCTCTCTAAAAAATGTGTCTGTTATGTGTATTGCACCTAATGTCTTCATACAAGGTATGAAATGTACTATTTTATAAAATCTATCAACCACTAAAAAGATAGAATCATTACCTCTATGATTTCTAGGCAATCCTAGGAACAAAATCCATATTGATATCTTCCCACTGTCTGCAAGGACAATGGTGTGTACAATCTTACATTCTAACTACTTCCTTTAGAAACTTGACATATTCTAGAACTCTTTACCATCTTCTGAAGATCCTTATATGTCTATGACCAAAGAATTCTTCTAAAATTATATTCACTATTTTATCAATTCCAAAATGTTATACAAATCCTTACTGCTCTTTAATGATATCCTCCCTCATAGATCCTCTAGGTATACATTGTTTGAAATATAAGGTAGGAAAGGTTACTAAGAGAGGAGGGGTGAATCAGGAACTAATAAAACTTAACTTACTTCACCAATTAATCCTTCATATAATATTCTGATTTAGTTGCATGCATGAAAGAATGAAAGAAAATAAACATTCATAACACTTTGACACAAGATAAAGTGACCCAAAAACCTTCCAAATAGAAAGAAAAATTGGGATGGGGATGATACACAGAAGCTTTAGTACTGTAGTATAAAGTTAACTTGTTAAGGATTACAATTGACCAATTATGTTGATATGCCCTATTAGGAGCAATAAGAAACTATGAGGTCCACCTTGTTAAAATATTTACAAACATACAATGAAGTGTGCACTTGGTTAGGAGATTTAGCAAAGACTGTTAAGTCTACCTTGTTAAAGGATTTGACTGATGCACCTGTTAGGATGAACCAGTGGTTGATCTCTAATCTACAACTCTAATTTGTTGGTTGAGATTCCTTGTATTGCAATGATCACCTAACTATTATAGATAAATCTTTGTTGTCCCTTATACTGCTTGTAGTCTTCTTTAATTCACACTTTTTCTCATCATATCTCTTCACATATTTCTTATTTGGATATGATACAATGTATTACATATATACCAATCCAAATCACAACTTATTGTATTTTGCTACAATATCAATTTCATCATAATTCACAAAATTTTCCCAACTGATGTAACTCGAGTTCTAGAGACAAACTCGGTGATGTTCTGATACATGACAAACACTGTCAATGCTCGACAATCTTTGGCAATCAGTTGAACTTGAAGCTCGGTTCATACTAATCACTTCCAAGTATCTTGAACTCGATCAGCACTATGTGACTCAGTGAACTCTGAGAAACTTGGTAGTAACTGGATCACTCAATTGACACTATATGATGCGATCAACACTAGATCCACTTCATTAACCTTGTGAGCTCAATAGCCACTATTGGACTTGGTTAACACTACGGAGCTCAATTAACACTACAATCTTCTTTACTTCCATTGAATAGCTCAATAGCCTCTATTATGCTCAATTTGCACTAAACTTTGTCTCTAAAGCTCAGTAAACACTATGTAGCTTAGCAAACACTACAAATTTACTCAGGTGCTTGGTAGACATTGTATTCTAACTACTTAGCTTGGGAAGAATTGAATCACTTGGTTAACATTGCAAAATGAATGATAAGCTCGATAGCAACTTTAGAGCTCAATAGCAATGTAACCAATTAACTAAGTGTTGAGTCATTGATAGACAAATTGACCTTTATGTCAACAATCTCCCCCTTTGGCATTAGTGACAAAAACACTTATCAAAACAAAAATTTGATCATTCAAAACTACAAGTCAAAAACTTTCTTGTCGTCATGTCATGTCTTTAACTCAGTTTTAGCTTCCATTTGGTGTGGCTCGATAACATACTATGTTAATCTCATTTTTCAAAAATTTATTTTGTAAAGGGATTTTTTGCTTATCCATACTTATATTGCTCCCCCATACATATATCTCTCCTATAGTATAGTATAGTATAGTATATTTCTCCTTCTTTACATATTACTTCTCCTCCATTCTTATTCATATAAAATATACTTCTCTCCCTTTTTGACAAAAATGCCAAAGGTGTATAATAACTATATGATAATACCAAAATGTGACAAGAATTCATAATGTACCTTCAAAATAAGTACCATTTGTTGGATACAATTGATTAATTGTGTGTTGTCTTTGATGTTACACAAATGTCATATCAGTTGATAGTCAATGCATGCCGAGCTCACTTGGTTAGTGAAGACAGTTTTCCTTGTGTATTGAATGTTCTCGAGTCTGCTCTATATAGAAGGTAGTATCTATCAAGCTCACTCAGGTGCCAAAAGAATTTATGCAAAAAAGAGTATTAACCGAGCTCACTTGGTTAACAAAGGAAAATTGAACAGAGATAGTATTAACCAAGTTCACTCAATTGCCAAAGGAAGTTTCTAAGTTCACAAGTGTTAATCGAGCTCCTGTTGGTTAACATTGGAAATTGCTTTAGAATTAGTTTCTATCGAGCTAGGTTGGCTACCAAAGGATTTTCTTATTTTGGCATGTAAAGCTTAATTATTTTACCTATTGATTCTAGATGACTATGGTAATGAATATTGGTTATTCTAATTTGTATTTGAGCTGACTTGACAATTTGGAAGGTATAAGTGAAAGGTCACTTTGTGATTTCAAAGAATGCAAGTTGAATGAATTGAAAGAGATAAGAAGAGAGGAAGTGAACTTGAAATATAAGCAGGTATCCTTGTGGAGCAAAAACATATTATTTGACCAGGAAGGATCAAGTATAAGCTAGAACAAAGATCTGTAATCAGCAATTCAGTTGCATCTCAATCAGGTCATTTCATTTTTACTCTCTAACCATTGTAGCAGTGATCTAAAATCTCTTAACAGAGTTGGTTTAACAGCCATTTGTAAATCCTTTAACAAATTGGCAATTCCATTGAATTGTTTCAAGACCTCTTACAAGGCCACTCCTAACAGGGTGATTAAATTCTTTAATAGGGTCACACCTAATAGTGTGTTTTGTAACTTTTAACAGGGTTGGCTCTTAACAAGGCTCACTTTAGAAGAGTGAAAAATAGTAACTAGTTACAATCGGTGGTTTTTCCCAAATTGGGTTTCCATGTTTAATCCTAGTGTTATATGTGTTCATGTTATTTCTTTATGCTTGCAAGTAAATTAATGACTATATCTTAAGATTTGCTAAGTTAAACACATTCTACATTTACCAAGTTAAAACAATTTTTGCATGCTTACTGTATATCAGCAATAATTAGTTTTATCAATTTGAATTTTATATTTGACATCTAAGGGATCTAGGATTTATTTTAGTAGTAATTGATTCACCCCTCCCTCTTAGTTACTTCTCTTATATTTCCAACAATTGATATCAGAGCTTTTGGTGCTTGTAGAGAAGGTTTCAAGGACCTAAGCTAAAGATCAGGATGTCTTACAAAAGAGAGATTCCATAGCTAAACAGAGACAACTTTGCAGCATGGCAAGGACTTATGAGGCTTCATTTGGCTACCATCAATGATTTAGGCTACAAATATCTTGATGAAGAATAGAAAACTCCTATTGGAACATTATCAATTGAAGATATTGTTAAGAAAAAGAACCATAACATCATGATGATTGATATTGCATCTGCTCTCAGTTATGTTGAATTTGATGAGGTCAAAGATTGTAAAACTGCTTTTGATATGTGGAACAAACTGAAAGAAATCTATGGAGGAGATGACAATGTAAGAAGTGTCAAATTAGAAAGCCTTAGAGGACAATTTGATCGAATGAGAATGAGAGAAGATGAAAACGTTGCAAACTATGTGGAAAGAATGAAGGCCAGTGTCAGTACAATCTGAGCATCTAGAGGAGAAATCAAAGAAGAAACTATTGTAAGAAAAATACTCAGAACTTTGCTTCCCATCTATGCAATCAAAGTGTCTGTTATTCAAGAAAAGAGATGTGATCCAAATAACAAGATAGGCTTGGATGCCCTAGTAGGAAGATTGACAGCTTTTGAACTAGACAACTTTGACAACTATGTTCCTGCTTCCAAGAATATTGAGTTTGTATTTGAAGCTAAACTCTCACTCAAAGAAAAGGAAAAGAAAATAAAATATAATCAATCAGGAAGTGAGGAAGAAACTGAAGAAAGTTTTGATAGTGATCTTGAAATTTTTGAAGCCCTACTTGCAAAGAAATATTCTAGGAGCAGAGGGAAGTACAAAGGTGAAATTCATCTAATCTATTTTTCTTGTGAAGAAATTGGTCATATTGTTGCTAGGTGTCCAAACAAAGAAAGCAAGAAAGAGAAGAAAAGACACAAGTACAAAAGCAAGAAGGAATTCAAACGTCACAAATCCTACAAAGACAAAGGTAAGAAAACTTTTTTTATGGCTAAAGATTTTGATAACAATGAAGATGAAATAGTGTATATTGTTGTAAAAGATGAATCTGATGATGAAGGAGATAAGATGGCACTTGTCTCTCATGTTAGTAAAAATGATAGTTGGATCATAGATAGCAGATGTTCACACCATATGACTAGAGATTAAACAAAGTTTGAACACTTTGAACACTATGATGGAGGTAGTGTAAGGTTTGGAAACAATGAACCTTGTTGCATAAAAGGAAAAGGTCATGTCTAGTTAACTAATGAACTTGTATGTGACAATGCCTATTGGGTTGAAGGACTAAAAAATAATTTACTAAGTGTGGCATAGTTGAACAACAATGGATTCAAGGTAGAGTTCATGAATGGTAGAGCAAGACTGTTGAATAACAAAAGAAATCTGATTGGATCAGGAAAGCAAATTAAAGGTAACCTATTTTATCTTGATCTTGGTGATGGCTCATGTTTTATTGCTCAAGTAGAAGAAAGTTGGTTATGGCATAGAAGACTATGTCATGTAAACTTTGATAATATGGTAAAGATAAGAAAACTCAAAAGAGTAAGATGTATCCATAGTTTGAAGAAACCTGATGTTGGATTATGCAAAAATTACCAAATTGGTAAAATGGGAAAGACTAGTTTTAAGAGCAAAAACTATCAGTCAAAAGATGTCTTGGAAATTGTGCATACTAATTTATGTGGACCCATTGGAATAGAAAGTTATAGTGGAGAAAAAAATTCATTATATTTGTTGATGACTATTCTAGAATGATGATTGTTATGTATCTAAAAGAAAAATCAGAAGCTTTTGAGAAATTCAAATGGTATCTGGAAAAAGTAGAAAAAGAAACTAGAGAAAGATTAAAATGCTTCAGATCAAATAGAGGTGGTGAGTTCATCTCAAAAGAATTCTACATTGAAAGAGGAATAAAAAGACAAATATCGGCCCTTGGTACTCCCGAGCATAATGGAATAGATGAAAGAAGAAGCAAATTCATCATGCATTGTGCAAGGACAATTATTATTGAAAAGAATGTTGTTATTAAATACTGGAAGGAAGCTATTAGCACTGTAGTTCATACTTTGAACCAAGTTCAGTTGAAGAAGGACTCAAACAAAACCCCCTATGCACTATGGCATGGCTACAAACTCAATGTAAGTTACTTAAAAATATTTGGCAGCAAATGTTATATCTTGAAAGAATCTAGAAAAAGAAAATTTGATGTAAAAGGTGATGAAGGTATATTTTTAGGATATTCCTGCAGAAGTAAAGCATACAAATGTCTGAACTTGTCCACTCACAAAATCATAGAAAGTGCACATGTGAGAATTGAGTTTGTAGAAAAGAGTGAAAAAGAAAGCAAAAAAGGAGCTAGAAGATTATAGAAGATTTGTTTACTATGAACTTGAGACATTGCCAAACATATTTGACAAAAAGGAGACTTCATCTCCCAAGCTCTCCAAATCTCCAATAGTTACAAACTTGCAAGAAGTGCAAACCGAATCACAAGGACCCGAGCCACATTTAGAGGCTACCGAGTTAGGGCATACTGAGTTTGAAAGCCCTGAGCCACAAATAGAAGGACCCAAGTCAAAAGTTGAGATTCAAAAATGAAGAGAGTGCAATTCATTCAAAAGTCAAAAAACTTGTATTGGCTAAATATGTCAAAAGGCGTCATGCACCTAATCAGATCATTAGAGACAAATCAGATGGAACAATGACAAGAAGAAAACTAAAAGGTACATTACTTGGTGAATTTGAACCTAGAAGTGTTAAGAATGCATTGGGAAATGAAATTTGAATTGACGCTATGAATGAAGAAATAGAACATATGGAAAAGAATAAAACTTGGACTCTTGTTCTAAGGCCCAAAGATAAAAATGTGATTGGTACAAAATGGGTATTCGAAAATAAGCTGAATGAAGATGGAAATGTGTCAAGAAACAAAGCAAGTTTGGTATGTAAAGACTATTCTCAAGAAGAAGGTATTGATTATGGTGAGACTTTTTCCCCTATTGCAAAATTAGAAGGTGTTAGGACTTTACTAGAATATGCAGCTCATAGAGGATTCAAAGTATATCAAATGGATGTTAAATCTACATTCTTGATGAGGTAGTCTACATTGAACAACCATAAAGTTTTGTTGATCCTAAAAAAAAGGACATGGCTTGCAAATTACATAAAGCACTCCATGGTCTCAAACAAGCTCCTAGAGCCTGGTATGAAAGATTATATAACTATTTGATACAGATCAATTTTCAAAGAACAAATGATAACAGTAGTCTATATATCAAGGAAGGACCAGATAAGAAGATTGTGTTGGCAGAAATATTTGTGGATGATACTCTATTTATAGGAAATGATGGCTTATGCAAAGCATTTTCAGAACAAATGAATAAAGAATTTGAGATGTCCATGTTTGGTGAAATAAAATTTTTTGTTGAATTATAGATACAACAAAAGAAAAATGGTATCTATATCACTCAATCTAAGTATATCAAAGAATTTGGAATGGAAGATTCAAAACTAGTTGGAACCCCCATGTGTACTGGACTTAAGCTTACCAAAGATGATGACTCCAAAGAAGTAGATCAGACCTTATACAGATCAATGATTGGGAAATTATAGTATGCAGTACATACAAGGCCCGATATTGCCTTAG
The DNA here is from genome assembly GCA_028749045.1 of Cupressus sempervirens. NCBI lineage: Eukaryota > Viridiplantae > Streptophyta > Pinopsida > Cupressales > Cupressaceae > Cupressus > Cupressus sempervirens. The sequence goes on from CM053790.1 coordinate 219,959,957, forward strand.
CAGTTGTGATAGTGGTAAGATTCTCAGCAAAACCCAGAGAAAACCACATATGGTAATAAAAAGAATCTTGAGTTATTTGAAAGGTACTGAAGAGTATGGCTTATGGTACAAACTTGGAGGCAATCTTGACTTAAAAGTATTTACTGATGCTGATTGGGTAGGAAATCTTGATGACAAAAAAAACACTAGTGATGAAGCATTCTTTCTTGGTAAAAGGTTGGTATCTTGGACAAGCAAAAAGCAAAATTGCACATCTCAATCCACAATAGAAGCAGAATATGTGGTTGTAGTAGTAAATTTCTCTAACATTGTTTGGTTCAAACAATTGTTGGAAGGAATGAAGGTTGAAATCAAAAAGCCAATAGTCATGTATTGTGATAACGCCAATGCAATCAACATATCAAAGAATCCAGTGATGCATTCCAAAACAAAGCACATTGCTATAAAATATCACTTTGTAAGAGAATTAGTACAAGGCAAAGAAATCAGATTGGAATATGTCCATACAAAGGAATAAATTGCAGATATATTCACCAAGCCATTACCTAAGGATGCATTTTTGTATCTAAGAAGTAAGCTAGGGGTCATTCCCCTATCTGAAGCTCACTAAATAAAATTTAGTGATGCATCAACAGGAACTAAGTTGAAGATCAATCAATTGATGCAGTATTGATAAGGATATATTGTAGATGAATATGTACTCAAGGTACATTGACACTAATCAGAGTTTTCTTTGGCATGTGTTGTCAAAGAGGGAGAAGCTTACTATCGTATCTTTCTAAAATTTTGTAATTCCAAGAAGGAGAAGTTAAGTAGTTCCATCACAAAGGGAGAATACTATAGGTAAAGTTTTATGTGTAAAATAAAAGAGGGAGAAACTTTCTAATAGAGGGAGTCTTGTTCTCAAAATTTCATTATGCTATGACATATTGTGTTTAAAGAGGGAGATTGTTGGATAAAATTGATTAATTGTGTATTGTCTTTGATGTTACACAAATGTCATATTAGTTGACAGTTAGTGCATGTCAAGCTTACTTGGTCAATGAAGATAGTTTTCCTTGTCTACCAAGCATTCTTGAGTCTTCTATGTACAGAAAGCAGTATCTACCGAGCTCACTCAGGCATCAAAGGAATTTATGCAGAAAAGAGTGTTAACCAAGCTCATTCAGTTAACAAAGGAAAATTGAACAGAGATAATATTAACTAAGTTCACTCGGTTACCAAAGGAATTTTGTAATTTCACAAGTGTTAACTGAGCTCCTATTGGTTAACACAAAAAATTGCTTCAGAATTAGTTTCTATCGAGCTGGGTCAACTACCAAAGGATTTTCTTATTTTAGCATGTAAAGCTTAATTATTTTACCTATTGATTCTAGCGGACTATGGTAATGAATATTGATTATTCTAATTTTTATTTGAGATGACTTGACAATCTAGAAGGTATGATTAAAAGGTCAATTTGTGATTTCAAAGAATGCAAGTTGAATGAATTGAAAGAGATAAGAAAAGAGGAAGCAAACTTGAAGGATAAGCAGGTATCCTTGTGGACCAGAAAAGTGTTATTTGATCAGGAAGGATCAAGTATAAGCTAAAATAGAGATCTATAATCAGCAATTCAGTTGCATCTCAATCAGGTTATTTCATTGTTGCTCTCTAACCATTGTAGCAGTGATCTAAAATCTCTTAATAGAGCCGGTTTAATAGCCATTTGTAAATCCTCTAACAAGGTGGAAATTCCATTTAATTGTTCCAAGACCTCTTACAAGGCCACTCCTAATAGGGTGATTAAATCTTTTAACAGTGTCATAACAGTGTGTTTTGTAACCTTTGACAGGGTTGACTCCTAGCAAGGCTCATTTTAGAAGAGTGAAAAACAGTAACTAGTTACATTTGGTAGTTTTTCCCAAATTGGGTTTCCACGTTAAATCCTAGTATCATATGTGTTCATTTTATTTCTTTCATGCTTGCAAGTAAATTACTAATTATATCGTAAGATCTGCTAAGTTCAACACATTCTACATTTATCGAGCTACAACAATTTTTGCATGCTTACCGTGTATCAACAGTAATCATTTTTATCAGTCTGAATTTTATATTTGACATCTAAAGGATCTAGAATTTATTTTAGTAGTAACTGATTCACCCCTTCCCTCTTAGTTACTCCTCTTATATTTCCAACACCATTGTCTTGTTCTAATTTTCCTATAGAACCTAGCTTGCATGCAATATAATCAGAACTTCTGCTAGTAATTCCATCATGTGATCAGCTATGGAGAAGTTTTTACCATGGATGAGTGTCTTTGCATGTGCAATGTGTTTCTACAATGCATCCATGTTTGGAAGAATCATTCCTTGGATTTCTACAAGTGTGGCTCTAATCCTACCTTCTTCCTTCAATAATTTTGCTTGCAAGTTTGTCAAATATCTAATCTTTGAATAATGTGCAGAACTATGGCTTGGGTTAAGTGACAACTGGTGTGCACTTGCCTTCATGTCTTCATCTATCTTGTAAATTTTCTCCTTGATATCCTCTGTAAATATAGATGTATCACTTGACAAATAATGATATAATATTGATTGAGGTTTCTAATGAACCAAGAATAGTAGCTAACTATACTTAATCTATTATAATTCTTTGTGCAACTTGTTGTAACACTCTATTGTCAAATTTGCTTTCAACTCTCTAAAGTAGCTTCTCCTATCAATTCAACAATTTATTGATTTTTTGGACAATTTATGCTAATTGGTCAAGAACAGGTTGAGTACTATCAACCTCAATACTCAAAGCATCAACAAATATGCTCTTGATGTCTTCAAAAACTTGATTTTCTTTCTTCTTTTCTTCTCTGAGCTTTTGCTACTTAGCACTCTTCTTCAATAATTTACCCATGGTATCCATTTGATTAGGAGGGAGGGTAGAGATGTCCTAGTCTGGAATAGCTATATCCTCATCTAGATCAATAGCTTCAGCTTCTTTTCTCTTTTCCTTCATAATGTTAGAAACAATTTGCTTTCCCTTGTCTAAGACTTTAGTGCTTAGTTGAGACTGGTTCTCAACTGTCATTGTACTAGCTATCGATATACTTGGAATAGAAATAACTATGGAAAATGATGGACTGGCAAAAATTTTTGAAACAATACTAACAACATAAATATCTTACCATTGCTTGGTCAAGCCTGATGATGGAGGGACTTGTTGCTTGGTAGATGAAGTGTTGGGTACTTCAATCAATGAAATATTCAACTAAACAAATTCAAAGCTTGGTTAGGTGCTTAGTCTAGCAGTGGTATCCACAACCAACTCGGTAGAAGCTTTGGTATCCACAACCAACTCAATAGAAGCTTGAAGATCGAATCTATTTGGATTCCCTATGCAATCAACATGCAACCAATCATAAAAATGGAAAGATTTGAGCGAGAAACTTAGATGAATCTCAATCGTAGATTCATACCTAACCCTAAGTCACGAAAACCTTTTAAGGAGGTCAAAGCCCTATAATTCAAGAAGTGAGAGAGAGATAATGCATGTGAGGAGATAATGGTAACAAAGTTTTGAAGGAAGTAAAAAGGGGTGAATTGACTTAGAAGAAGGATAGAATTACAGAATCAGTTAGCAGAATAAAGGATCAAAGATTACAACATATTCATATCAAATCAGTCAGAGAGGATCGAGAAGAGTTGAATTGTGATCTATAATCAACAATATCATAAGTGTATCAGATCAAACATTCTATTATACTCTCTAACAATTGTTATAACAGAATGAAATCCTATGGAGGTAGGTTGGTTTAAAAGCCATTGTTTAAATTCTTTAATAGGGTGACATTCCAAGTGAATGTTTTGTAAATCTTTTAGACAGGTACACTTTTGATAGAGTGTTAAAATCCTTTAATAGGGTAGGATCTAACAATCCTTGTAAGCCTTTAACAGGGTAGGCCTTTCATAGGGCAAATCATGAGAATGATCAAAATATATAACCTTAATAGGTGAACTTTATTGTTGCAGTAGTAAAGAGTTGTGGATGTCATCCCCACCCTAGTTTTACCTTCTCATTGGAGGGTTTATGGGTAATCATATATGGTGTTAACTGTTTATGTGGATGCATTTTCTTTACATGTTATTTCTATATGTTTATGTATGTAATGTTTTAAAGTTAAAAAAGTTTTACTGGTTAAAATTTAGAACTTTTGATTCACCACCGCCCCCACCCCCCCAGAAGTATACTTCCCACTTGTAAATCCAAAAAATTGGTATCAAAGCTAAGTTCTCATTGGGAGAAGCCTTATAGCTTGGAGAAAATATCTTGAGATGGAAGTCTACAAGTTGGGAAAGACCATTGAGAATTAGGAGATTGAGATACACCTCTTACTGCAACAATTGGATGAAGCTAGAAATGCTTTGAGGAGTTCACTAAAGAGAAGGAAAGATATTTCCATAGCTGAGAATGACACCCAATATAAGGAGATTGACACCACAAAGTTATTTTCAAATGATAACTCTTGTGAGTTTGATGCAACAATTGAAGATCTCATGGAAAAGAATAGAGCACAAGCTGAAGAGATCAGAAATCTTAAGTTGGAGCAAGAATCATAAGCAATACTACTATGTGAAATAACTGAACAGAAGAAAAGAGCCATTGAGGATAAGGTCATGATAGAAGATGACAAGAGAAACTTAGCCAACAGACTAGAAAAGAAGTCAACTGAGCTTGCCAGAGTTTCCAACATGCAGCTAGATACCCTAACCCAAATGATGAATGCCCATCATGAGTTGAATGTTAAGGACATTGAGATAATTGCATTGAAGTTCCAAAATGACCTAAAAAGAGAGAAGGAGTGTTTTGAAAGCTTCAACAAGCCAAATGAAGCCATCAATTACATTGAGCAACTACTGAAATCCCCTAGATCCAGTAAAGACGCATCAGGTTTGGGATATATAATCATTGAAAAAGGAGAGTCATCCAAGACTACTAAACAAAGGAATGACAAAGGTAAGAACTCCAAACCCACTTGCCATTTTTGTGGTAAGAAAGGACATACAAGTAATATTTGCAGGAACAAGAATGGTAGTCAAAATGCCAAGCCAAAGAACATGATCCATTGTTACAAGTGCAACAAACAAAGTCATCAGGCATATAAATGCAGAACTAGGACTATGCATACACCAAGATTTGAAGGACACTACTACAATTGTTAGAAGTTTGGACACAAAGCCTTTGAATGTAGATCCAAAACCACATCGTCATCAAACAAGGGAAGAAGCCATGAAAATTTCTATAATTGGGACTAAAATACAAGACAAAGTTGTCACTATTGTCAAGAGTATGGACACATCCTTGAGAATTGCATAAGAAAACATTTCACTGGAAGCTACATCAGATGGTTGAGCCAAACAACATGCTTTAGTTGTTTGAAGATTGGTCAAATCAGAAAGCACTGTCCAACAAGATCAAAGGCATCTAACTCAAAGTCAAACAAAGGAAAAAGTAAGGTAGATGTTAAGCACATTAGAGGAGAGATGAATAAGACATGGAAGAAGAAAGATGGATGCAACACATCAAATGGAGGGATCACTTCACCTAAAGGGTCAAGTGGTCATACTTCATCCAACTAAGAAAAAAAGGTATGTGGGAACTGATATTTAAATGCTTTATCATACATCAGTTCCTAGAATAAGTTAGTACTAAAAAGGATAGATCAACATGAATAAAGATGCAAGGTTAAATCTTCAAAGTTTTCACATTGTTGCTGAGTAAAGACAATTTGCCTTCAGATGCCAAGTAAAATCCTAGTATATGCCAAGTTGTCTGCCAAAGCTAGTTGAAGCTGAGTTAGTAGTGGTTGTCGAGTAAAAAGAAATTCTTATTGAAGCCAAGTAAGGGAAAATCCAGTGGATGCAGGGTGTTGAAAAATCAATGGAAGCTGAGTAAAAAAGAGTTGCATAAGGAGCCGAGTGGATAGCTGTATATGCACCAACCATTAAATGCTATGTAATGAAGGGTATAAGGTCGAGTTTTTGATCATTTTTCATCATTGCAAACATAGAGAAAATAGCGAACGAAGTGAAGAAGTGATTTCAAGAAAGGAAAAATATTTCAATCAGATTCCAACAATAATTCAGAGTGATATCATCGATACAAGGTATTTACTCAAGTGCTGAGCTACACAGTTATGAAATTTTTACATCTTGAAACCCTAGTTTTCAAAAATGGCATCTAGCTCTAGAAATCTCGAGGATAAGGAACTATTTGAGGTTCAGTGGTCAGTAATGAAGTTAAACAACCATATTTTAGACCAATTCTTGAAGTTGTGTACAAGAACGACCCTACTGGCGCTTTATCTATTATTACACCTAAATTCGTTATGGTGCAAGATGTTAGAAAGTGTTATAACTATAAAGTTGGAAAAATTGGTGACATGGAGATTTGGAAAGCCTATGATAAAATTTGTGAGAATGGGGTACTAAAGGAGGAATTTTAGATTGCTGAAAGGAAGGGTTTAACCCGTGCCCTTGATCTCCCTATAGTTTTTAAGATGGAATGGATAAGAATTGTGTTAAGTATAATTTTTAATGGATGCCTATGGTTGGAAGATGGACCTATTAAACTGTCAAAGAGAATCATACATAGAGTAATAGGATTCTCAACCCTAGAATGACCAAAGACCCCGAGGAGTGATTCAAGAGAAGCCATAGAGAAGAACACTGGGGCAAAGTGGAATAAAAGAGGCATGGCCATTGACACAATTAGAGATCCACTTGTAGAATTTGTTGTTAGGGTCATATCCCATAAATTCTTCTAGTCAAGCTAACTGAATAACGTACCTTGCATTGTAGTTGATGCGAGATACAAACTTGTTAAGAAGGATCATACATATGATCTAGCAAAACTGCAACTGCAATAGATTATGGAGAATTTGGGAGCAATAAAGAGATCCAAGAGTGCTTAGTGTAATTTTGCATCAATTTTGATATGTATATTTTTCTATGTTCAGAATGAATTTCCCTCTTTTGGTAAGATAAGTTGGAAAACCAATAGGTCTATAGCAGTATAAGTAAATGAGTACATAGAGCAGATGGGAGCTAATTTTGAAACCTTAACGACAAGCTATTTTGAGGACTTTAAGAAGTCCATGAAGCAAAGACTAAGGATTCCAGTCTCCCTAGTGGATTAGCATATCAATGACATTTGCTTCTTAGTTGAAATTGACTACACTTACATCCAAGCAACAGTACTAAGGGTGAGATAGCTAAGGCCACTTGGATATGAGATAAACATAGATGAGGCCTCAGTAGCAATCACAACATTGCTTGTAGAAGACATTGATAAAAGTGCAAAACCTTTTGGCACTTTTTGATGTTGTAAAGTCTAAGGTAGAGATAGACTTGAAAATTGTTTCAACCCTAAAGAAAAAGGAAAATTTGGTTAAGAAGCTTAAGTCCAAATTTGGTGAAGGAACAAGAGAAGCAAAAGAAGATGATGATGATGATGAAGAAGAAGAATAAGAATAAGGCCAAGAGCCACTTGCCTTGACACAAGGCATGGGAGAAGATGTTGAAGAATAAGAAGGTGTTGAGGAAGAAGAGCAAGTCAAGGAAGCACCTACTAAGACAAAGCCAAAGAAAAGAAAAGCTCAGAAACAACCTACAGCTCAGCCCAAGGGCAAAAAGACTACCAAGCCAAGCCCAACTAAGCCTACTACCAGGGCAAGTACAAGAGCTAAAACAAAGGAGGCTAAGGAGAAAGAGAAGAAGAAGGATACCAAGAAAATGAGGTCCAACCAAGAAGAAATTGAGAAGAAAATATGTTGCTCAATCTGACTCAGATGAAGAGAGAATAGAGTCAGAAGACACAAGCCAATTTAGAGTGGTAAGTCATACCACCAAGTCTAATTTAGAAAATATATGTGTTAATATTAGAGATAATGCGAACTTAACTGGCATAAAGAGAATTCATTTCAGTAAGTTAAGTAGGAATGAGCAGAACATGGTTTAAGAATCAGTCTACACCATGATGGCCAAGTTCAAGACCACTCCACTTGAACTTAACAATTCAATACCCAAAGATTTGTATTCTATTGTTGAAAATAAATGGCATTATTGCCTCAACATGGAAAAGGAAATAAGAGAGTCTACATTGGCTTAAGTAATGCCTAAGCTCACAAAAGGGAAAATAACTAAGGCCAATAAGAAGCATGGGAGAAAATTTGCACCCAAATATAGAGCATTTAGCATTCTTTAGAATAAGATTGAAGATGTCATTAAGAAGTTCACTCAAATGTGGAAGTTAATAAATGGGCTAACAATTATCAAAGAAGGAGAAGGAGATCCCTTTGAAGGGAGAAACAATTGAGAAGAAGATGAAAATGATAAGGAAGGTGAAGGTGAAAAAGAAAAGGCAGATGATACAGTGGAGATCGAAACTCAAAAAGATGATATGGCAACTGCTGAGGAGCAACAAATAGAACAGAGTGTGCAAGACACATAATTGCCACCTCCAAATCCTCCACATGACACTTCTACACTTGTAGAAACAATAAAAGTAAAGGATGTTCCTAACAACTCTAGTTAGAACATAAACCCATTGATTGCAGAGAATCTCAAAAAGATCCTTGACCAATCAACTTTACAAGCCCAATTATGCAATAATCTAGTATTGGTTAGTGTAGATGAGTTGCAGAAAGTAGTAGTTGACTTGATTAGGGATAATATGGAAACATAAGAAACATCTTATGTCATCCCTACAGCTATAGGTGGAGAACCTAAAGAGAAAGCTTCACAAGATACATTAGCTAAGGTTGATTTGACAAAATAAGTCACTACAACTGCTGAGGAGCCAGCAAAAGACCAAACATGATAGATGGATACTTCTATTCCTACTACACAAGTACAAGGTGCACCACCAGAAATAATAGTAATTGACCAAGGAAGATTAGAGGAGGAGAAGGAGACCCCAAAGGAAAATGAGCAAGAAGCAATTCAAACCTTAGTAAATCTACCAACCATTGGGACTCCAACAAGAATGCCTCAAAAGCCGAGCACTGAAGCAATACCACTTCAAATTAAAGCAATAGGTTTGAGCTCTATAAAGGTTGCAAAGGTACTTCACCATGGAGACCCTACACTAGATGAAGAAATAGTCATCCCTGAGTATGAATATGCAACCATGAACATTGATCAGATAAATGAAGTGCAAGAGCCACTAGAGAGGAAAAAGAAGCAAGAGATACTTAGAAATGAGTATAAACAGAGGTAGGCACTAATTGAAATAAAGGACATCTTTCTAGATGCATTTAGCTTGCAGGCACCTGATGAAACAAAGCCCATTATGGAGCAACTTTCAGACATAATGCACCAAGTGCAAAGTGAAGACCACGATACTAATGCAAAACTGATGGAATGATTAGAAAAGAAGTTTCAAAAAAAGGTGAATGAAAGAATATCTAGTGAGATAGCACTATCACAGGTAGAGCTGGCTAAGAAACTTGAAAAGGTGAAGACAGTACTTGAGAATATCTTCTCATTGTACACAAAGTTGTGGGATCCAGGAAACCAGCCAGAGAATAATGAGCTTGGAAAGAAACTTGAAGGTATCTAGCATGCAACTACCAAAAGGTCCAACTCAAAGTGAGAAGCATTTTCATACAACACTTCACACACAGAAAGAACTAGTTGTACTAACATTAGATGAGGCTAATACAAGAGCCAAATTAGTTTAGATTCAATCTGCATTAACCCCTCACATGGAAATTTTACAAAAAGAACTAGCCCATGCAGAAAATGTGATAAAGAAAGATCCAAATCTTTCTACATTAGATGGTTTAGTTCACCTTGCAGTAGAGACAACTATACAAATCAAATCTCTAGAAGTTGCAATACAAAACTGGGATGTTTCTCTAAGAATTGTAATGGAAGTGAACAAGACCTTCTTGGCCATATATTCAGTTAGTGTATAGACCCTTTGACATAAGTGTCAAAAAAGGGGGAGAAATTAAAAGAAAATGGGGAGAAATTGAAAGGCCATAATGACAATTAATTAGTAGGGGAAACATGTGAAAGGGGGACTTAAAATGAAAGGGGGAGTGATAAAATAAATAGAGAAAAGAAAGGAGAAGAGCAAAATAGGAAACAAGGCATAATAGGATACATCAGAAAGAGTATTAGAATTTAGAATAAAGACAAAGAGTATCAGTTGAGGCACATCAATCTAATCAAAGAGAATTTTGGATACAAGGAAATGCCACATCAACTCAAGGGGAGATACAAAATTTTGAGGTATATAGTCCTTCACAAAATTTTGAACAATTTTGAAGTTTTGTATATATGCCGAACAAAATGTATATTATACTCAAGGAGATTAGTTTCATCATGTATAGTTAAGTGTTTTTGACATCATGTCAAAGGGAGAGATTGTTGATCTCGGATTGGTTTTGACAATGAGTGCCAACACACTTACAAAATTTTTGAAGTTCATGCCAAGTATAGTATAGATGTCGAGTTGCAATATGTGCCGAGCCAAAAAATTAAACATGTGCTGAATAATTCAGATGTCGAGCAAATAGACAGTGCCGAGCAAGTATATGTGCCAAGTGAATAATGGATGCCGAGCAAGTTCAAGTGTCGAGCAAGACAAAATTTAGTATGTGCCAAGCATTAGCAATCGATAAGTGTCAAGCAATACAGAATCAACATAAGAGTTTGTGCCTTCACAAACTAAGATGTAAACCATTTTTGAGCTGACATATAGATAAATCTCAAAAGATTAAAAGATAAGATCGAATCTATTTGGATTCCCTATGCAATCAACATGCAACCAATTAGAAAAATGGAAAGATTTGAGTGGAAAAGTTAGATGAATCTCAATCATAGATTCATACCTAACCCTAAGTCACAAAAACCTTTTAAGGAGGTCAAAGCCCTATAATTCAAGAAGTTTGGGAGAGAGAATGCATGCGAGGAGATAATGCTAGCATAGTTTTTAAGGAAGCAAAAAGGGGTGAATTGACTTAGAAGAAGGATAGAATTGCGGAATCAGTTAGCAGAACAAAAGATCGAAGGTTACAACATATTCATATTAGATCAAAGAGGATCAAGAAGAGCTGAATTGTGATATGTAATCAACAATATCAGATTGTAAGTTTATCAAATCAAACATTCTATTGTACTCTCTAACAATTGTTACAATATAATGAAATCCTATGGAGATAGTTTGGTTTAACAACCATTGTTTAAATCCTTTAACAAGGTGACATTCCAAGTGAATGTTTTGTAAATCCTTTAGCCAGGTACACTTTTGATAGAGTGTTAAAATCCTTTAATAGGGTAGGATCTGACAATCCTTGTAAGCCTTTAACAGGGCAGGCCTTTCATAGGGTAGATCATGAGAATGATCAAAATATGTTGCAGTACTGAAGAGTTGTGGGTGTCATCCCCACCCATATTTTACCTTCTCATTGGAGGGTTTTTGGGTAATCATATCTAGTGTCAAATGTAAATGTGGATGCATTTTCTTTACATGTTATTTCTATATGTTTATGCATGCAATGTTTTAAAGTTAAAAGTTTTATTGGTTGAAATTTAGTACTTTTGATTCACCCCCCCCCAACCCCCCCCCCCCTCTCAGAAGTATACTTCTCACTTATAAATCCCAACACAAACTTCTTTTTCTGCTCAATGCATTTGCTACCTTATTAGATTGTCCACTCTTATGTTTCAACATAAAAAAAATGTTATGCATCTACTCAACCCACTTCATATGTCTCTAATTCAATTTATTATGACTTCCCCAATACTTTTAAGGATTTATGGTCAATGTACAACACAAATTCTCTAGGTATCAAGTAATGTCTCCATTTCTTTAATGCTTGAATAATTGCTTTGAATTCTTGATGATGTACTGAATATTTTCTTGTGCCATCATTCAATTTATCATTGTATAAAGCTATAGGCTTACCTTCTTGACTAAAAATAGCGCCAATGGCATTACCACTAGCACCAATATCAACTTGAAAAACTTTGTTGAAACTAGGTAAAGCAAGAAAGATAAGAAAAGGTAATTATGTGACCTTTTTCCTTCAAAGTGTCAAAGCTTCTATTTTCTCCATGTGTCCATTTGAAATCCTTTTTATCACCTCTTATAGTCCCTATCATAGCATTCTAAACTGAACTAAAATTTTTGCTTTTTTTTTTGTAGAAACTTTCCAATCCATGAAATGATCTAACTTCCCCATATTCTCAGGTGTAGGAGAATCAAGAATAGCTCTTACCTTTTCAAGTTCCATCTTCAAACCATCAACAAAATTAACAAAACCAAGATACACAAGTTCCTCTTTCACAAAGGAACATTTCTTTAGATTTATCAACAAATTCTCCTTCTTCAACCTCTACAAAATTTGTCTAATATGCTCAAGGTGTTCCTCTTTAGTTTTACTGTGTATTAGTATATCGTTGAGGTATACAATTAAAAACTTACGTAAGAATTTCTTTGAAACTTCATTCATCAATCTCATGAGAGGGCTAGGTGTATTAGTTAAACCAAAATACATAACCAACCACTCATACAAACCTTCATTTGTCTTAAACGTAATCTTTCATTGATCCCCTTCTTTAATCCTAATCTAATGATAGCCACTCTTAAAATCGATATATGTAAAATACTTTGCTCCACTTAATATGTCTATTATGTCATGCATCCTATGAAAAGGAAACTTATACTTCACTATTATTCAGTTTATAGCTCTAGAATCCATGCACGTTCTCCCTTCTCCATTCTTCTTAGGTGCTAACACAATAGGTACTACACAAGGACTCAAAATTTCTTAGATAAAACTTTTCTTGAGTAATTTTTGAAATTGTCTATTCAATTTTTTGTTGTGATGTGGAGCCTAATTAGGCTAGGAGGTATATTTGATGTGGTTTCTCCCCAAATTATTTCTATGGGGATTTGGGGGCAACACCCCCAAGATGAGGTCAAGGGGTAGCACCCCTGCGAGGTCCTAGAGCAGTGCCTCAAAAGCCAAGAATGACCTTATATTATTAAAGGCATCATTGCTATTTTTCTATTAGATGACTTATTCTAGCCCTAATTTTGTAAGCAACAAAAAGCTTGTAAAAAATGGCTTAGGGTTAGGCATTTCATAATGTATGGTGATAGTGAATCTTCTTGAGACAATATTGAGTTGTAAGGGATTGCATATTGTAATCACTAGATAGTAATAATATTGGACTTATTGTTGGTGGATGTAGCCTAGAAATTGGGTGAACCACATTAAATCTTGGTGTCTTATGTTCTCTTTTATGCAATCTATTATTTTCTGATATTAGTTATATTTGCATGTTACTGTTATTTTTGTTTGTGGTTAATCCTAACAAGTGGTATCGTAGCCTAATTGTCATTGTTATTTTATTCTATTCTATTTTATTTTTAGCTATATTGTTGTCATTTTTTTTAGCGAGCCTCTACAGGAAGGTTTCACAGTTGAATGGGAGCGATGGTAGACAAGGGTAAGCTAAAGGTTGACAAGTTTAATGGGTAGAATTTTTAGTTATGGAAAATGCAAATGGAGAATTATCTTTATCAAAAGGATTTATGGAAGCCATTAGAAGGAAAAATAAAGAAACAAGGAACTATGATAGATGAGGACAGAGAGAATTTCGACAGAAAGGCACTTGGAAGTATTTGATTATGTTTGGCACCATTAATGACATTTAACATTACAAAAGCAAAGATGATGGAAGAGTTGATTCAAACCCTAGAAAAACTGTATGAAAAGCCCTTTGCTTCAAACAAGGTATTTCTCATGAAGCATTTATTTACTATGAAGATGGAAAAAGGTGGATATGTTGCAGATCATTTAAATGAGTTTAATATTGTTACTAGTCAGTTATCTTCTATGAATGTCAATTTTGATGAAGAAATTAGGGCTCTTTTAGTTTTGTGTTCCTTGCCTGAAAGTTGGAATGGCTTGGTAATGGTTGTGAGTAATTATGTTTCTAGATCTAATGCTCTAAAATTTGATGATGTGATTGGTGTTATTCTGAGTGGGAAAACTTGTAGGAAAATCGCAAGTGGATCTACATTAGGAAGTTCTTTGAAGGCATAAAACAAAGGCAGAATGACTGAGAGAGGAAATCATGGGAAAGTCAAAGGGGAAGAGGTCTCAATCTAGAGGATTGAGAGATTGCTAGTAATGTGGAAAATCAAGGCATAAGAAGAAATATTGTTGGACTCAAAAGAAAAATGAAGGAGATAAACTAGAAGGCAACAAGGAGGAAAATGTGGTAGGTAACAAATCCAAAGGGGATACTTTGCTTCTTTCTTTAGAAAGTGTTGATGATTCATGGGTTTTAGATTCCAGGGCTTCATTTCATGCTACACCTCATAGAGGTTATTTTATTGATTATGTCATAGGGGATTTTGAGCTTGTTTATTTGGGGGTAATGAGCCCTGATAAATTGTTGGAAGGGGAAAAGTTAAGAATAAGTTGTAGAATGGGAATCATTGATTACTACATAAGGTTAGACATGTTCCAAGGCTGGGTAGGAAATTTATTTCAGTAAGACAACTTGGTGATGAGGGTTGTGTAGTTACCTTTAATGATAAAAATTGGAAGGTTTCAAAAGGTTCCCTTGTAGTATCAAAAGGTGTGAAAGTAGGCACCTTATATCTTTGTATAGGTCATATTGTTCCCTCTACTTTGACTATTCTAGAGAAAAGTGAATGTTTAGGAACAATTGCTATAGTTGAGCAGGGAGAACAAACAAATGTTGTAGATTCTAATTCAACACTATGGCACCACAGACTTGGGCACATGAGTGATAAATATATGAAATTATTTCATACAAAGAAAGTTTTACCAGGTCTAAAATGTGTTAATATGGATTTCTGTGAAAGTTGTGTGTATGGAAAACAAAAGAGAGTGAGCTTTGTGAAGAGTGGGAAGGAAAAGAAAAATGAGAAATTAGAGCTTGTGCATACAGATGTATAAGGACCGGCTTAGGTATCTTCCCTTGGTGACTCTCATTATTATGTTATATCTATTGATGATGCAAGTAGAAAAGCATGGGTTTATTTCCTTAGACAAAAATTTGATGTATTTGTAACTTTTAAGAAATAGAAATGCTTGGTTGAGAATGAGACTGGTAAAAAGATAAAATGTCTCAAATCTGATAATGGTGGTGATTATTGTAACAAATAATTTGAATATTATTGCTTCACTACTGATATTTGCAGACAAAATTTTTTTCTAAGGAATCCATAGGAAAATAGAGCGGTTGAATATGTGAGCAAGATAATAATGTAGTGTGCAAAGAGCATCAGGTTGTTCTTAAACATGTGGGTAGAGGCTATCAATATTGTTGTATATTTGACCAATAGAGGTCCCTCTACTCTTTTGAGCTATGCTATTCTAGAGGAAGCATGGACTCGTAAGAAGGTGAGTTATTCTTTTCTCAAAACCTTTGATTGTGAAGCATTTGCACATGTTGATTATGAAAATAGAACCAAGCTAGAAGCTAAGTCAAAGAAATGTGTTTTTTTGGATATGGCATTGATGAATTTGGTTATAGGCTTTGGGATTTTGAAAATCATAAAATTGTAAGAAGCATGGATGTCATATTCAATGAGAAAATGTCATACAAATATTTGTTGTAGTAGTATGACAAGAAAGAAAATGATTGTGTAGTGCTAGATGATACTCCAAAAGATGATGTTCCAACAGTTCCTCATGGTCTACAACAAAAAATATCACGCACCCCAGTGAATGTTAGACGATCAAGAAGGCTAAGTAGACCTCTAGAAAGATTTTACCCTTCTTTGTACTCTATTTTACTAACTAATGTTGGTGAACCTAAATGTTATGATGAGGCTGTGTAGGTGGATACAAAGATTCAGTGAGAGTCTGCCATGAAAGAAGAAATTGACTCTTTGTTGAAAAATCATGCATGGGATTTATGCAAGTTGCCTATAGGTAAAAGGGATTTATACAATAAATAGGTTTATAGATTGAAAGAAGAGGATGGAGGTAAGAAAAATTTAAAGCCAGGTTAGTTGTAAAAGAATTTTCACAAAAAAGGACATTGATTTTGATGAGACATTTTCTCCTATTGTTAAAATGAATTCTATTTGTACTATTTTGACTACTGTGGCTACTGAAGATTTTTATCTAGAGCAACTTGATGTTAAAACAACCTTTATTCATGGTGATTTAGATGAAGAGATATATATGGCACATCCACAAGGATTTGAGGTCCAAGGTAAGGATAATCTAGTGTGCATATTGAAGAAAAGTTTATATGGCTTGAAGCAAGCACCTTGGTAATGGTGTCTAAAATTTGATAGTTTAATGCATGAGGATGGATATAGTAGGTGGCATTAAGATCATTGTGTTTATTTTAAGAGGTTAGATGATGACATCTAGACTATTTTATGTTTATACATTGATGATATGCTTGTAGCTAGGTCTTACATGGATCACATTAAGGGGATAAAAGAACAGTTAGCACATTCATTTGCTATGAAAGATTTGGGGGTAGCAAAGAAAATCCTTGGTATAAAAATTTGGAGAGATGGGAAAAATAGAAAATTGATATTATCTCAGGCTGATTATATTGCAAAGGTGTTGCAACATTTCTCTGTGGAGAATGCTAAAGTTATCAACACACCTTTACGTGGTAATTTGGAATTGATTAAGGAGATGTGTCCAAAGACACAAGAAGAGGAGGCTAAGATGTCCAAGGTACCTTATGCTTTAGTTGTAGGAAGCTTGATGTATGTTATGGTATGTACAAGGTCAGATATTGCACATGCAGTGGGAATCATTAGTAGGTATGTGAGTCATCTAGGAATTGAGTATTGGAATGCAATTAAATGGATTCTTTGATATACAAGGCTATGTTGACTATGATTTGGTAGGGGATATTGATACCAAGTGGAGTACTACAAGTTGTGTATTTACTATTGGTGGGGCATCATTGAGCTGGGTTTCTCAGTTACAGAAGGTTAATGTTTTATCCACTATGTTTCTACTACAAAGGCAACCAAGGAGATGATATGGCTTCAGTTCTTCATGGAAGAATTGGGACACCCACAAAGGGATAATTATTTGTTTATAGATAGCTAGAGTGTCATTCATCTTGTGAATAATTTTACTCTACATTCCCAAAAAAAACACATATAGTTGCAATACCATTTCATTTGGTCAGATTTTATTTGGATGATGGACAATTAAAGTTGGAGAAGATACATATAGATAATAATCCAACATATATGTTTACCAAGGTAGTAACAAGAGAGAAGTTGAACTCCATTTAGCTTCGGTTGGTCTTCTAGACTGAACATAATAAAAGAATAGCAGAGTCTAGGGTAGTTTGATATTCTAGTGGAAGCTATAGGTTTAGCAGTGCTATGATCAATCTCCAAGTGGGAGGTTGTTGTTATGGAGTTTGATCAGTCTCCAAGTGGGAGATTGTTGTGATATGGAGCCTATTCAAACTCAGAGGTTTGTTTGGCGCAGTTTCTCCCCATATTATTTCTATGGGAGTTTTGGGGCAACACCACTAAGATGAGGTCAAGGGGGTTTGGGGGCAATGCCCCTAAGACAAGGTTAAGGGGCAATGCTTCAGGTGCACTCTCTATTGTAGTATAGGGTGGGGTCAAGGGGCAACACCCCTGTAGGAATTTTTTGGGGGCAGCACCCCTAAAGCTAAAAATGACCTTATATTGTAACAAGCATCAGCTGCTTTTTATTATTGGATGAGTTATTCTAGCCCTAATTTTGTAAGTGATAAAAAACTTATATAAAATGGCTTAGGGTTAGGGATTTCGTAATGTATGGTGATATTGTAGTTTTTTGTGACAATATTGAGTTATAAGGGATTGTAGATTGTAATCGCTAAATAGTAATAATATTGGACTTGTTGTTGGTGGATGTAGCCCAAGGATTGGGTGAACCATGTTAAATCTTTGTGTCTTGTGTTCTCTTCTATGCAATCTATTATTTTCTGATATTGGTTATATTTGTATGTAACTATTATTTTTGTTCATGGTTAATCCTATGAGTTTTTATTCTATGCCGGTGTAAGTCTATGTGGTGATTTATTAGGCAAAATAGCTCCAAGTATCAAATCCATAACATTACCTATACTTCTCGTAGGAGGTAATCCTTTAGGAGTATTATCTGAAATAATATCTTGAAATTCAGCCAACAAAGATCTAACCTTGGGTGCATGTTCAAGTTCATCCTATTTCTCAATATTTCTAGGAATCAAAGCAAAGTAAACATTCTATTTCTTCATGTCTTTCATAGATTGATTTCCCTTAACCAAACAAACTCTTACAGAAGTACAACGATTCTCTTCAAATTTCTCAATCAAAGGCAATAATATTTGTTTCTTTTGATTAGCTGAACTAGTCTACTGATTCAATCTACCATCATGCAAATCTTTCTTATTATCCCACCAAGGTCTTCCCATAAGCATATGACAACAATCCAGAGGCATAATATCACACCAAACTTCATCAAAGTAATTCGCAGTCTTCAATTTCATAAGGCATTATTCACTTACTAGTAATTTATGTTCATCCTTGGTCCAAGCAATGTAATAAGGGTTAGAGTGCTCCAATCTCTACAATTTCAACTTAGTCACCAATTCTTCAAATGCCAAATTTTTAGAACTACCATTATCGATAATCACCTTGCAACATTTATCTTCAATCTTACATCTGGTCTTAAAAGGACTTTTCCTCAAAATAGGTTCGTCATCTATCTTCTCATTCCACAAAGTTCTTATCATCATTGGGTTCTCTCCTTTCCCAGGTTACATTAATAACTTCTTCCTGAATCGAAGAATTTATGCTTCCACTACCCACTTTCTTACCATAATAGTTACATTCAAAAGCTATATTTCCTTCTTCACCATTTAAAAAAAAAAAGTCCCCTTAAACTAAGATTTATCCTCTCTCTTTTCATTATTTTTATTCCCAAAGTAACCAATATAATTACCTCTAGTGTAGTTACCTCTTCCTCTACTTCCAACATTTTCTTTCCATTCAAATTTGCCTTTGTCATTATGTGTGCTATTAGATCTACTACTTTATCCATAAGATCTTCCTCTACTTTGTAGGAATCTTCCATCTTTTGCTCTTTGTCTATGCTTTTTCTTCTATTCCAACTTTTCTTCAGCCTTCAAGACATACAAATAAGCTTCCTCTACACTTTTTGTCTTTATAAAATTGATTTCATCTTGTATAAAATTTCTCAAACCACTCAAGTATATAGCAACTTTCTTAACTTCATCATCAACATGTCGAGATATAATATCCAACTTGTAGAATTATTTAGTATAATCTTTCATGGTCATATATTTATGTCTTATATTTTGCATTCTTTTCAACAAATTATCTTGATAAACAACAAGAAAGAATTTCTTTTTCAACTCACCAATCATTCTTTACCCAGGTCTTGATCTTTTCCTTTCCTTTCCTTTCCTTTCCTTTGTCTATCAGTCTACAAGTGTTCCCAACAAAGGGGTTTATGTCCTTTCAACTTTGTAGATGCTATCTTCACCTTCTTATCCTCAAGAGTACTTTCATAATCAAAATATTTCTCATTCTCAAAGATCCAATCCAACAAAGCATCTGTATCAAGTCTTCCACTATAAGTAGAAAGTTAAAAAGAAAGTCTTGAATTCTCTCCATTCAAATCTCTCAAAAGTCATTCTTCATATTGTTCCACTTTAGGTTAGGATTTGGTGTTGGTGCCTCTTCTTCATCACTAACATCTTGAAGATGTACTCCTCTTCTCTAGGTTGTTTCAATGGCTTCAATTCTAGTTGAAATCTGTCTCAACATATCTGTAATATAATTTTTTGCATTTCCTTAGCCTCAAACCATTTTGATAATAGTTCCTACAAGAATCATAACCTTCTACAAGTTATAGGTTATAAACCAAGTCTGTCACTGTACAACCAATATTCAACAAGGTTCTACATGATCCCAAATTTGCAAGAAATAAATATTCATTGTGATACCACCTAATGTAATTCAGGAGGGGATAAAGCCCACCTCCTGGCTACCTTCACTAAGAGTTACACATGAAAGCCAACCAATTGAAGAAACCACCAAAAATTATAGAGAATCAATGCAACAATAATAAGGCAATCTTCATTTTGTGTGCCAAGCACAAAACCTACATGGTTGCAACCGTGTGCATTCAAATTACAATATACAAGCTTAAGAGCTTGGGCTTACAGAGCCAAAACTTTTTTTTAACTTCTATCTAACTTCATTATAATTTTCCTAAACCTAGATCTTTAGTTATATAGCCAACAAGACCACAAGTTGTCCTGTCAAGAAAATTTATAGAAATTATAGGTCCTTCCCCAAAGGAGAATTCAATGACCTTACAAAAAATTAAATAAAATTTGGTGGGGACAAGGATAAGTCCACACGTGATCCAAATAGAGATCTCCAAGTGTGCAAAATTCTACCATGGAAACAATATCTCATGGAAACCAAACATGCATGTTACTCAAGCTCCTTGGAAATTAACACACCACAAATGAAGAGAAGGACAACTCTAGTAAATGATGGAATTAGATTCTATGAGATTAGACATGGGATCCATGATAGGTCCACATCGAAGAGATAATTGTGTAGAGAGATAAAGCATGAACAAGAATGACCATTCTTCAAACAACATACATGAATAATTAAGGAAATATTTTTGGTTGATGCAAGCTTGCCAAAGTAACCAAGATGATCTTCCATCAATATACTTCGATTTATTTATGTTAATACCATCCTTTACTTGTTGAACTTGCAATCCAATAAAGAATTTGATCTCACCAAACATTGACATTTCAAACTCTTTCCTCATTTCATCACCAAATGTTCTACATATCAATTCATGTCCTCCAAATATAATATCATCAAAAAATATTTTAGCAATTAAGAGCTTATCTTTAGATTCACTTTTCAAATACAGGTTAATGTTCTCACTAGCTCTAACAAAACCAATTCCTATTAGATAAGAGTGTAATATTTCATACCATGCCCAAGGTCCATGCTTCAATCCATTTAAAGTGTTGTGTAATTTACCTACCACATTCTTCTAATTTGGGTCCACAAATCCTTCAGGTTGTTCAATGTAGACTTCCTCTTCTAGAATTCCATTTAGAAATGCAAACTTAACATCCATTTAATAAACTTTGAATCCTTTCAAAGAAACATATGCAAGTAATATTCTTACTCCTTCTAGTCTAGCAACAGGGGCAATGTCTCACCATAATCAATACCTTCCTCCTATGCATATCCCTTGCAAAATAGCTCTACTTTGTTTCTTGTCACTTCTCCATTTTCAGTCAACTTATTTATAAAAATCCACTTAGCACCAATAAAATTCTTATCCTTGAGTCTCGGTACCAATGTCCATGTGTTCTTCTTCTCAATTTTCTCAATCTCTTGATTCATAACATTAACCAATCTTCATTTTTTAATGCATCTTTAACTATTCTAGGCTCAAATTCAAAAATCAAACATGTGTTCTCTATAAACTTACCTCTTGTCATCACACTTGCATCTTTATTTCCAATTATTTGGTTCGGTGAATGATTCCTTCTAAGCTTGATTTTATGTTCTCTAGCATTTTCTCCACTCGATGGGTGCTCAACATGTTGCTCAATTGTAGGTTGTTGTTGTAAGGTGACTTGTTGTTGTTGCTTAGGTAGTGTACTTAGTGCTCCTTCTTGTATATAGATAAACCTCTGATAATCTTCAGGATCTTTCTCTCTATCTTCATCATTCTTTTTTACAAACTCATTAATTCTCACATTTTAACTTTCAACCATTTTTTTAGTAGCATTGTTCAAACATTTATAAGCCTTGCTCCTAGTAGAATAACCTAGGAATATAGCTTCATTGCCTTTAGAATCAAATTTTCCATTCCTAGAATCTTTCAAAATATATCACCTACTTCAAAATATTTTAAAGTAGCTAAACATTCGGTGTATGCTCTTACCATATTTCCTAAGGTGTTTTGTATGTTCCTTTCTTCATCTGTACTCGGTTCAGTGTATAAACAAAAGTGTTGATTGCATCTCTCCAATATATATGTGCAACCTCCTTCTCAATCAACAATAGATCTATTTCTTCTTTTAGTTATACTATTCTACTATGGTGTCTTCAGTGTAGATAATTATCTCTTAATTCCATTCTCATTACAAAAGATAGTAAACTCATCAGAAATTAATTCACCCCCTCTATCAGATCTCAAACATTTTGTTGGAAATGATTGAAAAGATCATAAGGAAAGTTGTTGGAATGATATATGGAAATGGCAAGTGCATGTTCTCAATCATTGTTTTGTCATTTATGTCAAACTTGCTACTTGCAGGAATGACAATTGCTTTAGTGATCCAAATACTATCAATTAAGTTGATTGACAAGGAGGAGGCAATCAATAAGATGTAACTAGAACACCTAGAGAAAGGTTGAAGTTATGATGTTTTAATGAAGTACAAGGATCAGCTAAGCCATTGATGAAAAAGTGTATTTGATGACATACTATAAGATATAGAGAATGGGCATACTGAAATATATCAAAGATGTAAGGCTTTAGATAAGTCTTTTGTAAAGCCCAACTAAGTTCATAAGAAAGAAGGAGCCGAGCAAGCCAGTAGGTGTCGAACAGATTCCTAGTTGAAGTCAAGTAAACTCCAAGTGTCGAGTAAACTTCAAGTGCCGAGTAACACAGAAATGCTGAGCACCAGTAAAACCAACAGTGCCGAGTAACACAGAGATGCTGAGCACCAGTAAATCAACAATGTCGAGTTGCTGCATTATTTTGAAAATCAAAGATTCGCCAGAGCTAAGCCGACAAGGTTGTTACTTAGAAGATTGTGAATTAAATAGAAGATAAGAATGATAAGCTGGTGGCACAGAACACCATGTAGAACATTTTTAAGGTTACAACTGATGAAGTTTGTAAATGAGAACAAGATATGAGGTAGATACAATGTATCCTACCTAATGCAGTTTGAAACCCTAAAATTGGAGGAGAATTGAGCGGCAAAGACAAATCAGACTTCTATTTAAGGAGTCATAAGTTAATGAAAAAATATGAGAGAGGCGGTCAAGAATGAAAGCATGAAATGCTGAAGGATGTACTAAGGAGAAAAGAAAACACAGTTACTATGTTTCAATAAGAAGACCCTAGATATGGATGCATTGGTATGAGTAAGAAGACTCAAGGAGACGAAGCTTGAGAAGAAGACAAGCAGCTAGAGCTAAAGTGATTGAAGCCAAGCATACGGATTGAACTGAAAGTGTGATCTGAAATCTGCAAAATATGTTGTAAGTCATATCAGATCAAAAGGCCATTATCATTAAATTTTAGCAATTGTAACAGTTAGTTTAAAATCCTATGGACTTAGGTTGGTTTAATAGCCATGAGATAAATCCTTTAATAGGGTGACATTTCAAGT
This sequence comes from Cupressus sempervirens, assembly GCA_028749045.1. Classification (NCBI taxonomy): domain Eukaryota; kingdom Viridiplantae; phylum Streptophyta; class Pinopsida; order Cupressales; family Cupressaceae; genus Cupressus; species Cupressus sempervirens. The sequence continues at coordinate 219,983,435 of CM053790.1, forward strand.
GAATGTTCTAAAGTCCTTTAACCAAGCCCATTCCTAATAGTTTGGTGAAATCCTCTAACAAGGTCACATTTAACAGTGTGTTGTAAGCCTTTAACAGGGCATCATTTCAAAAGAGTGACAATCAAGTAGCATGTTACTGGTGGTTTTTCCCAAGTTGAGTTTTCACGTAAATCATTGTGTCATGTGTTGATCTTGCATGTTTTATTTTTGCATGTTGATTTACTGTAGCTTGCTAATATGGTTGATTTAAGTTTGGATGGATGAAAAGTGTATGGATTCATTAAAAGTAGTGAAAAAGTATTAATAGGGCATTTGGACCTTGGATAACTAATTCACCCCCCCCCCCCCCCCCCCCCCCTCCTTCTCAGTTATTCTAAAGAATTCTAATAATTGGTATCAGAGTTTGACTGCTGACTTAGTTTAAAGGGACTATAAGCAGAAAGATCAAAATGCCTAAGAGAGAAGTTCTCAAGCTCAACAAAGACAACTTTGTTGCATGGCAAAGCTTGATGAAGCTACATCTTGGATCCATAGGAGATTATTCCCAAAATTAAATCAATTGTTACTAAACATGTTGATCCTATAGGCACTCTTACTGTATAAGACATGAAAAACAAGCAGGAACACAATCAGACAATGCTGGAAATTGCCTCTACACTCAACTATGTTGAATTTGATGATATCAAAGGTTGTGACACTGCATTCAAAATGTGGAAAGCCCTATCAGACATCTATGGAGGAGATCAGAATATACAAAGAGCAAAAAAAGAAAGTCTCAAAGGAAAGTTTGATGACATGAAAATGGAGGAAAATGAGAATGCTGCTCAGTATGGTGCAAGAATAAAGGAAGTGGTAAGTGCAATAACATGCTTGAGTGGTCAATTAGATGAAGATACTATTAATAGTAGGTTCTTAAGAACCTTGCTCCCTATCTATGCTATTAGAGTATCAGCAATACAAGAGCTAAGATGTATACCAGGAAACAATCTAATTTTTGAAGGTATAATAGGTAAACTCACTGCATTTGAGTTATCTAATTTTGACAACTACAGACCAGAGAATGTTGAATCTGCCTTTAAGGCCAAGTTATCATTGAAAGATGCTAAACAGGTGAAATCAAAGAAAGGAAGAAAAATGAAGTATGTATCCAGTGACACTAGCACTGATGAGGAAGATGTGGAACAATTGGAAGCATTGCTTGCTAGAAGATTTTACAGGGGTAAAGAAAAATTCAAAAGTAAAATGCCTATCATTTGTTTCAATTGCAATGAATTAGGTCATATTGTTGCCAGGTGTACACAAAAAAAGGATTACAAGGAAGGCAACAAAAACAAATATAGAAGAGATGATAACAAGAGAGATTACAAAGAAAAAGGTAAGAAGTGTTACATTGTTGAAGAAAATTCTGATGACAATGATGATGAAGTTGTTTATGTAGCCATGAAGGATCAATCTGATGAAGAAGAGCTCACAGCACGGGTAACATGTATGAATAAGAATGACATATGGATCATAGACAGTGGATGCTCACATCACATGACATGAGACAAAAGTAAGTTTGTTAACTTTACTCAGTATGATGGAAATAGTGTTAGATTTGGTAATGTTGTACCATGTCAAATCAAAGGAAAAGGTTCCATTAAGCTCACAGAACAAATTTTATGTGATAATGCATACTATGTTGAAGGATTAAACTACAATTTGCTGAGTGTCTCACAGTTAGGCAATATAGGATGCAAAGTAGAATTTGGAAACAAAACTACAAAAATCTATGATACTGATGGTAAACTGATAGGAAAAGGAGATCAAACAAGGAGTAATTTGTTTTACCTTGATATGGATGATATTTCTTGTTTTATTGCAAAATTTTATAATGAATGGTTGTGGCATAGAAGATTATGTCATGTCAACTTTGACAATCTAGTCAACATCAGTAAAATAAAGAAAGTCAAAGGTTTACCAAAATTGAAGAAGCCTGATAATATCATGTGCAAACAATGTCAGCTAGGAAAGATGACAAAGTCAAGCTTCAAAAGAAAAAATTATACATCTAAAGAAGTACTTGGTTAGTTCACACTGACTTATGTGGTCCAATGGAAGTACAAAGCTATAAAGGAGATAAATACATCATGTTATTTGTTGATGACTATTCCAAGATGATGACTATTATGTTTTTAAAACAAAAATCTGATGCTTTTCAAATGTTTAATTGGTGTGTGGCTAGAGTTGAAAAGGAAACAAAAAAAACTTGAAATGCCTAAGATCAGATAGAGGTGGTGAATTCACATCAAATGAATTTGAGATATTTTGTAATGATAAAAGAATCAAAAGACAAACGTCAGCTCCTAGAACTCCCCCATAGAATGGAATTGCTGAAAGAAGAAATAGATCTATGATTGATTGTGCCAGAACATTAATGATGGAAAAGATTGTTGCTCTAAAATACTGGAGAGAAGCTGTAAGTGTAGCTGTTCATACATTGAACTGAGTACAAGTCAAGAAAGGTACAAATACAACACCTTTTGAATTATGGTATGGTCACTCACCTAATGTAAAACATTTCAAACTATTTGGTTGCAAATGCTTTATCCTTAAAGATGCTAGAAATGAAAAATTTGATGCAAAAAGTGATGAAGGCATATTTCTTGGTTACTCCACTAGAAGTAAGGCATATAAGTGTTTGAATACTAATACTAACAAAATTGTGGAAAGTGCAAATGTAAATTTTGATGAGCACACAGAAGTCCAAGCTGAAGTACCAAAGAAAATGGAAGAGTACAGAACCTTTGTGTATTCTTATGAAGGAATGACTGTTGATGAGGATGATGTCAATCAAATTGAAACTCAACAACAAGTATCAGTCTCAGCCAAGTCTCAACCAGTGAATGCCGAGTTGCATTCAGAAGCCGAGTTGCGGAATGAAGGAAATGGACAATCTGATTTTGAATATAGTACACATGATGAAGAACAACCTAACAACGAAGTACATAGTGATCCTGAATCTGAAAGATCAAACATGAAAATAAGGACAAAGCCAATATTATCCAAATATGTAAAAATACATCACCCTGCTGAACAAATAATTGGTGACAAAGATGCAAGACCAATGACAAGGAACAAACTAAGACATGAATCATGTTTGATCAGCAAATCTGAACCCAAGACAGTAGACGATGCATTACAAGATAATGACTGGTATAAAGCTATGGAAGAAGAAATTGATCAAATAAAGAAAAACAAAACTTGGAGTTTAGTTCCAAGACCAACTGACAAGAATGTGATTGGCACCAAGTGGGTATTCAGAAACAAGCTAGATGAGAATGGTGAGATTACCAGAAACAAAGCTAGACTAGTATGCAAGGGTTATGCTCAAGAAGAAGGAATAAACTATGGGGAAACATTCGCCCCTGTTGCTAGAATGGAAGGAGTAAGAACCTTACTTGCATATGCTACCTACAAAGATTTTAAAGTCTATCGGATGGATGTAAAATTTGCTTTTTTAAATGGTATACTAGAAGAAGAAGTCTACATTGAACAACCAAAAAGATTTGTTGATGAAAACAACAAGGATATGGTGTGTAAGCTACATAAAGCACTCTATGGTTTGAAACAAGCACCTAGAGCATGGTATGAGAGACTTCAAAAGTATCTAGTAAAAATTGGATTTGAAAGAACTGGTGATAACAACAACATGTACATCAAAGTAGAAGAAGGTAAAGACATTATTGTATCTAAAATCTTTGTGGATGACATAGTGTTTGGTGGAAAGGAAGTACTTTGCAAAGGCTTTGCTGACAAAATGAAACATGAATTTGAGATGTCTATGTTTAGAGAAATCAAATTTTTTGTTGGATTGCAAGTACATCAACTCAAATATGGTATATTTGTTACACAATCAAAGTACATCAAAGAGATTCTTAAAACATTTAGATTGGAGGAATCCAAACTAGTCAGCACACCAATGGCAACAGGAAATAAGCTATCCAAAAATGATGAATCAGCTGAAGTCAATCAAACAATGTATAGATCCATGATTGGAAAACTACAATATGTTGTACATAGTAGACCAGATATAGCATTAGCAATTGAAATAGTGGCTAGATCCTCTATTAATCCTAAAGAAAATCATCTCATAGCAGTAAAAAGAATAATGAGATATCTTAAAGGAACTAATAACTTTGGTCTATACTACAAAAAGAATGGAAAATTTGAGCTCAATGCATATATAGATGCAGATTGGGGAGGCAACATTGATGATAGAAAAAGCACGAGTGGAGGTGCATTATTTCTAGACAAAAGGCTAGTTACCTGGACCAACAAGAAACAAACATGTACATCCCAGTTCACTGCAGAGTCAGAATATGTGGCAGCTGTAGACACCTAAATTTGATTACACCGCTTTGGTAATCTAATTTACTTATCTCTAAAGGCATCACTAATTAAATTTTTATTTAATTAATCCTTTGCCATCCCTAGTTGATTAATTTAATTAATCATCTATAGTCCTAATTGATAAATCAAATAACCTATTATTTATCAATTAAATCCTATTCTTCTATCTAATTCCAAAAATCCCCATTTATTAAATAAATCTATTTGATAAATGAAATCCTCAAATTCAAAAACCCCTAACCTATCTCTAATCCTCCATTTAGCCTAATCCACCCCATCCAACCATACTAACCAAGCTTAGCCACTAACTCACCCACCCTCATTAATGTCATCCACTTGCACATCTCTAACATTCCTAATCTAATCCTAAACCCAAGCCTAATCCACCCCCTAATGTTGTCACATTCCTTAAACAAGTTTAAGACTTTCCTAATCCAAACCAAAGTCTCCCCTCAAAAATCCCAACCACCAAGTCATGAGTGCTCTTACAAATCATAAAAGACTCTTACAAGCCCACTCATGACTCTTACATCCATCTTCCACACTCTTCCCTCTTCCACACTCATTCCTCTTGCATCCCTCTTACATACTCAACCCCACTCATCATGCCTTTTAACCAACCTTTTACCCTACTCTCTCACACTCATCCTCCTTGTGACAAGTTTCACCTTCCGATTGGTGCTAAACAAGCACAATCCATGTGCTCCCCTTTGAGTGCATCTTAGCCCTCCTTAACCATCACCCCATCCTTGCATCTAAGCCCTCCATCCCTCAAGCCCTTAGCCTATAAATTGAATCCCATCCCAAGCCATTTCATCAACAATCTTTGAGCTAAAGTTACCATGCCCTTTTGAAAGCCAAAAGCCATACCCATACCCTTATAATGCCAAATTGAGAGCTCACAAAGCTACCAATTTGCTATTATCCATCTTCACCATTGAAGCAACTTTGAGCATTTGAGCATACATCCCCAATCTACACATAGACACATCTCAAAAACAAGAGAACAAATCTCATTGAGAGAGCCTATCCATGGCTCACATTCTCATTTGAGTTTGTCTTCTCTTTGTCTCTCTTATATGTTATGTTAGTTTAATGTGTAAATGCTTTCATTAGATTAGTATTTCTAGCACATTAGATTAGTGTACACAGAAGCTGCAGTCAATTGCACAAACATTATATAGCTCGCACATCTATTGAATCGAATGAAAGAAGAAGTAACAAAACCTGTGATATTGTATTGTGATAATACAAGTGCTATAAACATATCCAAAAATCCAGTGATGCATGCAAAAACCAAGCATATCGCAATCAAGTATCATTATGTTAGAGAATTGGTAGAAGACAAACAAGTGAAGTTGGAATACATTCACACAAAGGAACAAATTGCAGATATCTTCACCAAACCATTGCCCAAGGATGCTTATGAATATCTTAGAGGCAAGTTGGGGGTAATACCCCTAACTCAAGCAGTTTAAAGGAACAAGGATGCTACCCTGCATCAACAAAAACAAATCATTAAAATATCAACAGATTGATGCAAAGGATAACAGCAGGAGTAGAAACTCCAAATCAGTCAGAAGCATGGTGACAGAGGGAGAAAACAACAAGAAGTCAAAGCTCATATTTTGCATGATAAAGATGCTACATCTTTGGCATTTATGTCAAAGAGGGAGAAATGTGAAACCTGATCAATACAAAGCAAGAGGGAGATATATATGAAAGAGGGAAATATATAAGATGCAGCAGCAAAGAAAAGTAGCAAACAACATATACAATTTTAGTGGTAACTAAGTTGATCAATTGATCAGTTTGGTTTGCCATCAATGCCAAAGAGGGAGATTGTTGGAAATGATTGAAAAGATCATAAGGAAAGTTGTTGGAATGATATATGGAAATGGCAAGTGCATGTTCTCAATCATTGTTTTGTCATTGATGTCAAACTTGTTACTTGCAGGAATGACAATTGCTTTAGTGATAAAAATACTATCAATTAAGTTGATTGACAAGGAGGAGGCAATCAATAAGATGTAACTAGAACACCTAGAGAAAGGTTGAAGTTATGATGTTGTAATGAAGTACAAGGATCAACTAATCCATTGATGAAAAAGTGTATTTGATGACATACTATAAGATACAAAGAATGGGCACACTGAAATATATCAAAGATGTAAGGCTTTAGCTAAGTCTTTTGCAAAGCCCAACTAAGTTCATAAGAAAGAAGGAGTCGAGCAAGCCAGTAGGTGTTGAACAGATTCCTAGTTGAAGTCGAGTAAACTCCAAGTGTCGAGTAAACTTCAAGTGCCGAGTAACACAAAAATGCCGAGCACCAGTAAAACCAATAGTGCCGAGTAACACAGAGATGCCGAGCACCAGTAAAACCAATAGTGCCGAGTAACACAGAGATGTCGAGCACCAGTAAATCAACAATGTCGAGTTGCTGCATTATTTTGAAAATCGAAGATTCGCCAGATCTAAGCTGATAAGGTTGCTATTTAGAAGTTTGTGAATTAAATGGAAGATAAGAATGATGAGCTGGTGGCACAGAACACCATGTCGAACATTTTTAAGGTTACAACTGACGAAGTTTATAGATGAGAACAAGATATGAGGTAGATACAATGTATCCTACCTAATCTAGTTTGAAACCCTAAAATTGGAGAAGGAAAATTGAGCGGCAAAGAAAAATCATATTTCTATTTAAGGAGTCATAAGTTAATGAAAAAATATGAGAGAGGCGGTCAAGCATGAAAGCATGAAATGTTGAAGGAGGTACTAAGGAGAAAAGAGAACACAGTTACTATGTTTCAATAAGAAGACCACAGATATGGATGCATTGGTATGATGAGTAAGAAGACTCAAGGAGACGAAGCTTGAGAAGAAGACAAGTAGCCAGAGCTGAAGTGATTGAAGCCAAGCATACGGATTGAACTGAAAGTGTGATATGAAATCTACAAAATATGTTGTAATTCATATCAGATCAAAAGGCCATTATCGTTACTTTCTAGCAATTGTAACAGTTAGTTTAAAATCCTATGGACTTAGGTTGGTTTAATAGCCATGAGATAAATCTTTTAACAGGTAGCATGGACTTATGGACTTATGGACTTCAGAAGAGTGAGAATCAAGTAGCATGTTACTGGTGGTTTTTTCCAAATTGGGTTTCCACGTAAATCTTTGTGTCATGTGTTGATCTTGCATGTTTTATTTTTGCATGTTGATTTACTGTAACTTGCTAATATGGTTTATTTAAGTTTGGATGGATGAAAAGTGTATGGATTCATTAAAAGTAGTGAAAAAGTATTAATAGGGCATTTGGACCTTGGATAACTGATTCACGCCCCCCCCCCCCCCCCCCCCCCCCCCCCCCCCTCTCAGTTATTCTAAAGAATTCTAATACATTTCAGTTACTTACATATTTCTTTCTCAACTCTTGCCTCATTCCATTTGAATAGTTGAAATGCATCACACTTTTATTTCAGAAACATAATAAACATCATTCTTGAGAAATTATCAAAAAATAAGAAAAACTACCAATCAGTATAGTAGCTTTGAACTTTCATAAGGCCACTGTTGGGACTCAAAGTTGCATGGTTAATTTTGAGTACCATTGATAAATTTGAGCCCTATAAATCTTTTTTGATGCATATGTACCCGGCTATACCTTTGAGTCCTGTGAGGTGTTTAATGTTTCTAACACCTTCCATTCAGCATGTCCACATGTTCAATAATGATAAACTGTCATTCTTAGTCATTCTGTGAAGTCCTGTTTTGAACATTTGCCAAATTTGCATTTTACGCTAAGTGTAAAACAGTGACAAGAGGCCATGTTTGCAATTGAATATCTTGCACCTAGAAATGTTTTAGGACTCACCACTTTGGGAGTGTTTACTGTCCATACCTGAGAGCCCATGTTTCAGATTTTGAGTCATTTCGAGTCCGTTTGCCTAGGTTTTGAATCCCTCAAAGTTGGTCAGTTATCAATGTCATGCTGATATGAAATGCTCAGAATTCTAGGAAGCCCTATTTGACCTATAATAACTTTTGACCAGTTGACCAAATTGTTGAAATTCCTTTTGTGTTGCGTTGTAAATGTTAGAGATTGTTATGTTTCAAGTTTTAGCTCATGACAAATGTTGGATTATCTTATTGGAAAGAATGCTTCTGAGAGGGGGGGGGGGGGGTGAATCAGAAGAACTAGTCTTTTAACTGTTTCAAAACCTTAATAACATATTTTTGAAAATAAACATGCATGCATATAAATATTAAGCAATCATAAGAAACAAATATGCATCACCACATAACACTTAAGATTTGGTAACCCAAAAACCCTCCAGAAATAAGAAAGTAAAACTGAGGTGGGGATGATACCCACAAAATCATTGTAGTAATAATGTTTAACCACTTCTAATGGTCTGCCCTATTAAAGGCCTGCCTTGTCAAAGGCTTTACACTGTATCAATATTAACTTGGTTAAAGGATTTACAAACACTTTACATGAAGTGTCACCCTATCAAAGGATTTAATCACCTAGTTAAAGGATCTATAAAATAGCTGCTAAGCTAACATATCATCATAGGATTTCCTTTCTAATAGAATAGTTAAAGAGTATTAGGTATTTTAAACCTGATGGCTTACAATCCTTCGATTGTTGAATACAAGCACTTGATCTACTCTCTCTAATCTTGATCCTCTGTGATCTGATTCTCTTCTCTCTAATATTAGACTTCCTTATACACTTTTTCCATGCTCTCTATACTCAATCTGATTTTGTCTTCCTTACAAAAACACTCAAAGACTTAGGGTTAGGTATGGATCTACGATCCATATTTAATCTCTACTTTTTGCTTATTTCTTGCACATCTCTTATTGGTTGCATGCCTTCTCCATTTTTCTTATTCGCTGCATGAAGATTGCATAGAAAATATAAATGATTTGATCTTATCACTTAAATCTTCTGATATTTGTCTTATGTCGGCTATGAAAATGATTTACATCTAAGTTTGTGAAGTTTCAAACTCATATGTTGATTCTGAGTTACTCGGCACTTACTACTTCCTGATGCTCGACACCTACTGTAACTCGGCTTATGTATATGCTCCTATCTTGCTTGGCATCCTTTAAGACTCAGCACCTGAATAATGCTCGATACTTAGATCATGCTCGGCACCTGCATTTACTTGGTACCTGATCTTTACTCGGCACTTGAAGACTGCTCGGCACCTGAAGATCACTCGACACTTGTTGAATTTCCTGGCTCGGCACATGTTGGGGCTCGACATACACAGTGTACTCAGCTTCAATGTGAAATGTGTTTAAGTGTGTTGGTACTCAAATGTCAAAACCATTTTTAGACTAACAATCTCCCCCTTTGACATGAGTGTCAAAAACACTTAACTAAGCAATATTTATCTGATGTTATGAGTACACTTTCTGATTTGCTTGATATGTATACATAGGTTTATCAAAAATGTGTAAATTATTATAACTCTTATAACTCCCCTTGAGTTGATCATGCCAATGTCTTGTGCCATTATACTTGATGTCTCTTTAATATATCTTCAACATATTATCTCCCTGAGTTGATCATGCCAATGTCTTGTGCCGTTATACTTGATGTCTCTTTAATATATCTTCAACATATTATCTCCCCCTTAGAGTATTATCTCCCCCTTTTTGATACTTATGTCAAAGGGTCCTAAATAGTAATGCCATGTTTGGCCAAAAATGTCTTGTTTACCTCAAGGAGTATTTGGAGAGCTGCATCCCAATTATTTAAGGCAATATCCAATGACTTTTGTTGGATTGCAAGCTCTGCTGGAAGATCAACCAGTCCTTCATGTGTAGAAATATTAGGATCCTTCTTTAGGACTGTTTCTACATACATTTGCTCCTTGTGCAAGACTTCTAAGTGAGGATTAATGAAGGCTTGAATTTGCATCAACTTTTCTTTGATAGTGGCCTCTTCTACTGATAATGCAGCTAATTCCCTCTGAGTGTGTAATGTATGAGCAAATTGCTTTTCACTCTGTGCAGGATCTGAGGGAAGTTGCATGCTAGAGAGTTTTAATTTACTCTCAAGGTTCAAAATTTTTTGATTTATTCCGTGTGTGAACCTGGAAAAATCACACAATTTGCTATAAAGGGAAAATATGTTCACTAATACACTTTTTACATTTTCCAATTTCTTGGCTAGGTCAACCTGTCTCAAAATTATGTTGTTAGCTATTTTCTGGTTGACTTTGCCTAAAAACTTCTTTTCTAACAATTCCAATAGTTTTGCATTAGTATCATGGTATTCATTATTTACTTGGTCAACTATATTAGATAATTGCTCAAGTATTGACCTGTTTGCATATGAAGGTTGAAGACTAAAAGCATCCATGAATATATCTTTTATTTCATTCATTGTCTGCTTGTATTTGTAGTCTTTTCTCATTACCTCTTGTCTCCTCCTCTTATCCAAAGCACTCTGTATTTCATTCATCTTTTCCTCATTGAGAGTGGTTGAATCATAATAGGGTATTTTGATTTCTTCATCAAGCTCATGAATACCATAATGTATGGTCCTGGCTACCCTTGTAGAACTTGAACTTGGTGTACTGACATGTAAAGTTATCTTTTTAGTACTCTACTCATGATTGGGTTTGGTGGGAGTTGCTGTTTTTGGTAATTCAACCAAGGTTTGTATTGCAGACTCCTCTTTATTTTGGGTTTCTTCCTTTTCCTCTTCTTCTTGCTTGTCTTCTTCTTGTTGTGTTACTGCTGCTGGAGGTGTACTCACTGTCTGAGCTGTTGTCCCTGTGATTACCTCTGTTGTTGCACTCGGCTTCTGATGAGTTTGAGTGACTAATCTTGGTGGTGACAGAGGTGGTAGAAATGTAAGCCTAGTAGTTTGAATGTTTTGAGGTGGTTGTTGTGATGGCACCTTGACCTCTTTGAGTTTATCTACTGACTTTTGAAGATTATCCACATTGACCAATGTGGGATTTGTACACAATTGTGCTTGTAGATTTGTTTGGTCAAGGATCTTAGTAAGATCTATTGTAGTTAATGGATTGATGTTTTGACATGTAGTGTCAACAACATCCTTAATCTTTATGATTTCTACAGGTGTGGTAGATGAGTGAGGAGAGCTAAGAGGTGAAAGATGTGTGCTTTGCATTTTTTGTTGCTCGTCAGTTCCTTTGTCTTCATCTTTTCTTTCCTCCTCTCTTTCTTTCTTATTTTCCTCTTCTTCAACCTTTTTCTCTTCTGTCCTCTTCCTTCTTTCTTTAGGTTTAGCAGCAGCTTCTTCTTTGTATATCTCTTCAAGAACATCTTCAAATGTTTTGTACAAGTTTTTCCATACTCTTGTTGTTCTCTGCACAACTTCTTCAATTTTGTTTTAAGGATGGAGAATGCCCTATATTTGGGTGTAAACCTTTTTTTGTGCCTTATGACTGCTTGAGTTACCTATTCTTTTGTTAAATCAGGTAGTAAGTTTGCTATTAAATTTGGCAGTAAGTTTGCTAGGGTTGATTCCCTCATCTCTTTCTCCATCATTAGGCAGAAATGACATCTATCTTCTATAATTTTAGACAATTCCTTTGGCAATTTTCCATCTAGTTGAAGAGGTGTATACTTCAAATGTGCCATAAATGCATAGACTAATTCTTCTATGCTATTTTGTTCCTCTTTACTGAACTTATTTAAATCAATCTTTTTCATTTCATTTATGTCTCCATTCGTAATCTTCTTACATAATATATCAATTGAAGATTTAGGAGGACTTACCTCTTCAGTCTGATCTTCTTCATCAGTATTAGGTTGGGCCACATATCTTTTCCTTTTCTTTGGCTCTTCCTGTGCCTTTTTGTTTTTCTTCTTTGTGGCTTCCTCTTTAGCCTTCTGGGTAGAGGCCCTTGTTGTAGCTCTGGTTGTTGGTTTCTTTGGCATTTGCACGACAACTTTCTTTGGTGGGGGCTGAGAAGTAGGAGAGGTCTTTGTTTTCCTTTTAATGACTCTGTCTCTGATGGGTGCTTCCTTGGTTTTTGTTTCCTAGACACTCTCATCTTTTTCTTCTCCTTGTCTTTGAGTCAATTCAAGTGGCTCTTGTTCTGGCTCACCTTCTTCTTCTCCTTCACTAATCTCTTCTTCTTCACTTGCTGCACTTGATTCTTCAACACCAAATTTCTTCTTTATCTATTTTACCAACTTGTCCTTTTTCTTTACTACTAAGGCTGTCTTGAGTTCTGTAACAACTCTTGATTTTACAGTGTCATATGTCCCAAATGCCTTGGCAGATTTGTCCATTTCCTCTGCAAGTAAAGCTGTGATGGCTGCAGAAGCTTGGTCAACATCAAGCTCATATCCTAATGGTCTAAGTCATCTTGTCCTTGGAAGGACTGCTTAAATGTAGGTGTAATCAATATCAACAGGAAAACATATGTCATTTATATGCTTTTCTACCAGTGAGACTAGTATCCTCATTCTGTTCTTCATTGCATTTTTGAAAATCCTCAAAATAGATAGACATTTGATCGTCAAAGCTATCTCCCATTTGTGCAATGAAATCATTAATTTGATCAACAATGGTTTTATTTTGACTCCAGTTGACTTTGCCAAATGAAGGGAATTCCTTCATTACATAGAAGAACATACAAACCAACACTGAACCAAATTTGCACTGTGCTCCCTTGGATTTTCTAATAGCTCCAAGATTTTCATTAATCTATTGCAACAAGAGCTCTGCAAGATCATAAGTGTGATCTTTCTTTACAAGTTTATGTGCCATGTCTACTGCTATGCAGGGTACACTATTTAACCTTCTGGATTGGTAAAACTTATGTGATATGATCCTTACAGCAAAATCTAAAAGGGGATTAGTTATGGTGATGGTGTCTATAGTCATGCCTCTATTGTTCCACTTTGCTCCTGTGTTCTTCTCAATTGTTTCCTTCTTTTCACTTCTTACAGTTTTTGGCCGATCTAGGGTTGGAAAGCCAGTAACCCTATGAACCATCTTCTTAGTAATCTTAACTTGCCCTTGTTCTAACCAGAATGATCCATCATGAATTCTGCTGAGTATAATATGTATCCACTCATTTTTTAATATGATTGGGAAAATTGGGGCTTTGGTTAAACCCTTCTTTTCTATGACATAAAACTCATCTTTCAAAATACCATTATCATAGAGTTTGTCATAGGCATTAAAGATTTCCAAATCTCCTATGGCTCCTATTTTACAATTATAGCATTTTCGCACATCTTGGACTGTAACAACTTTTTCAGGGATGGCGGATAGGGCACCAGCGGGATCGTTTTTGTATGTAACCTCTGGTATTGGTCTAAAATTAGGTTGCTTTACTTCGTTGTTGACAAGTTGAATTTCATGACTCATTTTCTCTTGGGTCATTTTTGAGCTTGTCGCCATTTATATCCGAACTAGGGTTTCAATGATTTAAAGCAAGACTTTTCAAATTGTAAAACTTGGCACTTGAAGGAAATACCTGAATAGATACTTTGATCGCTTGGGTAGATGCTGAATTGCTGCAAATCACTGGTTGAAAGCTTAAAAATTGCTCAGACGTGCTCAAAATAATCGCTCTTCGTTTGAATGGCTCAAGAATGAATTGAATTTTACTTTTAAATGACAAAAGAAACTTTTGCATTTAATGCATTTTGGTACCTACACCTGTCACTTGGCTTCCAAATGTTTTTCAACTCAGCATCCACTTGACAGCTATGCTTACTCGACATCTACTAACTTTGCTGATTCAAAGACGACTCGACATTATTATTTGGATTTTAGTCTTAGCATCTTAACTTATGCTTAATTCTTCTTTTCTGTGCTTCTTTGTCTTGGGACTGATGTATGATATATCTTTGTATATCAGTCCCATATATCTCCCTTATGGTTAGTTTGATGAAGTGTGATCACTTGACCCGTTAGGTGAAGTGATCCCTTTGCTTGATGTACTGCACTCATCTTTCTTCTTCCAAGTCTTATTCATTTGTCCTCTTATGACATCAATCTTTTCTTTTCTTTTGTTGGCTTCAGTATTTGGTGCTTTGGACCTTGTAGGACAGTTCTTGCTGGTATGACCAGTTTTCAAACAACTGAAACATGTAGTTTGGCTTAACCATCTTTTATAGTTTCCCTTAAAATGTGTTCTTATGCAATTATGGGGTGTATGTCCATATTCCTGACAATAGTGTCAACTATACCTGGTGTTATAATCCCAATGGTAGTGCCTTTCATTCCCTTTTGCTGGTTGATTTGATGTCCACATGGGCTTTGATCTGCATTCAAATGCCCTATGTCCATATTTCTTGCAGTTATGACAATGTCCATCAAATCTTTGTGTTCTTGGGATTTAGGATCTACAGTCTTGTGTCATATGTCCTTGCATTTTGCACTTGTGACAGTAACTCTTGCTTTTATGTGTGTTTGGCTGATTGATTCTTCTACTCCTGCAAATATTAGTAGTATGTCCCTTTTTATTACAGTAATGACAAGTGGGTTTAGAATCCTTACCTTTGTCACTTATTTGCTCAACACTCTTTGATGATTCACCAACTTCAGTGCTATTGTATCCAAGTCCTGACGTATCATGGGTTGATCTTGGGAATTTCAGCAACTGTTCAAAGTACTTTATGGCTTCGCTTGATTTGTTGAGATTTTTTGCTATCTCCTTTTCTCTGTTCAGTTCATTTTGTAATTGTTCATTATGTATCCTCAGAGTAGATATCTCAATATCTTTCATATTAAGTTCATGATGAAGGTTCATCATTTGAGCAAGTGTATCCATCTGCATGTTTGAAATCCTAGTTAATTCAGTACTCTTTTCTTCCAGTCTGTTTGCAAGATTTCTTTTGTCATCTTCCATCATGACTCTATCCTCAACTGCTCTTTTCTTTTGTTTAGTGATTTCACATAACATTATGGCCTGTGATTCATGTTCTATCTTGAGAGATCTTATCTCATTTTCTTGAGCTTTGTTTTTCTCCATCAATTATGTTATTGCTGCATCAAATTCTTTAGTATCTCCATTGGCAAACACTTGTGTGGTATCAATCTCCTTGTAGTGTATGTTATTTTCAGCTATGGCTATCTCCTTTCTTCTTTTTAAAGATTTTCTTAATTCCACTCTTGCTTCCTCTACCTTTTGTAGAGTGAGATGCACATCTATCACTTGGTTTTCAATGATCTTTCCAAGTTTGAAAACTTCCATCCTTAGATCTTTTCCTCCAAGCTGTTAGGCTTCTCTTTGAGAGAAATTGTGCTCTGATACCAATTGTTGGATTATCTTATTGGAAAGAATGCTTCTAAGGGGGGGGGGGGGGGGGGGGGGAAGGGGAGGTGAATCAGAAGAACTAGCCTTTTAACTGTTTCAAAACCTTAATATCATATTTTTGAAAATGAACATGCATGCATATAAATATTAAGCAATCATAAGAAACAAATATGCATCACCACATAACACTTAAGATTTGGTAACCTAGAAACCCTCCAGAAATAAGAAGGTAAAACTGGGGTGGGGATGATACCCACAAAATCACTGCAGTAATAATGTTTAACCACTTCTGATGGTTTGCCCTGTTAAAGGCCTGTCCTATCAAAGGCTTTACACTGTATCAATAGTGACACGGTTAAAGGATTTACTAACACTTTACATGAAGTGTCACCCTGTCAAAGGATTTAATCACCTAGTTAAAGGTTCTATAAAATAGCCGCTAAGCTAACCTATCATCATAGGATTTCCTTTCTAATACAATAGTTAAAGAGTATTAGGTATTTTAAACCTGATGGCTTACAATCCTTCGATTGTTGAATACAGACACTTGATCTGCTCTCTCTAATCTTCATCCTCTATGATCTGATTCTCTTCTCTCTGATATTATACTTCCTTATACACTTTTTCCATGCTCTCTATACTCAATCTGATTTTGTCTTCCTTCCAAAAACACTCGAAGACTTAGGGTTAGGTATGGATCTACGATCCATATTTAATCTCTGATTTTATCTTATTCCTTGCACATCTCTTATTGGTTGCATGTCTTCTCCATTTTTCTTATTGGCTGCATGAAGATTGCATAGAAAATATAAATGATTTGATCTTATCGCTTAAATCTTTCGAGATTTGTCTTATGTCGGCTATGAAAATGATTTACATCTGAGTTTGTGAAGTTTCAAACTCATATGTTGATTCTGAGTTACTCGGCACTTACTACTTCCTGATGCTCGGCACCTACTATAACTCGGCTTCTATATATGCTCCTATCTTGCTCAGCATCCTTTAAGACTTGACACCTGAATAATGCTCGGTACTTAGATCATGCTAGGCACCTGTACTTACTCGACACATGATCTTTACTTGGCACCTGAAGACTGCTCGGCACCTGAAGATCACTCGACACTTGTTGAATTTCCTGACTCAGCACATGCTAGGGCTCGGCATACACCGTGTACTCGGCTTCAATGTGAAAGGTGGTTAAGTGTGTTGGCACTCAAATGTCAAAACCATTTTTAGACTAACAAACAAATTCGTTTGATCAATTTTCAAATGCAATTCCAAAAGCAATTTCTATCTTTTTATCGATATCAACATTTGCAGATTTGTTAGGACCCTTGTTTGGGACGTCATAACTTGATATCTATGATTGCCTAGATCGAATGGATTATACCCCTATGTTGTCCTCAAAAAATATTTTAAGTGTGTCAGTTTGCAAGTCATGACAAATAAGTATGCACACTTTTCCAGGTCAATTCCATTTGCAAAAAATACTTTTCTGACATTGTTTCTAATCGGCGAATTTAAATAGCCCACTTTGACTGCTCGTCATTTACACCCTGTTATTTTTCATGAGCTCAAATTATAGATCCATAATGTCTTCATGATAGAGAACCAATGTCCTAGTTTTTGTTTCCCCATGTATCCATTTTTCCAATTTTCCAAGCCAAATCCAAACCCAATTTATTGCTTTCTGACATGTTTTCTTGCAGGCAATTCTGAGAGGTCAACTTTGAAAGAAAATATCTTTTGACCTTGAATTATTCATGAGACGAGATTCAAAAAGGTGCAATTGTGCAAAATAGAGAATTAGTGTGCCAATTTTCAAAGCCCGATCAAGTGTTTGGATCAGTTTTTAAAGCCAGCCGACAGGCCCTGTTAGCTGAAAGTCGCAGTTTGCAAATAAGTGGTAAAATGAGTTTTAATGATGTTTTAGTGATGGATTTTGATCCAAATCAGTGCCAAATAATCAACGGGCTATTTTGAAGGTTTAATTGTTCAGAAACAAATTTTTTTTTATCTGGACCCACTTTGGGGCCCGACTAACTCCATCAGGATTGACAGGTTTAGAGGTGAATAAAAGGATGTTTTAAAAGTAAAAAGTTATGCACAATTAAATAAGGGGAAAGTGTATACAATCAAAGGACTCCCTGTTAAAACATTACCTCTAGTATGATGCAGTCATTTCCTTGAGATTGGTCAAATGGCTGATGTGTTCAACATTGAATATTTCATTCGCTTCAGTATAGAATGGAATCATTATCCTCGAGGTAGCCCCAAGGCACATGGAGTTTAACAAGACAAATCTATTACAACTTTGCCTACACATTTTGTAATGCTATCAAAAATACAACTTGAGGGAGTCATTCTCAATATGACAATGATTTTAAAATGTGTTTTTTCTTTCTCTTTTAGACGAGGTTTGTATTTCCAGTATACTTGCAACAGCAGAAGGGAATCCACATTGTAAATCAAAAAAGGAGCAGCCAAGCCAATTAGAAAATGCCCCACATTGATCACCAAAGGTAAGGAAAAGCAATTTCCAGTTATAAAAAGACCCCACGTAGGCTATTAATAGCAAACCCATGGCTTTAACAAGAGAACAGGGGATATTCAAGCCGCCCAGTGAAGGCTCGCGGTAGCAAGGACTGGGATTTGCATTGCAATCTAAGAGAAATCCCACATGTGATGTTGAGAAGACCCCGTGTAAGACAACAAAAGCCACCAATTTATAAGAAAGGAGCAAAATGTAATAAAACAGGGCAATCTATGATGAGCATGCACAATGTAAGTAGGGGAGTCCATGTTGAAGGCAGAAGGCACCGAAAGATTGCAAGTAAAACCCGTGCCAAAGGATATGGATTGGAGCCACCTATGGTCCAAGGCATGTTGCTAGCGGCAAGAGGAATAATAGAGCAGTTTGAGAAGTTATTTCAAAGAAGATTTTAATAAATTATAAAATTGTTATAACATTTCCAACTAGCGCAGTGACAATATTGTGCATAAATATTTTATCAGGATGGAAAATTCTTAAACTTTTCAAAGAGGCACCGCATGAAGAGAAGAAGCCTACAATCTAATATAAGAGCTTAATCCATAGATATTTAGTATGAGTTAAAGAAATTGCGATTCTTGCAGCTAGCTATTTCTAATTTCGAAGGAATACTATGAGAGTTGATTGGAAGCAAGCTTCTAATAAGGTTAGTAAAGCTGTAAGAGCTACTTGAAGTGCCAAAATGTGGAGCAAACTTGTCTTCTGTTAAGATGAGACTTGTAATAAGCCACCGGTGAACAAGGGACAGTTAATGCATCAAGAGAAAGCGCAGTCAAAAGCAAAGGAATCTGTATGCAGAGGTAGTCCACACATTGACAAGAGAAAGGCCAGAACAACCCACACGTGGAGAGGAGACTTCTATAGTGACAGAGGTTAAGTTTTTTTTAGAACGCCCACGACTTTGTAAATAAAGAAATGCTCATGCAGGCTACCTGTACCTCATTCCCCAAGCCTCATAAACAAAATGGAAACGTTCTAAAGTTGCACTTCACAACGGATATATCATAAATGAAGCCGCATAGAGCAAAAGCCGTAGGTAGTTCAAAGAGGAAAGCATAGGGATGTAAAATACTTTATCCCACATGCCTTGTGGGAGAGACTTTTAATATTTTTAAATAGTCCTGCATACAATATGTCTTGTGTCTTAAGATGGCGGCCTTTTCTAAGGCACTCAACATGCAGAGGGACCCACCATGGTCGGCCAGTTGGTAGGTCGCCCAAACAAATTTTAGACAAACCAACAAGCGTACTGAGGTGGCAAGATCAAAGACGAAGTGCTTAAGATGCTAACACGTGGCTTCATCCTGTAGTGGGCGCAAGCCCGCAATAACAAAATGCTCGACTGATAAGAATTGTAGGAATACGAGATCGTCCCAGTCAACGTTGACATGGAGATCAAGAACAGTTTGAGAGGATGCACCAAATTGTGAAACATGTCACGATCCGACGGTGGGTGCATGCCCTCAAAATAGAGATGCAAGGAAGTTAGAAAATGTAGGCATGCATAAATTTGACAAGTGGCAGTGGGTCCTGCCTAGGAGATGATGTGGCAGATGCAATAGGCAGACCAATCACATCGTGACATGTGATGCTCATGGCAAGGGTTGACCAATCAGAGGCCACCACATGGGAAAAGGTCGATCAAACCCAGTTGACCTCGAAATTCAAGGGATAGGCTAGAAAAATGAATGAAAAATGAAAAAAATAATTTAAATGTTTTCATTTAAAAAATTATTTTTTCAAACGTGCATGAATTTTAAATTCAAAAGGGGCATTTTCTCTAAAGTTTAAACTTTAGATTTATTTAAATTTTTGAAAAATTTAAAATCTAAAGTTGCAAACTTGAATAGTTCTACTAGGGGAATGATTTTCAAATTGACTTTTGGAGGTTTCCTATAGGCTAACATAGTGATATTATATATCGTCAAAATCATGAGAAGACAAACTTTTCGATTCTAAGGTTAGTTTTTGCACAGAACGCCACTGGTTCATGCTATAGGAGGTTTTCTCTCAGAGATTGATCTACGTATTTTATCAGGTGTTTCAAGTCACCCGTTGCAAAATTCAGTGGAAAAACATCATAAAAGTATTCAGTGACTCTTGTATCAAATTATTTTGAGTATTTGTGGTGTTTTGGCTAAAATTTTGATAAATTGGCACATATCTAGATTCAGTTAGTAGAATTTTGTCTTTTGCTGAGATATTTTGCATTTGAAGAGGCAAAACAAAAAGGATATGATTAGCAGTTGATGCGAGAAGGTAGAGAGAGGTTTTGCAACTATAGGATATGGAATTCCAAGTGGACACATGTCAGGCATAGATCAAATCTAAGAATTCATCTTCTTCCTATATCATTCTTTCTCTCTTTCATTTGCAGGGGTTGACAGTTTTCTCTGGGTAATACCAACAGGGTTCCAGTGTTTTACTGTGAAACCATTTTTTTTAGCATAATTATCTTGTATGAACATCATTAGGAAGGATAATACAGATAGTTCAGATATGTTAGATGTTTTCATGTTTTCACTTCATGCATATGGTTGTATTGTTTCAAAGAAATTAATACAAAGAATAGTAGGTTGAGTTTCATCTTGAATCTTGTCTCCTATCTCAGTGAGCTTCAATGTTTTACGATCTTTGAACAAAGAGCCTAGGTCATAGTTGCAGTCCCTTAAGGTTGTATGTTGTCTTATTGTTGCTTGTAACTCAAGGGGTTATGTAAATGCTTCAGTGAATCAACAAGGTTGCAGGTTTGTTGAGAAGGATATCATGTAAGAATGAGGTTTGGATTGAGCACAGATGTTTATTTACAAGGTAAATAGATAGATCGTATATCTAAATATATACATAAGTATCAAGTATCCATATGTATGTATTTGATTCATGGATTTGCCCAATGGATTAGGCATTGGTCAGCTACAGGATCATTAAAGTCTTACTGCTGCATATCTGAGGGTTTGTTGAATTCAACATTATTAATCAAATGTTCTTTCCCTTTTATGTTGAAGAATTGAAATGTGATGCCCTCACTCAACTTGTGCATTCCATAGAGTTGTAATTTGCTACTACACTTATTTGTTATTGCATAGGTTTTTAGGAGAAATAAGGGTTTTTATCTGCATTGTTAGATTTAGGAATATGTTTTGCATTGGTACCATATTAATTGGATCTGAGGTTCACCCGCCTAGGTTTTGCAGAGCTTGAAGTGAAGAAGGAGTTATACCTTATAGTTGGCCCAAGATTGCAGTCTAGTGTATCTGACATAGGAATTTGCTAGCCTTAGATGCATTGGTCTGGTTTCTTGGTCATTTTCAAAACTGTTAAATCAGGATCCAACAACCACATCAATCAGTATGAACCAATTCCATTACATCATTAGATGACTAAGACTTACTTTCAAAACTTGACTTAGTTATTTTCCTAATTTGACATCGCTTAATACACATCACTTTATTAAGTTTTTTAAAGCTTGGTAAACCTCTCACTCTTTTCTTTCTACTAATCTTGATATGTTATCAAAATTAACATGACATAACCTCTTGAGTCATAGCCAAGCATCTTTAGTCCTTGCAACTATACATGCATTCTCAATAGTATCTACATATAATAGGCTACCTCTTGTTTTTCCACCAATACAAATCAAATTTCCAACATCATCATATATTTTTACCTTTCAGTTTTAAAATTCTAGTCGGTGACCTATGTTGTTCAACTGAGCTAACTTAAATTATACTTTAGTCCTTGTACACAGTATGCATTATCATATTTAATCTTCTCATTTAACATAATAGTACCTTTTCTTGTCACAATAAATGGAGCATCATTTCCAAGTTTAACAAATCCAACATCATGATGTTTTAGATTATAAAATTTTCCAATATCACCAGTCATGTGATTTGTACAACCACTATCAATAATTCATGTATCATTCTTACTATCATTGTTCCCAGGAAAGGATCTAAAAAGTTCCTTCCTCAATTTGATATGAATTTATGCTCCCACAAAAAGGGAGTGAAAGGGAATTCTTAGTACCCTTGCTGGTTAGCTGATTAAGAGTTCCTATTGGTTTCTTTTTTGGATTTCTTTGTTGGTGTTGCTAGACATATAATGTTTTTTTGTTGCAGCTTGCTTCTAGTTTTTAGATCTTACTTGGGGTATCTGGTCCCTGTATAACCTTTGTTTGGATCCCTTTGGAATATTTGGGCTTTCTTTGAATTTCTTTTGTGTCTATGATGCAAAGGGGTTTCAAGTCCCCTCAAAACCTAATTTTACCTTAATCTTAAACATGAGAAATGAGAGCTTTTATACTTCACAACTTCCTTGCCTTCTACTTAATCAACAATTTCATACTTGCTATCATTTTCCTCTACTAGGTAACATGTCTTCTTTCCTTTGTTTTTGTAGTTTCTATTTCCTCAGTATGTGTTCTCTCTTTTGTCACTCCTTTCATTTTTGTTCCAATCAGGACGTCTAGATAAAATATGACCAACCTTGTTACATTTAAAACAAATCAAACGTAGTTTACCTTTATACTTCCTTTTGCCTTTCGATAGCCTCTTTGTCAGCAGTGCTTCAAGTTTTTCTTGATCACTGTCATTTGATTCATAAAAATTATCATTCTAATTGTGATGAGTGCTCTTCTCGTTCATTGAACTTCCAATAGTTAGAGATAACTTGAAAGTAGATTCAATCTTAGGTAAACACAATTTATCAAAATTAGTAAGCTCAAAAGCAGCCTACCTATTGACCAAACCATCAAGGGTAATATCATTTCTGGGTATATATCTCAACTCTTGAATAGAAGAAATTCTAATAGCATAGTTATGTAATAGAGTTCTAAGAGATTTGCTTATCACAACCTCATCACTTATGACTCCACCAACTCCTCTTATAGTATTAACCACTTCCTTGATTCAGTTATTGTATTATACAATGATCTTACCATCTTTCATCTACATGTCATCAAACTTACCTCTAGGACTTTCAACCTTTACCCTTAACACATTTTGATATCCTCCATGAACAAGTGTGATTTTGTAATGTCCCCATTTTAGCAGTTGACCAAGTGTGTGCGCGTTAGCCTTGTTCTACATGGTCTCGAGGGCTAACAAAGGGTTTAATGGGATCCTGGAGTGTTTTGACCTAGTCATTTCCAGTTTGGGTCAAAACGAAGTTGATTTACTCAGTTTCAGGCATACTTACTATTTTTAGTAAGTTGGCAGGACATAGTGCAGGTCAATTTTGGTGATTGGATTCGATACTCCTCGGTGAGAGCTTTCCGATGAGCTATCACTCGCATTATTTGGAGTCTGATTGCTAATACATTTTAATGCCTAAAGTTTTATTAAGTAACGTCTAATTTAATTGTAAAATATTAAAGTGTTACTTTAATATTTATTTTTTGGTGATGTGTACCCAAGGGAGACATAAGGGGTGTTTTAATATATGTTTTATATATTACACATCTTTTATCCCACATTGCCCATATGAGTTGAGCGGACCCTTGGAAATAGAATAAAAGGAAGCATTTGTGGCTTCATTAGGCAGGTTGAATATGAGAATAAATTGGTGTGTGAGTTGTAGCTCCGTTCTTGGCATTTGAGGATGTTTATCCTCTTTTGTAACATTCTAGACGTCATTCCCTTGGGGTTTGGCCTTTGGAATTCTTTGTTATCGACTTCATTATCAGGCAGTTTAGTTGCATTTTCGGCTACAGGCAAATTTGGTATTTTGCTCATATCTTCTTCACTACTTGTCCGACGCTTGTGCCGCTTTGAGGGAATGATATTACGAAGGTAGTGGACTAATTGAAGGACAAAGTACTATAGCAGCAAGTTTGAAAGCATGGGCTGGAGTATTATGTCGATAATGCTGAAGTAATTAGTGAGTTGGTAAATCTGCCATGTATTTGGTTTTATGAATTCTAAAAATAACATTTTATTGGCTGTAGTTCATTTCCACTTTGCATATTATTGTAGTTTCTTTCTTGTTTATGTTGTATGATACCAATTCCATGCACAAAACACAACAAACAAATAAACATTTGATTTCTGAAGTTATAAGGGGTTTAAAACATTAAACGGTGAAATAAGAGGTTGAATGCAAACTGTTTGACATAATTCCTTTCAGCAATTTGGTTTAGTTTTTGGGACATCCAGGGGTGCCCATTATAGTGGTATTAGAGCTATAAGTCCTGCCATCCTGTGGAGGTCTTATAGGGAATTTGGAATAGCCGGATAGAGGAAAAGTGTTTGACGAAATGTCAAAACACTAAAATCAGAAATAAGAATAAAACACAGGCTAAGCATTGAGCATGCGACAGGGGCCTTATAATTTTCGCGATACCAGAGCAAGACAAAATAGGATTTCAGACTTGCAAAGCAAATAGTCTAGTACATCTGTGCAGGGGGACATTGAATCCAGCCATACAAACACAAAGGAGATATTCTTTGATCCAGGCAACAATATGGGTGATCGAGATGACAGGAATACAGGATTAGGCGGACGCGGGAATGCCGGTCCAGATCAAGGGGACGTAATGTTCAGACAATTACTGGATACATTAGAGTAGGGGCAGCGTATGCAACAGGAGCAGAATAGGCGAATGGACATGATGTTGCAGCTCATGGCTAGACAGATGGGTGTCAATATTATTCCAGGTGATGCCAACAACAGAAACAATAACAATGAGGGAAACAATAACAATGGGGGAAACAATAACCATGGAGGCCAAGGCAACAACAATGGTCCTGAGAATAACATTAATGGTTATAATGGACACGGAAACAATGGGAATGAGGCTGATAACTTTAGACAAGTTGCACGCCCAACGCGGACTGCGAGCTCGAGACCTCTTCTAGCCACTTTCCCACCCAGAGATCCGGTTCAACCAGTAAACGAACCGCAAATTACCAAGTTACAGGATCAGTTCGGGAGGGACTGGAAGGCTAGTGGACCGGAGTTTCAGGCGGATATTTCTCTTAGAGATTATATGGACTTGAGGATGAGACACATGCCTAAAGTAGGAGGGAGGAATCAAAACTTTGAGCTGACGAAGAAAGCTGGAAAACTTTCTTTACCTTATTATGATGCTTCAGGGAAGATGACTGCACGAGCTTGGGTGCAGAAGGTAGATACATATTTGCAGCTAAATCCTATGCCTGAGGAGGAGGCTATCAAGTATGTGGCTATGCACTTGGATGGTGTTGCACATGAATGGTGGCATCATGGCATGGTGACTTTGGGGCATAATCAGATTACATCCTATGAGGAATTCACTGAAACATTGATTAAGAGATTTGACAGTAAGGATCCTGAGTTACATTTCAAGGAGCTAGCACAGTTAAAACAGTCAGGTTATGTGGATGCTTACATTGCCAAGTTTCAGCGCTTGTCTGTACTTGTTACTGATATCTCTCCTAGGAGATTGGTGGTGTTATTTTGTGATGGTCTTGCCGATCCATTACGAGGTTGGGTGAAGGGACATGATCCACTCACCTTAGCTGAAGCAACTAAAAAGGCACGAGATTTAGCCCCTTCGGTATACAAAGGAAAAAACCATTCAACAGATTCTTCCTACCGCAAGGACAAAGACAAAAAACCGTTTCAGAAAGAGTATAGCAAACCCAAAGAAGGATCAAAAGGACTAGACAATGAAACCTTGAATGAACTTCGAAAGAAGAAGCTGTGCTTCCATTGTAGAGAGCCTTGGGACTTATCTCATAAATGTTCTCTCAAGGCTAAGGCAAATCAAATGGAGTATTTTTTAGCAGAAGAGTCAGAGTCAGAAGGGGAAGATCAACACTCCGATTCAGATGAGGGTAACACTATAGAGGAGAGCAACATTCCTAAGGATGATAGATCATTGGCACGCTTGACAGGGGCCCAAAAGGAAATCACATTTAAGGTCAGGGGTACTATCCAGGGGCAGAAAGTGATATCTCTTATTGACACTAGGGCTACACATAACTTCATAGATGCACAGTTGGTAGCCAGGAGAGGGTTACAAACAGAGGAGCATGATGGGTTTAGAGTCATGGTGGCTAACGGTGATAAGTTATTATGCACTCGAAAGATATCTAATATTCGCATCAGGTTTGGAGATGGCTACGAGTTGGAGGATGAGTTCTATGTTGTGGACATGGGAGATTATGATGTCATCCTCGGCATGACATGGATGGCTTCACTAGTTGAGTTCACACTCAATCTAGCAAAATTGGAGATGAGATTTTAGCATGAGGGCAGAACTATGGTACTTAGAGCACTTTCAGATGGAGGTTGCAGAGTAGTGTCCTTGAGGAGAATGCAGAGACTTTTTCATCATGATGACATAGAGTGGGCGGCAGAGTGCTACATTATGCCAACTTCACCAGAGTCATCCACCAGATATCCAAAAGATACTTGATAGACACGCTAAAGTATTTAGTGATATTCCTCATGGGGTTCCTCCTGACAAAGGGATGGAACATGCTATTGAGCTCGAGGAGGGAGCCAAACCAGTTATGATTACTCGCTATCGTCATCCTAAGAAACATAAGGATGAGATAGAGAAGGTGATTAAAGATTTGTTGGAGATGGGGCATATCAGGCCCAATAAGAGCCCCTTTGCTTCAGCAGTAGTATTAGTAAAGAAGAAGGATGGGACGATGCGCATGTGCATTGATTACAGGGCACTGAATAAGAAAACAATTAAAAACAGGTATCCCATTCCTAGGATTGATGAGCTGATTGATGAGTTGTATGGGGCATGCTTCTTCACCAAAATTGATTTGCGATCCGGATACCATCAGATCAGGATGAGAGCAAAGGACATTGAGAAAACAGCCTTCCGATGTCACTATGGCCACTTTGAGTTCATGGTTATGCCATTTGGTCTAACCAATGCACCTGCTACATTACAAAGTTGTATGAACTAGGTATTCAGGAAGCAGCTGAGGAGATTTGTCTTGATCTTCTTTGATGACATCTTGGTCTTCAGTAAGACCTGGGAGGAGCACTTACATCATCTGGAGGAGGTGTTATCTATTCTAGAGAGAGAGTCATTGTATGCCAAGGAATCTAAATGTGAGTTTGGCATGACTGAGCTCCTTTACCTTGGGCATATCATTAGTGCAGATGGCATTCGGGTTGATCCCGAAAAGATTAGAGCTATTGTAGAGTGGCCTACTCCCACAAACCTTACACAGCTTAAGGGATTCTTTAGTTTATGTGGTTTTTATAGGAGGTTTGTTAAGGGATTCTCATAGATTGCTACACCCTTGACAGATCTTACCAGGAAAGGAGCCTTCGTGTGGATAGGGGCAGCACAGAGGTGTTTTGAGCATTTCAAGCAGGTAATGTCTTCATGTCCAGTTCTAACTCTACCATATTTCACGAAGCCTTTTGAGCTTCATTGTGATGCATCAGGTGATGGGATTGGAGCAGTATTGATGCAGGAGAAGCATCCCATTGCATTCGAGAGTAGGAAGCTCCGAGGAGTTGAGAAAAGTTATTCTGTCTATGATCGGGAGATGTTGGCCATAATGCATGCATTGGCCAAATTTCGATCATATTTGGTAGGTGGACGTTTTGTGATCAAGACTGATCACAACAGTATTAAATACTTCATGAGCCAGCGTGATCTTAATGACTGGCAACAAAAATGGGTGACTAAATTGCAGGCTTATGACTTTGACATAGAGTTTGTCAAAGGTAAGAAAAATGTGGTGGCTGATGCCTTATCTCGGAGACCTCACTTATGTGCTCTGGCAGAGATTTCAGGAGATTGGAGAGATCAAATTATAGCAGAGTATGTCGGAGATGCTTGGGCTTCTGGATTGATTTCAGGTACCATACAGGATGATCATTATGAGGTGATAAATGGATTGATCAGAGTTCAGGACAGGGTTTATTTGATTTCGTCATCACATTTGAGAGAGGCGATACTGAAGGCATTTCATGATGCACCCACAGCTGGACATCCGGGGGTCTTCAAGACCTACAGGCAGATCCGAGAGCGGTTTTCATGGAAAGGGCTCAAGGATGATGTTCAGAGGTATGTCAGGGAGTGTGTGGTTTGTCAACAGAATAAGGGGGAGCACACATTTCCTGCAGGTTTATTACAGCCCTTGCCCATTCCTGATAGGAAATGGGAAAGTATTTCGATGAACTTCATCATTGGTTTACCACGAGTGCAGGGAAGGGATTGCATCTATGTGGTGGTGGACCGCTTGACGAAGTTTGCTCACTTCTTTGCTATTCCATCCACTGACATAGCAGCACAGGTGGCAGATCTTTTCTTTAGAGAGATATTCAGGTTACATGCGCTACCCAGATTCATTGTCAACGACTGGGATAGTAATTTTATGAGTGTTTTTTGGCAAGAGTTGTTTAGGTTGTGTGGTACAAATCTTACACCTAGCACTAGTTATCATCCACAAACATATGGGCAAACAGAGATTGTGAATAAATGGGTGGAAGGATATTTGAGGAACTATGTAACTGCACAACAAAAGGCTTGGATCAGATGGTTGCATATGGGAGAGTATTGTTATAACACCACTTATCATATGTCTATCAAGATGACTCCTTTCATGGTACTCTATGGCTATGAAGCACCTAGCTTCATGGATTTAGTTTTGGGGGACAATAGAGTGCCCAAAGCCAAAAACTTATTGCAGGATAGTCAGGACATCCTGAAAGTGCTCAAAGAGAATATACAACAGGCCCAGAATCAACAGAAATTGTATGCTGATCAGCACCGAATAGAGCGTAGGTTCGAGGTAGGGGATATGGTTTACTTGAGGCTACAACCATATAGACAGTCATCGCTCAAGAAGCGGGGAGCTGAAAAGTTGAAACCTAAATTTTATGGTCCCTACATGGTGATTCGCAAAGTGGGCAAAGTCGCCTATGAGCTTGAGCTTCCAGAGGGCAATCGAGTGCACAATGTGTTTCATGTGTCTAGGCTTAAGAAAGCCATTGGTTAGAGTGTAGTGCCTTCTGCAGATTTACCCCCTTTGGATGAGGAGGGGAAGCTTGTGTTAGTACCCGAGGCTATTCTGGACACCAGAGAGAGGAAGCTTAGAAACAGGATAGTGAAGGAGTATTTGGTCAGATGGAAAGACCTGCCGGAGGAAGATTCTACATGGGAGAGTGAGCATGTTATTCAGCAGGCTGGACTGAGATTGCTTGAGGACAAGCAATTTTAAGGGGGGCAGACTGCAATGTCCCCATTTTAGCAATTGACCAAGTGTGTGTGCGTTAGCCTTGTTCTACATGGTCTCGAGGGCTAACAAAGGGTTTAATGGGATCCTGGAGTGTTTTGACCTAGTCATTTCCAGTTTGGGCCAAAACGAAGTTGATTTACTCAGTTTCAAGCATACTTACTATTTTTAGTAAGTCGGCAGGACACAGTGCAGGTCAATTTTGGTGATTGGATTCGATACTCCTCGGTGAGAGCTTTCCGATGAGCTATCACTCGCATTATTTGGAGTCTGATTGCTAATACATTTTAATGCCTGAAGTTTTATTAAGTAACGTCTAATTTAATTGTAAAATATTAAAGTGTTACTTTAATATTTATTTTTTGGTGATGTGTACCCAAGGGAGACATAAGGGGTGTTTTAATATATGTTTTATATATTACACATCTTTTATCCCACATTGCCCATATGAGTTGAGCAGACCCTTGGAAATAGAATAAAAGGAAGCATTTGTGGCTTCATTAGGCAGGTTGAATATGAGAAGAAATTGGTTTGTGAGTTGCAGCTCCGTTCTTGGCATTTGAGGATGTTTATCCTCTTTTGTAACATTCTAGACGTCATTCCCTTGGGGTTTGGCCTTTGGAATTATTTGTTATCGGCTTCATTATCAGGCACTTTAGTTGCATTTTCGGCTACAGGCAGATTTGGTATTTTGCTCATATCTTCTTCACTACTTGTCCGACGCTTGTGCCACTTTGAGGGAACAATATTACGAAGGTAGTGGACTAATTGAAGGACAAAGTACTATAGCAGCAAGTTCAAAAGCATGGGCTAGAGTATTATGTCAATAATGCTGAAGTAATTAGTGAGTTGGTAAATCTGCCATGTATTTGGTTTTATGAATTCTAAAAATAACATTTTATTGGCTGTAGTTCATTTTCACTTTGCATATTATTGTAGTTTCTTTCTTGTTTATGTTGTATGATACCAATTCCATGCACAAAACACAACAAACAAATAAACATTTGATTTCTGAAGTTATAAGGGGTTTAAAACATTAAACGGAGAAATAAGAGGTTGAATGCAAACTGTTTGACATAATTCCTTTGAGCAATTTGGTTTAGTTTTTGGGACATCCAGGGGTGCCCATTACAGATTTTGTCCCACATCTCTCTAGTAGTAGCACAACCTTCGATATGGTCAAATTCAACATCAGTAAGGGAAGCAATGATCTCTATCTTTAGAGAGCAGAGTTCTTGTTTTTCTCTCATCTGTACAATTGTTATAGGAGTAGGGGGTGACGATGCATATTGATTGTCCAGGTAGTACAATGCAAAGTCTCTAATGCTAGATAAGTACAACTTCATTCTGATTTTCCATGATGAAAAGTTATCCTTGTTCTACTTTGGTACCTCTCTCTTATACATCTTTGGATCTTTAGCTTAAGTCTTTCCAAACTTCTTCCTTCAAGCACCTTTGCTTTGATACCAATTGTTAGATAACTGAGAGGGTGGGTGAATTAGTTATCCTTGGGCCCTTAAAAAAAATTCACCATACTTATACCAACTTATATTATCAACAATTCAACTTGGTAAACATAGTAAACTTAATCAACCTTATGGAGTAAATAGATTTGTACTTCTATACCGAGTTTCAACTTCATTAACCAAAATTCAAAATTACTAACAATTTTAACATGTAAGTAGAAAATAAAATGTAAAACATTCATGCATACATTAACACCATAATTTTTATTGTGGAAATTTGATTAGTGTAAAACCTACCTAGGACTAGTTACCCAAAAATATTTCACTCTTCATAAGTGAGTTCAGTTAAGAGCCAACCCTCTTAAAGGTTACAAACACACTTGTTAGGTGTGACCCTGTTAGGGGATTTTCACCAAAGATAATATAGATCTTGTCACCCTTTAATGAGTGACATATCTAAAGGACTTAAAAACATTCAATGGAATGTCACCTCACAAAACAATTTATAAATAAAGACTGTTAAGTCCACTCGGTTAAGAGATTTTCTAGTACAATAGTTAGAGAGTAATAGTGAAATGATCTAATAAATATACAACTCACTTTTCTTTTTCAGTTCTTCATTCTGCTCATATCTTTTCTTACTAATTGGCTATCACATCAACTCTTCAGTCCACTTCAATTTTGCACTCCATATCTACTTGGTATGATCTCCTTTAGAAACTTTACCACCAACTTAACTAGAAAAATGGACTAGCAACGTTTGCCTTCTCATCTCTTCCTTATATAGACATATTTTTGCCACTTTATCTCATTCATCAGGGTTTCCATAAATTAATCTCATGCACATGATCATCAATCAACTCATGTTCATTGAATTTGGTGCTAGGTAAATTGCATTTTCAAATCTTGTTAGCTATATTTCCACCTCAGAACTTAAACTTTCTTGGATCTCAAAGCACATCTCAAATCTTCACCATTAGATCTTTGCCTTAATTATTCCAATTGTTGATCTTCTAACTGACTTTATCTTTATCTTAGAATCTTCGATATTAGCCTAGATCTTTACTTTATATGTCATCCTTTACTTGATCTTTCTCAAATTATTCTTATTTATCGAATTGTGTTCTTCCTTCGTCGAACATCTCCGTCACTTAGTTAATACTGCACTCAATTAACATTTTTCTTGCTTGGCTAACTCTTTTGCTTGGTTGATATTGTCCTTACTTGAACTTTCTCTTTCTCCTTCATTTATTGACCACACTTTCTAATTCAGTGTAATTTACTAATTCTTTATATTTTCACTTGCCAACTTCATTGCTTCCTTTACCAACTAAACTAACTTGCTTGTACATCATCTCAAAACTTCATGAAAGCATGCATAATAATCAAACCTACATTATACTATCACATACTAATTCACCAGTTGCCCAATTAGGTTCACATACTTAACATCACTTGTACATCTCAACTTCTATCTTTATCTTCCACTTCTCTATTCAACATCACATCCTTTAGATGGTTGCAAATTACATGATTTAGTACTGTTAATCATCTTGACATCATTGATAACATAACAACCAATTTAACCTTTCTACATACTCTTCATAGCTTGGTTATGACCCTGTTCCTCATCATCATCACTTTTTTCCAACAATCTCACCTTTCTTTCATTAGCATCAGTTCTGTCCAACACAAGGACCTATTTAGCTCGCTATCAATATTTAGGGAGGGATTTTGTGTGAAGGCTAGGTTTTGGTACTATCTTCAACTTGGTTTGTTCATTGCATTAACTAGGTTGGAGATGGCCTTATTTGGGATTGATCTACTTAGTTCCATTTGGTGAACTACTCTTTTGCAATCTCTTTGGCTAGTTATGCCTATGTTTTACTTGTTTCTCTGCTTTTCTTTTCTCACTTGTAGATGACATTGGTGGATGATGGGTTTATTTGATGTAGGAGCATCCTGGGTTGACGTGTTATCCTACTCATTTGTGTTCATTATGCCAGTTGTTGTCGAGTTTTAGTCATTGCTGAGTTGCAACAATTTTCAAGTGCTAATAATTTTGCAGTTTAAGCTGAGTTGAGGTCATCCCATGTCATGTTAACACTTGGGTTTGTGTGTTATCTTACTCTATAGTGTGTGTCAAGTTCCACAGTGTCTGTCGAGCTATTCTTCATGTGCCGAGTTACTAGTGTATGCCAAGTGACCTTCATGTGTAGAGTTTTTCTATTTATGCCGAGTGTCAGTATTTTGGACATGCTTTTTGCATTTTTGGTGCGAGCCAACTTGCAAGATTTATTTCGATCGCGACATTTATGATAAGATATTTTCTTGGGATGTGTCCAGACCATTGTTGGGTCAGCCTTTCTTTTATGTAAGAAATGTTCTTGGGATGTGTCCAGACCATTGTTGGGTCAGCCTTTCTTTTATGTAATGTGTGGGTCAGCCTTTCTTTTATGTAATTTTGCATTTTAAGCTGAGTTGAGGTCATCCCATGTCATGTTAACACTTGGGTTTGTGTGTTATCTTACTCTATAGTGTGTGTCAAGTTCCACAGTGTCTATCGAGCTATTCTTCATGTGCCGAGTTACTAGTGTATGCCAAGTGACCTTCATGTGTAGAGTTTTCCTATTTATGCCGAGTGTCAGTATTTTGGACATGCTTTTTGCATTTTTGGTGCGAGCCAACTTGCAAGATTTATTTCGATCGCGACATTTATGATAAGATATTTTCTTGGGATGTGTCCAGACCATTGTTGGGTCAGCCTTTCTTTTATGTAATGTTCTAGAATGTTTGGTAAGTTTTTTTGGCAAGTATAAATAGAGTTACGGAAGTTTTTAAAGAGATTTTGGTAGATCAATTTGGGAACAAAATTGAAAGTGTGAATTTGAAGTTGGATCTTAGATCTTGAATCTATATTGTATTTGGTCATAACCCAGAAGGCCTTACAACTGGGCATGTATGCTTATTATTTCATGAATCAATAAAGACATATTGTTCTGTGTATGTGTGTGTGTGGTGTTGTTCTCTTTGTGTGTTTGCTTTCATTGTGTTAGCTCTACAAGGTTGGTTTGGATTGCTTGGTGTGCCTTTGGCCCTAGTTTTCTCTACCCTCCTTGCGTCATTATTTCCCTTAGCACTTTTTGGGTCCTTTATATGCTTGGGGACTATTTAGGTGTTGACTCTTCCACTGGTTAAATGTGCTTCTTTTTGTGTCTTTTGTTGATTTTAAAGCTTGGCTGTCCTTTTGTGATTTGCCAGTGACTTTTGTTCTTGTGTCAAGGGCTCTTTCGACCCATGTTGTGCAGATTGACTACATTCAGTGGACATTCTCAAATTCCTTTATTTTGTTGCCTCTATGGAATGGTGGTATGTGGATGTTGTCATGTTTGATGACCTATTTGTGAGAGATGCCCCTATTTTGTATAATGGTTTCAATATGGGCATTTTTGGAGTTTTTACATTGATTGTAAGTTTCAATGCCCTCCTCACTAAGGTTTCTTCAAATTCTCTGTGTTCCTTATGTTGAAAGCATGAATGCTGATGCTATTCCTATGGGGGAGTATTCTAGATATGTTACTATGATGATATGTTACATTCATGACTTGAGTTTGTCATCGATGTCAACATAACAGTCTTCTGCGGTATTTGATAGAAGAACAATGAAAAGATCAAGTTGGTACAGATGACTAGTTGAGTATTCTCACTATCCAAAGTTATGAGAGATACTTCTGAGTATCTAGTATATGCAGTTAATGTCAGATGAAGAAATGATAAGTATGGAAGAAGTTATGTAAGTTTTGGTGATGTCTGTTTAGAGATAGAGTTTACAGAGGCATGTTCTAGTAAACTTGTTATATCTCTTAGCAAAGTTGCCATTTTGAGAATCAAGGTTGAGGATATAAAGAAGACATGTTGGTGATGATGTAGCTAAGTTCGCTTGTCATAATATTACGTGTATGGAAAGATATTCAAGTTGCAAGATGAAAGATTAATGTTATCGCTAAGTGTAACATGTTCTTAATGTGGTCCTATAATGATTAATTGAGAAGGTCTAACAACCAACTTAAGAATTGTTTTATGGACTCTATATAAATGAAGGATATTTCCTTTATCGTGTGGTATGGAATTGTATTGATGAGAAGTGATTGTAAGCAGTAGAGAGAGTGAAATGCAAAGTTGAGTAGAGCAAAGCAGAAGTGAAGGAAACTTCATTGTCGAGGTTCTATTGTGTGATTTGAGGTTTCATATTTGAATCTGAGGTTCGTGACCTGGTCTACAAGGTCTTTCAGTGATTGATTTGGTTGACAAAATAGAAGAAAAAGGAACATAACAATAAATTACTTGTTTGAGTAGTGAGCTCTTCTTGTGGTTGAAATTGCATGTTTGGGCAGTGGGCTCTTCTTGCATACATTGTACTACAACTCCTAACTGGGTTGGAATCTCCTAACAGGGATTCAAAGTCTTCTAACAAGGACTCTATGTACTAAATGTTGTAATAGACTCCTAATAGGGTCCATCCTCTAACAAGGAATATTTATATTAGTACATCATCTTGTGGGCATCATTCCCACCAAGGTTTTCTCTCTGATCAAGGGTTTCCCTAGTTAACATATTTGGTGTAATTGTCTATGTGCATCTTGTTATGGTTGCTGTTTACTTTGGTTGAATGGATAAGATTGTTTAAGGTTGATAAATGTTTTAATTGTGCCCTCTATAGCTTTAACTTGTTACACCCAACACCTTTTGTAACGTGTTGTTGATCTTTTTACAACCCTTGGGTTGTGATTGTGTAAGGGTCAACCTACTTGTTTTCACTAATAATAATCAAAACATTTGATCATCTTTTTCAAAACTCTTCTCTTGCCTATTATAATGACAAATGTTTTCTTAGTTTACTTGTAAATAATATATAATATTGCTAGATAAAATTGCTCTCTCCTTCTCTCTCTTCACCCTTAAATTCTCACATGTTGATAATAATAGATCATGGAGTACAATCCGAAACATCAATCATAAAAAAGAATGTACACATCTTTATCCAAAATCATTATAACGTCAATGGGCCCTTGGTCTACTAGTGAAGTTGAATGACTCACAAAGAGCCCATCGGAGATTAAGTCTTGTTGAGTGCAAGGCTCGAAGACATCATAAGGGATGAGGCCGGGATCATGCCCCGGGCAAATTTGGCAGTGTGGATGGTCCTTAGTCCTTGGCTCTTAGCCGAAGAGGTTTCAGGCACCGTGAGCTCGTATCGAGTACCTAAAATTTGTTTGTGGATGACCTCCATTAATTGAAGAATTTAAAAAATAAAATAAAATAAAAAATCATTCTAACAACATTGTTGTAGATTGCAAAACGACCACCATTAACAATACATAAAATTGATGAATGGTTAAAGAAGGGCAGTCTCTCCTCTAAATGGGCGGGACTTGACTCCTAAGATGCCTTAACAATACGTTCATGACAAATCTAAGTGCCAGTGGCGAGTAGGAACTTTACGGACTGAAAGGATTGTCGAAATCATTTTTTGAAAATAGATTTTCAAACTTCCTCCCTCAAATAGGCAGGTTAGTACAGAAAATCTTGCACAGAAACAATTTGATGATAGAGGCCACAAATTACAGAATTTTCCCAAAGAAAACCCTCGTGGAGCAACAATCCAGTATGCTTGGTTAGGTTCTCTCGGCACCTCCGCAGAATCTACCATTGCACGGTTTGGATTACAGTTAAAAAACCAACTGCAAGCGCAGATTACCATGGCGATGCAAATTGGCTCAACTAGCCACTTCCTGGTCTTGCTTTATTGATTGCTTGGGATAAAAACGAGCCTTAATTAGTTGTGGAAGGTCACAGAACTTCGATTGGGAAAAAATGATTATACAAGACATTGTCATTTATTTACGCAAGCATACAAGCCATGTCGCGGAATCTATTTAAATGGAAGTGCACGAGTACTTAAGGTTTGAAGATTGGCAATTTGTATTTCAAGTATGTTGAGCTCCCATTATAAAACCTGTGAAGCTGGAGGATAGTATGTGAAAAGTATAGGTGAACATTCGGCGTGTGAAGGTTTTGATAGGGTTTAAGCAGAGCAGGACCAGAAACAATGGCAAAGAAATTGGGAGAGATGGCGTTCAATAGGGGAGCAATTAATTGGTTTCCTGGTCACATGGCGGCCGCCACACGTGCCATCAAGGAGCGCCTTAAGTTGGCCGACCTCGTTCTCGAAGTCAGGGATGCCAGGGTAGATTTCTTTTTCTCTCTCTTTCTTATTTCCATTTTGGTAAAATTTTCCGGTGAGGAAATTTCTGGTTTTAGATGATGTAACTCTAGGCCTCTTGTGGTAATGATGCAACTCTAGGCCTCTTGTGGTATGGTGCAAGACTAGCCTTGTCTATAGTCTAATTGGATGTGATAAGTGTGATCTGGTCGTATTTGGTATTTTGCTCAATGTCCACAACGTCTCGCGGGAATTTGAAACAGGGGGCTCTACTTTGAAAGGCTGGATGCCTATTCCACTTGAACCTAGCCAAAGTTGGGATTAGTATATTATGCAATTGTAATAGTTTATCGTGTCTCCTGTGATTTGAACATCAATTACAATAGTATATGATTTAATCTTGTCTCCTATGATTTATATACGAGGCTTCACTTTGAAAGGACAGATCAAGTTCGTCCTTTAGGAAGAAACATTTTCTGTTTCAGTTGTTTGCATACCATGTTCTGGGACACTTTCGATTGTGTTCATATGACCCTTTTTGTGCTACCTTCTGATTAGGATGCCACGACCAAGGGATTAAAATACACCATGGACTTGCACAAGGTCTCATATGTTTGCCCGGAACCAACAAAGTCAGTGGCTACGACACAAACAGAGGAGGTTCAGGCAGCGCTAGCAGATGTAGTAGTGAGGGAAAACGAGTTAAGGAGCAAATAAAAGAGTTCAATTCTTGGACACAAGTGGTAAACGAACCGTCTTTGGAACGAACAGTAATAATTGAAAAACACCTCAGGAAACAAATTTAGGAGGAAAAAGACAAACAGGAAAAAGCAGTAAACATCATTATAAAAGGATTGAAGGACTAAAAATGTTAATGTTTTCTAGATCTGTTGCAAATGTAATAGTACTGCCATTGTATTTGGTATGTACTTTCCAAATGGCAGCCATCTCTCTAATATAGGATGGAGTATGGATAGACATGTCTCTTCACAGGACATGTCTATTCATTAGAATGTAATTAATATAATAAATATCTCATATATTTAATATATTACTATATATATTATATCTTATATATATAATATATATATTTGCATTATAGTTTATTTAACTAAAGCTACCAATTATTAACACCCTCTTAGCTTAGAGAGGATAAACACTATTCATACACAATATGAATAACATATCACCTCTAAATAATGGTTTCTAGAATGTCAACTCATATGACATCTGATCGATGTTACAAACATCAACACTCCCTCTTAGCTGGGAAAGATAAATGGTATGATTGGATTACATATCTTGTGATCACATAACATATGATATGAAGCATCATCTAACATATAATACCTAGTTTTTCATATCACCTAACACCTGATATGAGGAATCACCTAACACGTGATACTTAATTTTACATATCACCTAACTTGTGATATGAGGAATCACCTAATACATGATACTTAGTTTTACACATCACCTAACTAAT
The DNA here is from genome assembly GCA_028749045.1 of Cupressus sempervirens. Classification (NCBI taxonomy): domain Eukaryota; kingdom Viridiplantae; phylum Streptophyta; class Pinopsida; order Cupressales; family Cupressaceae; genus Cupressus; species Cupressus sempervirens. Next base: position 220,022,033 of record CM053790.1, read on the forward strand.
GATACGAGGAATCACCTAATACGTGATACTTATTTTTACATATCACCTAACTCGTGATATGAGGAATCACCTAACACGTGATACCTAGTTTTACATATCACCTAACTTGTGATATGAGGAATCACTTAACACGTGATACCCAGTTTTAGATATCATCTCAATATGATATCAGAGATATGGTTTGACCAAGAATATCAAGTCTCATGATATTCACCATAACTCAAAATTGTTCAAAGGTAATGTGCACTTATCATATGAACACTCATAATCTATTGTGATCGGTTTCAGCCATCACACGATGTTTATCACAATCTAGAAGGTCATGGTCTATTTAAGGAACTGAATCCACCATGCTAGAAATCAACTATTCTGATTTGTTCCAGCCATCACACGATGTCTATCATGATAGAAGATTAAGTTATTGTAAGATTGTCATCTTCCAATAACATCAACAAATACAAGTGATAATCATTTGGAAGTTGTCACTTCTTCATGCTTTGCATAGGGCCCATAAGGCATTAAATGATATCATTAGTGTAATAATCATTTGAATCAAGTTTACCTTGAAACTCCCTCTCAATCACTACGATCGAGATTGTCACAAGTTGACTGAACCCATCTTCTTCCTCTAAAGCTCGAGTTCACCGACATTTAGACCTCTTGAAGATGTAGACTTCCTTTGGATCTCCTTCTGAATCTGAATTCCAAATGCTTTCATCCTTGTGTTTCAAATATTTCCTTTCATAAGGTGAGCCCATATAGGAAATATGACGCAAGAATCAATTTTCATCCTTCATGAATATTTATCTCTTTGACTCTACCATTTGCTGATTGGATATAAGGTTTGCGTTTCTTATTATATCTCCAACCCATAAGGTTGTTGACTGTAGATATTTGCTGCAAATGTTTATTCCCCATCAAGTCATGGAATAATATAGGAAGATTTCTACTATCCATTAATTTTATTAAATACGTGTAGGAATGTCCTGTTCATACACTTGGCATTACATGTTTTTCCTCCATGTACCACCCATTCGGCTTTTAATTTCAACAATCTTCCACAGTGTCAGTATTTACAAATACCTTTATTCAAAAACCATTAATCGCACAAATCCGCCTTTACTGTCACAAGTGTAATGAGATACTTTAACTTCCTTTGCATGAAATATTTAAATTTTCTCCATTATTTTATTGCCACTGAGAAGCTTGGGAAACCCGTTAACCGAGATATTTTGAAGATCATATAAGTGATCAATGATCCATCAAATTATTTGCAAACTCATTCGTGTGTGGCTTATTTTAATCTGTGACCAAATCCACATACTTCCTCCAATACTAAACATGTTCGTCTATGAAGCAATGCACAATGTCCAATATTTCTGATTTGTACTGTGACATTATTCAACGAACACCTTCGATCTACATCAAATGCGGGCCATCTCCAGTAACGTTGAGCTATTGCATTGATTTCCATTCCATATCATGTGTGGATTAAGCATACATTGTAGTGCGATAGACCCAATATCTACATTTTCAGAATAATTTCATGAGTCTATCCATCTTTACTGGTTTCTATATTGCACTACATCCAGCTCTTCACAAACTCGCCAAAGCTTAGTGTGACTTTGTCAATCTGCATGCAAACCATGCCATTGTTCAAGAGGATTTCCTCCTGCCAATATAAACTCAGTCACTTGTTTTGGCAATCTCATTTACCCTAGATTTAGAGGCAAGAAATTGCTTAGTATTTAAGAAATATAACCTGTAGACTTGAATCTCTAGTTCCGACAATTTGCGACCCCAAAAGTAAATATCTCCATAATAGAATTCAGTCTCACTGTCATCAAATTCAAAAATATACAAATCGGAATAGTATTGATGTGGGGGAATATTTTGACGGTATCAAAAGCATCTATTGTCTCCCTCTCCAATGCTTGTTGAGATACAATATCTGGTGAGGAAGAGATGAAACTACGGGCACCATCATTCACGTTTTGAATATATTGTGTCCCAATATGCCTGCCACGTTCACCATCGGGACTTGATCCTCTAAATATATTTTCCACACTCTGCTCCATCCAACCACCATGTTAATACCTTTCCCATGACTGGAGTCCTTGTGGAAGTGTTTGTTATGAGAGTTTAATTGCTTCCGTCCTTCCTATTATTTTCCGTAGGCGATCATTATATTTTTTCAAAACTCCTCATTCATTGATATGCTTCCGAGGTTGAGATCGGGATTTTCTTGCTCGGGTATGTGTGCTAGATCGATGTCAATCAATCTCACTCACCAATGGATGCCACCAATGCTCGTATGCCCAATCTCTGATATCTTTTCGAGAAATGCAATATAGTGCTGCAAGTCAGCAACTATCATAGGTGATAAGTCAGATCACACTCAAAGGTAGAATCCACGTGTTGGTTGGATCAGATCATCGACACAGATCTTATTAGAGTTTTGTGGAGATGGAGGCACAAAAGAGCTTGCAACACACAGAGGCAGCGAGTTGGAAGAGTCGGGGTCAGATCTAAGAGTTCAGTTGCTTGAAGATCACAGAGGATCATAGAGATCAGATCTCACACTAATCGGATTGTGAGTTGATCGGCTTGGTGTCGCTGAAAAATGGCAGTCTATGGATTCAAACACTAAAATTTGTAAGTATTTGATTTGTCTTTTCATTTTCTCCTTCATATTGTCGATGTTGAGAACACTTCTAAATTGCTGCATAACTATAAGCACATTTGCAACTAGGCTCTAATACCATGTTAATGTTTTCCAGATCTGCTGCAAATGTCATAGTACTGCCATTGTATTTGGTATGTACTTTCTAAATGGCAGTCATCTCTCTAATATAGGATGGAGTATGGATAGACACGTCTCTTCACAGGACATGCCTATTCATTAGAATGTAATTAATATAATAAATATCTCATATATTTAATATATTAATATATATATTATATTTCACACTTACATATATAATATATATTTGCACTATAGTTTATCCAACTAAAGCTACCAATTATTAACAACAAAGATTGTGAAAAAACAGATATTTTAGCACGTGACTTCCTTAGAGACAAGCTAAATTGGACAGGGAACATAAAACAAGCAAAGAGGATTGGCAAAAATATTGGAGTTTGAAAAAATAGGCACGTGAGAGTTATTCTAGACAACATAGAAGATAAAAATGTGATATTGAGGAAGAAGGGATCCCTCAGGGGTACCCATATATATCTAGATGAGGATTTAACAGTTATCAACAGGAGGAAAGGATGAAAGAATGGGAGAAAGTCAAATCAGCAAGAGCTGTAGGTAAATGGTCATGGCTGAAAAATGGTAAAGCACAAGTTGCTGACAGACCAACGACACAAAAATAGGAACTTAGGGCCCCACGAGAGTATCTAAACATGGTGAGTTGGAATTGTAGGGGATATCTGTGGAGAAGAGGATCAGGATTGGGGCCCTTAGCTGAGGGACAAGACATTTTTTGTCTTATAGAAACACATGAGCATAAAGGATGTAGAATTCCGGAGTTTGTAGGTTACAACAAAATTTCTATTTGGAATGAAGAGATGGAAATAGGAAAAGGTCATGGAGGGATCACGATTCTAATAAAAGAAACTTGGAGCAAAAATGTAAAAGTGGAGAAAGAAGACCCGAATAAACAATTCATATGGCTGAAAATTGAGGACAGTGAGGAGACCACTTGGCTGGCTGCATGCTATTTCGCGCCTAAAAGCTCAAAGTTTTACAAGAAAAGAAATCTAGATAATGAAGACCCTTTTGCAGCTTTAAAGAGATATTTCTGATTTCAGCTCTACAGGAAACATGATCTTAATAGGTGATTTCAATGCCAGGACAGCAAGTAATCAAGCAATTCAGTTGAGCAATGATTTAGTAAAGGACAATAATCCATTGTGGCTACAAGAATGTGAAGATAATTTCAGTAGAAGGATATCTTAGGATGAGAAGGGGTGTGTGTCACAGTTTGGGGTGGAGTTGTTGGGGCTATGCAGCCTTCATGGGTTGGTTATCTGCAATTTCATGAAGCATTGGCCAAGATCAAATAGAATCAGTTGTAAAATGTACAATGGGCAAAGCATGGTGGATTATGTGATATGCTCCCACTTGCTTATTTCCAAATTACCGGACTTCAGGATTGAATGCTGCCCTTGGGAATTAAACTCAGATCACATGCCTTTACTTATTAAATATGGCACTAGAGCAAGAGGGCCTGAAAGGGAATAAATCCAAAATGGTAGCACAAAGGGCCATAATCTGGGTAAAATCCTCATAAATGGTGAGAATAAAAAGGTTTTTTGCTATGCCCTTGAGTAGCAGATCCAATTAATTGATCACAACAACAATACTTGGGACAGCAAGGGAGAGAAAGGGCACGTTAACAGCAACACGTTGATCCCCTTAGTTCAGAGTGCCTTAAAAGGATGTAAGAGATCAAGACCGAAGAGGAGAACTATAAACACTTTCGTGGCTAATCTGTGGTATGACGAAGAACGCAAGGTTGCAAAGAGAGCTCACTCAAAGGGAGTAAAGAAAGCAAAGAAAACATAAAGGAGTAGAAACAATTGATAAAATCTTTAAAAGAGGAGTATGTGATTGCTCGAAGGAAAGAGCTAATCTTGTTAGGGAAACACAATCCTAAAGGCTTTTGAAGAGAGCTGCAGCAGGCCAGAAAACAAACAGAAAACAATATCACAGATGCCCAATGGCTGGATTATACAAAAATTTTATACGAGAGACCAAATGGGGAGACCCCATCTTCTATAACTAACACCACTGCAAAATTATTTTCCATCGAGGACATCAAAGGGGGTATAAAGAGGCTGGCAAGTGGCAAAGTGCAAGATATTGATGGGCTATAGGCATAATTAAAGTGGGGGGAAGATCTCTTGGCTCCATATATCAAGAACATTTTTAACAGGGTTACTTAGGGTTGCTTCCCTGTTGAGTGGACTACTAGCATGGTTATTCCTCTAGACAAGAGCGGGACATTAATGACCCCTCAAACTATTGTACCATAATGGTGAACCCTCTTTTAGGCAAACTCTTTGGGAGTATGTTAGAGCGTAGAATCAGTGATTGGGCAGAAAAAGAGGAGAAAGAGCAAAGGGTCAGGCTGGTTTTGGACCGAAGTTCTCCACTATTGACCATTGCATCACTCTACGGCACTTCATTGAGAGTGTGTGGGAAAAACAGGGGGAGGAGGCTTTTTGTTGCTTTGTAGATTTTAAGAAAGCTTTTGACACTGTACCTAGGGATAAACTTTAACAAAGAATGGAAGAATTAGAAGTACCAAAAGATTATAAGGCTGCTGTTTATAAACTGAATGAGCGGGTTGAAGCAAAAATCAGAACTAAAGAGGGTATGTTTGAATGTTTTGGGAGCGACATCGGGGTCAAACAAGGATGCCCTTTGTCCCCTACACTATTTGGTCTATACATTGACAGGCTAGAAGAGTGGCTAAACAAGGCTAATGGAGAAGGTGTGCAACTGGCTGATTATGCGATAAAATTGCTCCTTTATGTGGATGACCTTATCCTTATTGCAAAATCTGCACAAGGTTTGAGAGAGCATCTGAAAAATTTAGAGACCTTCTGCTTGGAAGTTGGTATGGAAGTCAATAGCGCTAAGACTAAAGTCATGATCTTTTCTTTGAAAAAGAATGAACAACAACATATTCATATTCAAGAACAACACGTTAGAAATGGTGGAGGAATACAAATATCTGGGAATCAATTTCTACTATAGATTAAGTTGGTAGACATGCAGATCTAAAAGAATACAGGGGGGATGGAAGGCCTCTTACCTCCTTTAGAATTGATGTAGGAAAGTGGAACTATGGGATTGGAAAACTAGGAAGACCCTCTTTGGTCTTTTGGTGATTCTGGGTATTCTTTATGGGTGTGAAGTCTGGGGGTTCAGCTTATCAAACCATAAATGGCGGCAAATAGAAAGAATTCAAAAGCATCTCATTACGTCTAAACTCAACGTCAAGCCAATGGTGCCTTATGAGATCCTTTTAGCGGAGGTGGGTATGTTTCCAGTTGAAGCATCAACTATTATCCAATTGCTTAGTTATTTAAACAAAGTGGGAAATATGGACAATCATTGATGGCCTAAATTGGTGGTTGGGGAGGAGCTAGAACGTAGGAAAAAATAAAATGTGGAGGAAACATAATAACAAGTGGCTGAACAAATGGAACATTAAACCACAGGAATGCCCAAACATCGATATAGAGATAAAGAAATGGGTGTTAGAGAAATTCAGATCTATTATGTGGACTAATATGTTAGGTAGGAAAAAAAACATATTACATCAAAGAATTTAATCACATAGGGGAACATGCAGATGAAGAATATCTAGGATCCACAATTAAAGGCAAGGCCAAAATTTTAATTGCCTAGTTGAGAACCAACTCTCATCATTTACAAGGGAGTGGTGGAAATGGAATGACACTTTGAGATGGAGTGTACGACTTATCAAGATATTCACATTAAGTACAAGGACAACTTACAGGTGAACAACATGAAGGAACTTTTTGAGGAGGCAAGATTACACAAGACGGCGAATCTACTAATACAACTCCACAACAAAAGGAACAACCTGGAGAAAATTCAGCAGGCTGCTTAGTTGTTCTTTTGGTCCCTTAGACCGGTGGTCTCGTGGAGGTCATTAAAATTGTAACAAACGGATTTTCATAACAAAATAAAAACGATCTATAAAGAATTTTCCTCAACTATTTATTGAACAAATATATTGAATCCTTTTCATGAGACATTAACTACTTTTAAATACCAACGATTGACTATGATAACAAAGCTCAACTGAAATAACTATAACATTGATCAACTAAAATAATTGTAACAATGATCAACTGTAATAACTGAAATAACGATTAACGGAAATAACTATGATAATGTTCAACTGAAATAAATGTAACGATGATTATCTGTAATAACTAAAATAACAGTTAATGGAAATAACTATGATAACGTTCAAGTGAAATAACTGTAACAATAATCAATTGTAATAACTGAAATAATGATTTACTATTCTTCCAGGCATATAAGTAAAGTAAATGCATAACATGAAAAGAAAGAACATACGAGATGTATCCGGTGAGTCTTATAATTGGTTGTGCAAGCCTCGAATTTCGGTAAGAGGAGAAGCATTGACTTAGGCTTACCCTCCCAACCTCGAACCATATTTATCCCCTCACAATCTATTGAATAGAAAGGCCCTCCCTACCTCGGGATTAGTCTTGAGATATTTTTATTCTAGCCACCTGAGCATTCTGGTGTTTAGAATGTCCGCACAGTTATGGACAAACATGTCTGAATAACTGGCTCTACTAACATCAAGTAATCATAGATGGCAAACATGCCTTAAAACGACCTTGGCCAAGGTTTTCTGATGGGTTCAATGACCCGATCACCACTACTCGACTTGACAACAGGGAAACAATAATATGAACAAGCATGAGCTATTAAATGAAATTAATTTAGATTTATTGTATCATGTCTGACTTTTATGTCCATGTCATTGTAGATTCCATCTCACCTCTTCACCTTTTCCATGGCTATATAGTCGGTGAGTCCTAGGTGCTCGAATCTCAGAGCAGTCGGCTCTGTTTGTTGATCCTCAACTGATTCATAAATATTATATGTTTCCAGCTTATCACAATCTGTGATTTGAAGAATGTGTTCTTAAAGATTTGTAGAAAAATATCATTTGATTCTGACTATCAATGGCATAAATAAATTATGATATCTTGTCGTGGATACTTGGCTTTTATTTGTCTAACCGATGATACTTAAGCAAGATGAATATAAACTATAGCTTACTGCTATGGTAATTGGAATGCAGTAACAACTGATAATGAAATTTAATGCAATACTTGGTGTATGATTGACCACATAACCTAGTATAATCTGGTAAAGAATGAAGTCTTGCTAGACACTAATGATTCAATTCTTCCTCGGGATATATCTCCAGGCACAATCTCAGTTTGACTTATAATCACGTTTTCAGCAAAGAAAATTAATAAAAGGCATAATGAGGAAGAGATTGGCAATGTTTATCAAATTGTATAATGCAGAGATATCTTGATATCTGCAGAGGTATCGGGTGTTAAAAAGAATAGAGATCGGGTGATAGAAAAGGAAGTCGAGTGATGAGAAGGAAGTCGGATAATGAGTTAATGCCTTCCGTCTCTCTCAACTTCAAGATATAAGAAGGTTCTAAGTCTCTTTGGCTTCCGAAAAGCTGTAACTCCTAAAGAAGAGACTTAGCTCTTGGACGCCAAATAAATATGCCAAATTGCAACAAACAGATTTCCATAACAAAATAAAGTTGATCTAGAAAGAGTTTTCCTCAACAAATTCTTGAACAGATATACTGAATTCCTTTTCATGGGACATTAACTACTTTTAACTACCAACGATTAACTGAAATAACAAAGCTCAACTGTAATAACTATATCAAGGTTCAACTGAAACAGTGATCAACTGTAATAACCATAGTTCCAAAAATCGCCTTGAAATCGCCAAAATCGCCGATTTGACGATAAGATTCATGACTCTCCATTTTTTTGGGATCGGAAATCGCTGAAGGCGATTTTTTCTTGTGAATCGCCTGAATCGCCCAAATCGCCGATTCATGGAAAAAATCGCCAGAATTGCCATCGGGTATCTCCAAAAATCAGCCGCGCCAGCAAGCATAAAAAGTTGGATTTAAAAAAAAAAAACACATGTTTTAGTTGCTTTCTAATTTGTCTTTCCTCTTTGTTATAACCCTAAAGAGCCTTCTATTTTCTTAGCATGAGTAGAAGAGAGGAAGAGTGAGAGAGAAGAAGAGAAAAGAAAATCCATAGGTTTCCAACCGGCAAGAAGGAAGAGCACCAAAGAGATTAGAAGTCCATCTGGGGAGGCCATAAATTGCATTGAGAGCATTAAGGAGTCAATATCAACACTCCTCAACTCATTTGCAAGAGGTAAGTGCTGGTTTTTTTTTTGCATGTTAGTGTATTATGCATTTTTTGTTAAATTTTTTTAGTGTTCATTTGCAAATCTTTAATGTTTTTTATTTCTACTAAATTGCAAACTAGGGTTTGTTGTTTTGTAGTTTTTGTTTATTAGTTGCAAACTTTGATATTTTACATGAATTTTTTTATTGCAGCAGCCCTTTGCTTTCATTTTCCAATTTCCACAATGGGTAAAAAAGATGAGTGTTGGAAATATAATGAAGAGTTTCCCGGGAGAATCAAATATCAAACAAAATGTATAGTTTGCAAAGAAAAAATAAATTCGGGAGGTATCTATAGATTGAAATACCACATTGCTGGCATACTTGGCCATGATGTCACAGTTTGCACTCATCAAACTGTTGAGGCAAAACGCACTTGTTTAGTGGCATTAGAAAAAATTGAACAAGACAAGTTGAATAGGAAAATGCAACTTGAAGGGTTAAGAGGTATTGGCTCCCGTGCTCCCACATTCGCAACCGCATCTACTCTGCATCTGCATCTGCATTAGCTTCCGCATCCATAGGTTGTGTTGGAGAGGGTTCTTCCAAGCCTCTTTTTCATCCTAGTGCTAGTGGTAGTCGGTCTTATACTGAGACAGAGTCCAACACCAACCTATTGCAGCCTAGAGTGCGAAAAAATAGAATGGATAGTTACTTTGTGCCCCGCACTACTCCTGGCTCCCAACCCACGCTTGAGGGCATGGGTTTGAACAAGGAGATTCATGATGCTGCCAGAAAAGAGATTTGCAAATTTTGCTACTTTTGCAACATTCCATTTATTGCAGCCAGGTAATTGATTCTTTTTTCTTTGTTATCTTTAAAGTTAAAGTTAAAAGTAAAAGTAAAACTTTAATTATATCTATTTGTTTTATGATTTGAGTTTTTGACATGTAAATTTCTAATCAGTATCATTATCTATTTGTGACAGGGCTCCTTATTGGCAGAACATGATAGATGTAGTTGCCATTTGTGATCCGAGGTTTAAAGCCCCAACTGAGGCTGAGTTGAGTGGATACCTTCTGGATGAAATGGTTGAGGATATTAGGCATGAGCTTGAGGACAACCGAAAGGAGTGGATTGAAAAGGGTTGCACCATCATGACTGATGGTTGGACAGATAGGAGGGGAAGAACACTCCTCAATTTTCTTGTATCCTGTGGAGGTGATTGATCATTCTACTTTCCTACATACATAATTTTGAATCGTGATTGACTATTTCAAATTTTGATTTGTTGATTGCTAATAGTAATTATAATTCGTTGTTTTGTTACTTGTAGGATATACCATGTTCCTCAAATCCATTGATGCTTCTGCTCATGTAAAAAATGCCACATACTTATGTGAGGTTATTGAGTAAGTTATAGCAGAGGTGGGGGAACAACATGTGGTGCAAGTGGTGACAGATAATGCAACAAGTTATGTTGTTGCAGGTAAACTTTAAACTTTTCAAGTTTTGAAAATAAATTTATTTGAATTTTGAACTTTTTCTGATTCTAACTTAGAATTTCTAAGTTTCCTAAGTTCTAACATGTTTGAAATTTGAATTTCTAATTAACTTAAAATTGTTGTAGGTAAACTTTTGATGGAGAGGCACCCCACCATATTTTGGTCCCCTTGTGCGGCACACTGCATTGACCTCATGTTGGAGGAAATTGGCAAACTTGAGTGGGTCAAGTCATGTGTGGAAAGGGCAAAAAACATATGCAAGTTTATTTATAATCATTCATTTGTCCTTAGCACAATGAGGAAGTACACAAGAGACAAAGAGTTAGCTCGTCTAGGGATCACGAGGTTTGCCTCGAATTTCATCACCTTGCAGTCCTTGTTGACATCAAGGGATGATTTGAGGAGCATGTTTGTTGGGCGGGAGTGGATTTCATCTTCCTATGCTACGACCACTGCAGGGATAGATGTGGTGGATTCCATATTTGATGATGATGGTTTTTGGAAACCTGCTAGAGAAATCCTTAAGGTAAATTTATTGCAATTTAACATTTAATATTTTACAGTTTACTATGCTAATTGTTTAATGATTTAGTTTTACCTTAAGTTATATTATTGAATTATTCTATATTTAAGTTTTGACTCAAATTTTTGTTTTACTTTATATGTAGGCCACTGAGCCCCTTGTATCTCTCCTACGAACTGCTGATAAGGAGAAGCCCTCTATGGGCTACATAAATGAGGGCATGGATAGGGCCAAGGAGGCCATTAGAGCCCAGTATGTAGGAGTGCAGGAGAAGTATGCCCCTATTTGGGACATCATTGATAGGAGATGGCAGAATCAGCTCCATAGACCCATCTATGCAACAACTTACTTTTTGAATCCGGCATTTCGTTTCCGTCCTGACTTCAAGGCGGATGAGGAGGTTCTCACCGGATTATATACAGTGGTCCAGAGGTTGAGTACTGATGAGGATAGCAGTGCTGCAATTATTGAGCTTGATAAGTTCAATAATAAAGAAGGGCCACTTTTCTCTAGCAGGATGGCCATAGATGCTCGAGAAACAATACAGCCAGGTAAAAATTAAATAATATATTCAATATTCATGAATCTAGATTTTAAACTTAAAGTTGATTATGTAATTTTAGAGTTAACTTGTAATTTGTAATTTGTAAATGAGACTAATTGTTTTTATTTTCCCTTATTTCAGATAGATGGTGGCAAATGTTTGGGGCCACAACCCCAAAACTTCAAAAAATTGCCATCCGTATTCTGAGTCAGCCAAGCAGCGCTTCTAGATGTGAGTGCAGTTGGTCCATGTTCGAGCACATCCACTCGAAGAGGAGAAACAGGTTGACAGTGCAGAGGTTGAATGATCTTGTCTTTGTTGATTACAACCTCCGTCTTAGGATTAGACAGATTTTGGGCACTGACTCCGCTCTGATCATTCTGGAGGAGATTGATCCAGAATCAGAGTGGCTCACAGAGGTTGTGGATCCAGTCTTCACTGAGGAGGACCGTGTGTGGATTGACCAGGTGGATATAGAGGCTGAGGCATCTAGAGCACGTTCTTCAGGCATTGGTAGACGCACACGTGCACGCATAGACACAGGCCCTAGCGACGTTCGTGAGCCCATCTTACATGCGGGAGATATGGCTCGGCAGTCCTCTAGGACCTACATTAGACGCCTTGCTACTAGGCAGACTGGATACTCAGAGGTTGAAGCTGAGGCTGCAGCCGAGCTTGAGGATGGTGTTGAGGATGATGATGACTATGAGCCTGAGGCTTGAGCTGGAGCCTTGCTTTTATATTTTGTTTACAGATATTGATACTGAATCATTGATAGACATATGTTTCAAACTTTCATGGATCTTCATCTTAGATTCTTACACACATTTATGACTTGATGTCTTATGGATCATCTTACATACATTCTATGATTTAAATCATTATGATCATTTGATTTCTATTTACTTCAGCTAGCCTACAATTTACATTTTAGATAACATAGTTACGTATGTGATGGATTTTATGTTCCATGTTTATGTATGTTAAGTTTTAACTTCTATTTGATGATGTTATACTTATAGTGTGTTTAAGTTATATTCAATAAAGGGTGCATGAAATAAGTTTTAAGTTGTTAAAATCTTTAAATTTAAAGGGTTTTTTCAAATTTGCCGATTCATCGCCGATTCATTGCCAATTCACGATTCGATTCGGCCTTGCCGATTCGAATCCGATTCCGATTCACGTTACTTTGGTAATAACTATAATAACAATTAACTAAATCAACTATAATAACTATAATAATGATTAACTGAAATAACTGTAACAATGATCATCTGTAATAACTATAATAACGATTAACTGAAAAGAAAATGATAAACTGTAATAATTGAAATAACAATTTACAATCTTTCCTTACATATAAGTAAAATAAATGCTTAACATGAAAAGGAAGAGAAACATACAAGAAATATTTGGTGAGTCTTGGTTGTGCAAGCCTCGGCTTTCGGTAAGAGGAGAAGCATTGACTTAGGCTTAACCTCTCAACTTGGGACCATATTTATCCCCACACAATCTATTGAATAGAAAGGCCCTCCTTACCTCGGGATCAGGCTTGGGATACTTTTAGTCCAACCACTTGAGCATTCTGATTTTTTGGATGTTTGCACAATTATGGATGAACATATCTGAATAACTAGCTCCACTGACATCAAGTGATTATAGATGACAAACATGTCTTAAAATGACCTTGGCCAAGGTTTTCTGATGGGTTCAATGACTCGATCATCACCACTCGACTTGACAACAGGAGAACAATAATATGGATGAGCATGAGCTATTAAATGAAATTAATTTAGATTTATGCTATCATATCTGACTTTTATTTCTATTTCATTGCAAGTTCCATCTTACCTCTTCACCTTTTCCATGGCTATACAGCTGGTGAGTCCTAGGTGCTCGGATCTAAGAGCAATCGACTTTGTCCGTTGATTCTCAATTGATTCATGAGTATTATATGTTTCCAGCTTATGACAATCCGAGATAAGAAAAATGTGTTCTTATAGACTTATAAAAAGAAAATATCATTTGATTTTGGCTGTCAATGGCATAAATAAATTAGGATTCCATGTCATGGATGCTTTGCTTTTATTTATCATAAACAACACCTTAAAGGGTGTAACCGATGATACTTAAGAATGCTGAATATAAACTGCAGCTCACTGCTATGGAAATCAGAATGCAGTAACAATTTGGTAATAAAATTCATAGAAATACTTGGAATATGATTGACCACATAAACTGGTGTAATTTGGAAAAGATGAGAGTCTTGCTAGACGTTAATGTTTCAGCTCTTCCTCAAAATGACCGCTAGGCACAAACTTTGTGTGAATTATAATCTCGTCTTCAGCAAAGAAAAGAGTAATACAAGGTAGAACGTGAAAGAGGTTGACAATGTTCATAAACACAGAAGTATCAGATGGAAATCTGCAAAGGTATTGGGTGGTAAAAGAATGGAGATCGTGTGATAGAAAAAAAGAAGTCGGGAATGATAAGGAAGTTGGGTGTTTGAACAAGGAAGTCGGGTGATGGAAAAATATATATCTATCGCTTCTCTTGACTTCATAATATAAAGAGATTATGTCTCTTTGGCTTCCAAAAAGCCGTAACATAAAAAGAAGTATCTTGGCTCTTGGATGCCAAATAATTATGCCAAGTGTTCAATCGGTTTCTAGCAACAAAGTGAATAAAAAGATGGAAAAGATTTGAAGGCTATAAATCAAAAATAATTATGGTTTATTTCTCTCTATATGCACATAGATATGAGGTGGCATCATTTTATTATGAAGAAATAATATTATGGTGTCACTTTATTCTTATATCTATGTGTATGTACATAGGTATATATTATAATGATGTGGAGAAAAGATCAATTAAAAAACCTTTGAGGTACGTATTATTTTTAATTGAATTAATTTATGTTTTAAATTGTTTATTTAATAACTCATGCGGGTCCTTCAATTGTATCTTGAAATTCAAGTCGCTAGGTCCTTACCAAGGCAATTTAAGGTCATATCTGTCAATTTGATGATTGGACTAAGCTAGTATCCAATTCCATTGATTCCGTTTAGCAATGCTTCCCCCCCTTCATCTTCTCTTGCAATCACCTGTGCAATATTTCCATGATAATAACAAGTTCCATAATAATTTTCATAATAACATTTAATATAGATAAAGAATTTAATTATTAACCAGAATTCCAAAATCAAGCAACTGCTAAACAACACATGACAAATAATGGATAATGACCATCTTCATTAAACAATTAATATAATGAATACAACGGATATAAATAACTACCTACTTCACATGATTATGAAAGAAAAATCCGTTCAATCTAATGGCTATGAATAAATTTAAAATTAGGCCAAAATTTGGAATGTAACACAAATGTTCATTCGGTTTTTAGCAAGAAAAAGAATAAATATGGAAAAAATTTGAAGGTTATAAACTAAGAATAATTATAATTTATTTCCATCTATTTGCATGTAAATATACTTATGATGTGGCATCATATTTTTTATAAAAATAATATTATGGTGCCACTTTATTCTTATATCTATGTGCACGTACATAAGTATACATTATAATGATGTGGTGGAAAAATCAATCAAGAACCTTTTGAGGTACTTATTATTTTTAATTAAATAAATTTATGTTTTAAATGTTTATTTAATAGCTCATGCAAGTCTATTGTATCCCGAAGTTCAAGTTGCCAGGTCCTTACCAAGGCAATTAAAGGTCATACCTGTGAACTTGATAATTGGACTAAGCTAGTATCTAGGTCCCGTTTAGCAATGCTTCCCCCCTTTCATCTTCTCCTGCAATCACCCTTGCAATATTTCCACGATAATAACAAGTTCCATAATAATTCCATAATAACATTTTAAAAAGTATTTAATTATTAACCATTATTCCAAAATCAAGCAACTGCTAAACATCACATGATAGATAATGGATAACGACCATCTTCATTTAAACAATTAACATAATGAATACAATGGATATATTTAACTACCCACTTCACATGATTATGAAAGAAAATCCATTCAATCTATTGGCTATAAACAAATTTAAAATTAGGTCAAAATTTGGGGTGTAACAAAAATCCTTTCATTTCATTTCATTTCATTTCATTTCATTTGGAGATGTTATGTGTAGTGAGTTAGATGCCATGTTTTTTAACAATTTTCATTTAGCTTAGACATCTCTTCAAGATACTTGCAACATTCTAGGGATTGGGATGAGAAGTGTGCTGCCTGTAAAGGAGAATTACCAACCTAGGTTAAAGAAATTCTAATCAGTCAAACTATTTGATGGATGTTCCCTTAATCTTTATTAGAATTGGAGATGCCTTGGAATTCCAGTGCCATCAGGATGCCCCTCCATGCTTGCACTTGTTGAACAGGAAAACGACAAATGTGGAATGCTTCTTGTGAGCTTGTCATGACTGAAATCAAGTCTTCTCATTTGGAGCAGAGAGGAAATTTGAGGATTCAGATAGCTTTGCAGATTTATCAAAGCTCAGTTGATTGTGCTTATCTGCTGGAAGTTGTCACTTTTGATTCTAGTCCACTTGTATAGGATCTGGGAAGATTTGTGCCTCAGAGCTGGGACTTTGTAAATTTGGTTAATATGTACCATAGTAGCATTATATATACGTGGCATTGGCACGGGAAGAAATAAGTTAAAATGGAATTCAATTACAAAGGTTTAAAATGGGAAAAAAAGGACACTGTAATGTCCCCACTTTAGCAGTTAAATTAATTTTTTATAAAGTCATTAAATAAATTAAAAATTAAAAGGCCACTTTATATTTAATTAATTAAATTAATTATTGTATTACAAGGGAGAAGTTTCTAGAGAGTGCATTAATTATTGGAAGGGGGAAGTTTTTAGCACTTGCAATTAATTAATGTTTTAGTTCCTTCTAGAAGGGTGAAGGAAAAAGATAAATAGGGGTGAGAGTCTCATTGTTTAGCATCGGATTATTGTGAATGACATTTGATAAGAGCTTGGATGTGTGAGTCACATATCTTTCTTGGCAATAGAGGACATTCATCCTCTCTTGTAACATTCTAGACGTCATTCCCTTGGGGTTTGGCCTTTGGAATACATTGCTTTGTACTTGATTTTATCATTTTGAGAACTAATATAATTTCAGCATCGGTTCAATCTTCAGTTTGCATAAAAAATCTATTTCAGCAGTTGGTTTAGTTTTTGGGCATTTCCAGGGTGCCCATTACAGTGGTATTAGATCTTTCTTGCAAAGTCTTTCACGAAGTTATAACTGGTGGGTGCCCATTACAATTTTCCTTACAGTCTAGACCCTAGAAAATTGTAACCTTTTAAAAAAATATGTGAAAAATGCAGGTTATTGAATAACCAGTGTATGTTTGATCAGAAATAACTAGGTCAAAACTATGCTTATTTCCCTTGCAAGCTTGGGTGATGTGTGCCAATTGAATGTGGTTAGTTGCATTTTGTTTCCTTCTCTCTATGATGGTACTGTATATTCAATAACGAAAACGGAGTTTATAATATATAGACAATTACATTATGATGCTTCCAAAAGAAACAAATGTAAAGAGGAGTCGAAAATAGAAACTACTTAAACAAACTAAGATGCCCATTAGATAAATATTACAATGTTTTAATCTTGTTCCTTAATCGTTATTGTTCTAAGCAACCCTACAATTGACATAATTTGTTGGTGTTGTGGTCACAAATGCACAGAAGGTTGCCCCCCTTCTGGTCATAGATGCATAGAATGTTCTACAAAATGAGCCTACTGCTGAGACCCTCCCTGATTCTGCAAATCTTCTAGATATGACCAAGATAACTACAAACCTTCCAACCCGATTTTGGGAAACAAAACTGCCCCTCTTTATTGCCAGAGATACTGAGTTCAACTTCTGATACTGAAACCATGATTTTGAGAAGAAAATTGGCAAACCCTCCGATGCTTGAGGGACAAAAAAAACACAATCTTGTTAAAAAAACACTATTTTGTTCGAAAGTTCAGCAAAAACTTTTGCATATGCGTACTGTCATCTCAATAGTTTGCACCCATCCTTGAAGTATGACCCCAAGCAACCTTGAGAAACATTGAATCAATCTACAAGTCTGGGACCTTGCACATGTGAGGTTGAATCTCTGAGAAGGCTACCTTCCTTCCAATTAGGTTGCACCCAATCTAATAGTTAATCTAAAAGCTTCGAGGGAAAAGGGGAAGAAGGAATGGAGAAACATAAAGGAATTGATGCACCATATTGAAACTGTGGTACTCCTTGCCTATGACTGCACATAACATCAATAAAGCATCCATTAACTACACATATCTTAACTCTAATCTATCCTTTCAAGATCCGTACACAAGTCAGAACCAATGAGATGCTGTAAGGAAAATTACATTCACAATTTAACATTTCATAAGCATGTTAGACACAATGTATAAACTAAAAAGACAGAAAAGAAGCATTCAGCAGAAGGCAAAGACATGCACAAGATAGCTAAATGTGAGAGAAGGTAAAATTGAGACTTTTATTAGTGAAGGCAAGACAAGATTACAATTGCAGAAGGCAGAAAGAAAAAATCAGATCTCCGCGTGTACATATTGATCTATGAAATTGACAAGTAGGACCAAAATTGAATGCACCCCGCAGCCAAGAAGAAAAGCCCATACCCAATAGCAAGTTGGTGTAAAAAATATTCTTGTTAGAAGGAAAAAAAAGTTGCAAAATGGTAAATAGGCAGCTGTGTGTGCAAGTCCAAAGAAATATTTCGGCATTGAATTAAGCCCTTGCGACCACATCACAGTAATGGAAGATTCAATACTGTTTGTTCGTAAAAGTTCATTGGGTGCAGCAAACACAACAGAGTATGGCCACATTGCGCACCTGCAAGAAGCACACCACTTTTGTAACCACACCAGTGCAAGGTTGCGGGGTACGTTTACTATTGACCACGTGCATGTGTGCTTAGCTGAGTGAGCATTTTTTAAATAATCACACAAGCGTGCATGAAGCAGGGCCGTTGATCTATAAGGGGATGCTTGAAACATATTTGTTGAGAGAGCGGAGCCCACCAACTCTTGAACTGACTTCACCTTGCACACCCACAAGACAACTCGAAAGAATTTTTAATAACATCGTGAGGATGTGGGGATATTACTTCTTCTCTTAAATGGTAGCCCTGCATAGAAATAAAACACAAGATACTTGCGGGGAAGTGGGGGGAACCATAAGAGAAGGTAAAATGATGTGTTAGCAACAAAATTTTGGATAACATGACACGTTTGCAACAATTACTAAAAACATGACGTGTTGGCCCATACAGAATTTAGCCCTCGATGTCTCAGATCTATTATGCATCATGGGCTATTGGTGGTGGGAAAATAGCCAACAAGTATCATGATCGAAAACAAACTGCAAGAAACTACGATTTTTGTCGAGAAATTTGTCAAACCCTTGATGTGATGTTGAGATGACCCATAAAAAATTGCCTGATTTTTGTAGGAGAAAGAACCAAAAAACCTAACAATAATTTTTTGAGGTAAAAGTATAAAGCCTTAATATTTTGAGGAGAAATGTATGAAACCTAATAGTAATTTTTTTAATTAAAAAATTAAAAAAAACCCAAAAATGATTTTTATGGAGAAAATTAAAAAGAAAAAGAAAAATGAGGACTATTGTAAACACCAATCACAATTTTAGGAGAAAAAATGATCCAAACCAAACATGCTTTCGAGGAGAAAAATCAATTAAAGCCCATACATTGAAACATAAGTTGTGACTTTTTTGTGGAAAAAATTAGAAAACCCTCTTAGAGAGAAAGAAACCACAATTTTTGTATGAAAAAATGGGGCAAAAGTTGGAAATGCATGTCACAATTTTTGAGGAAAAAATGTGCAACCAAGATATTTTTTTGTGGAAATTTTATTAAAACACATGAATAATTTTTTTTGTGGGATAAATTTTTTAAAGCCCAATTTTTTTTAAGGAAAAAAATTATAAAACCTAAATATAATTATTTAGGGAAAAAAATTGGAAAAGTCACCATCAAATTTGAGGAAAAACCCTAACTTAGACAATCTTGTTGTAGGATTAAGAACTAGTATAGATATCTTAAATAAATCTATTTAAAGAAATGCCGATAGATATCCACTACAAAATAATTATAATTTAATTTACCACATCTAAAATTATTTATATTTCCTTTATCTCCATTTATTTAGTTTTTTACTAACTTAAATATTTTAATTTCTTTAAAAATGGATGATTTATATCTCCAAATATTATAATTTAAATGTATATTTTATGTGGTATTTATTAAATTATTTTTAAAAGTATATTCTATTTATAATAAGATTTAAATTTTTGACATGTAGATAGTTGTCAAATTTAACCTAGAAGAATAAAAGTTAACATTAACACGCTCACACCATCCCACTCCCCCATTCTACCATTGTAGAATGCCTATTGGCATTAATAACTTTGGGATGCATTTGGGATTAAACTTGACTGGTTCAGATGCACTTCTTTGCAAATAGTACCAAAGCGTTAGAGACAACATAGAAAAAGCCACAAGCAATTACGTAAGTCGAAAAATGACTGAGAAATCCATAACACGCACTAGATAGGTTGAAAGCAACGCAAAAATGAGTCATCGCAGGTCTGCAGAAGCTGTTGTGCTGAAAAAAATCCTCAATGTGGGAAAAAAATGATAGGGGCTCTCTAACTTTGCAACTTATGAGATTGCGTGGGCAGTGAGAAAAAATTAGAAAAACGCAGTGAAGGACAAAGTAAAACAAATAAAAAACAAGCATGAACAAGAGACAATTGTGATTCTTTCTGAGAAAAAATTCTTTTGAAAATCAACATAGGTCTAAGTAAAAAAGGCCTCTAGAAAGGCCTATGTGACTTCTTCAAAAACTCTTGATTTCAAAAACCCTCAAATTTGCAAACAAAAATCAAGTGTACTGACCCCTTAAGGATCACACTTGATTTGTTCTAAAATTCCCCTTTTAGGATTTGAGTTATACTTAGGGATTGTTATCTGTAATGTTTCAAGAGATCTTTGTTTCATGAAGTTCCATCACTTTCCCCATTATTAAAGTTAATCTTAAGTTGGTAGAATTACTGTACGAAGGTCACATGATGCGGACAAGCAACGTCACTCAAGGCTTAACCCTAATATTGGGATATTCTGTCATGTGCCTGAAATTACTTTGCCTCTCCCTTCCACAAATCCCTACCCTAAGATACCTTAGTAATAGATAGGAGATGGGATCTTAAGTCTATAAAAACATAGTTTCAATGTCTTAAATACCTATTAGAATTTTATGAAATATATCTACTTTCATTACACATAATTTTATTATACACACACACACACACATACACATATGTATAACCTAGGATACATGAAATAATTATAATATCACAAATTTCATAGCACTTGCCATATGAACAAATATTATTTTAAACTTAGATATTTTGAACTATGTAGATCTATCTCCCCTCGCTAAGTGCACCATGGGATGGAAGAATTACCATGTCTAGGGTATAGAAACAGTCACCAAGTGGTCTTCCTATTTTCGGACCCTCTCGACTTGTAACCGAATTACTCTGCCTTCCCCTCACAGATTCCCTGTCTTATGACAACATTAGTAGTGAAATCAAATCCATTAGTCTTGAGGTCTCATGAGATTAGTATAATAATATATATTTAATCAATAATTAGTTAAATTGGTTATATAATTTCTATCTCCTTAAATCATTTATTTCCTTATGATATATAACCCCACATAAAATCTTTCATATTTATCCAATAATATAATAGTGCTATGGGGGTATGAGACCGTACCTTACTTATAATATTTGAACTGGTCAAATCTTCAAATTCTGTTCCATGTCAGATTTGGAAGATTGACAATGTCCTTTCTCGTGCTCTTTTAAACAACATATATTTTTTTATATCTTTATCCTTATTCTCTTTTATATTGATGCCCACGTACTCTCTCTCTCTCTCTCTTAGTAAACACCTTTTGATTCATACGTCTTACTACTTTTGTTCCATCGATTATATATCTTGTTGTTCCTTCCATTCATATTTATAAGTCATTAGATTCAAGGGTTGTGACTTCTCCTTCCTTGTTATTGATTGTTCATATGTTCTTTGTGTTGAAACTAGAGCCCAAAAATCCATGAAAATAACCAGACATAAGAGAGAGACAAAAAACTGAAATAGAGAACACTAGAAATATCTTGGGAAAACCCTTCAAGAATGAAGAGAAAAACCTAGCCACACAACACAAAAATATCTTTATTGATAATGAAATGTTTTCAGTGTACAATGCTTATCGCTCTATGTGAATATATAACAATAGAAGAGACTCTTCAAATTCTAATTGAAGATCTCTTGAGTTTCTCATAACTCCTATAATTAAAAATGACTCTTCGAATATTCATGCCTCAATGCATGTGAATGACACATGTCATTTATATTTATTATTACAAATTAAAAACTTAAGTGTCCTTTTAGCTGAACGTAACAATAATAGTAATAACGTTCATATTTCCAGAGATAAAGACCTCTATCGCAGCTACTATCTTCAACACTCCCTCTTAGCCAGAGAGAGATCTTTAGCTAAAAAATCACACAAGACTGCAACCAAAATGTTAATGATAAAATCTCATCTCATATATTCTATGAAAACATGAAACAATCAATCATATTCATGGAATCACTCAACATGAAAATCTGTAACAATCAATTATATTCATGGAATCACTCAACATGAAAACTTGTAACAATTAATCACATTCATGGAATTACTCAACATGAAAACTTGTAATAATCACTAATTCATGGAATCACTCAACATGAAAACCTGTAATAATCACTCAACATGAAAAGATTTGTAAGACTCACAGCTAAGCCTTTATTCATGGACTCTCTCAACGTGATGTTCACTATCTCATAGTGAAAGAGTTATCATAGCTGATCTTACAAATTTATTTATTCACACAAGAATAGAAAAAAAACAAGACTTAGTTCCATTTAAATCTCAAATTTTACAAATACCATAAGCATCACAAGCATATATGAGAGTAAAGGGGATTCCATAGACACTCCCTCTTAACTATGAAGCCTCCCTCTGAAGCACAAGCTCCCTCCAAGCTTTGTATCTGAATGCAATAATATATCTTTGAAAATATCTCCATCTCAACCTATTGTTTTTCTTGTTGCATTTTGCAACAATGAGAGATAAAAGATCAATCACTATTTATAATCAACATTTATAAATACTGAATGGTAACCACTCTAGTTTTTGACTATAATAGAACTTAAAAAAAATTTAAAAAATCATAAGCAATTCATGTAATACTGATCTCTGTAACCTGCACCCATACAGAGTTTACACATATCAAGATCAAGTTCACTCATTATCATAGCCCTTTTACTCCTTATGATCTAAATCTCTACCGTTGGGAATAAGCCGAAACAAAGAATCTTTCTCTTCTTCTTATTTCTAGACGAAACATTTTCTGGAACCATTTTGATGTGCCCTTCTCGATACCCAAGACAATAACTTCAGAATGGTATTCATCCGAGTTCTTGAATTTTCTTAAATATTTCCAAAATTTAGGGGATCTATAAAGGCCCTAATAGCAATTTTAAAAGAGCCATGAGATTTTCGAAGCTGGATTTAAATAAGAGTGATTGTAAACATAAGATTTGTTGCTAGAAAGAATAATAATTGACACCTCGCTTGCAAAAAAATGGCAGATGATACTGCACCGCCAAGGGTCTAAGCTCCTTTCACAATTCCTGCAGTCTCTTGCGAAGATTTGGTCGGGAGCAACATCAGCTACCTATATCTTCCAAAACCCTTGTATACTCCCCTAGAAAACCACTCTGAAACCCCCTCCTCTCCGCCAAGCTTGGATGTAGTTTTCTGTTTAATTCTACGGCCACTCGTAAATGATCGCGGCGCCCGACGAAGAGGCAATGGAGGTGCCGTCATGGCGACGGGCAGTAAGCCGACGAAGAATGCCTCCGCCGAGCTGTAGATGGAAGAGAAGTGCCGCAGAATTGAAATCGAATATCCTTCGCAAAACGTGACAACATAGAGATATTGTCGGGAGCAGCTAGGAAAGCGAAAAAGGAATTTTTGAATAATTAATTTAGAAGCGATTATATATTGGAGACCCAATAAAATGAAAGAAGGGAAAGATAAAAAAAATGCATGCCTACAGTTGTGCGCTTTATTAGGTAGAGATGATAAGAAGTGAGCCGTTACATATCGGAATAGATTCCAAGAACTGATGACAGATCATTGAAGATAGTTACAGTAAGGAGACGAAAAATAACTCCAGAAAATATAGAAAAACTTACATTGACAGCTGAAAAGAACCATATGAGAATGAAGAGCTATCAATAGCCATCGAAGATCAATCTTGAATGCTCTATCTTGAATACTTCTCAGGTAAGGAAGTAGCATAATTTCCCTAAGATGAAGGTTTGCAATGCTAGAAACATCACAATAGGAGTGATATTGTTGTCACTAAAAAGACAGATATAAATGATAGCTCTTGCTGCTATCAATAATTACCACATATAGATTGCCTTTAAAATATTCATTACAAATTGCAATAGACGAACAAAAGCAATATGAGGCATCAACATAAATAAATGACAAAGACCAACAATTTGCCCAATAAACATGCACACGAGAGGGAGGAGAAGAATGAAGCCAGATGCAAAGATACAATATGACCTATGAAAAATCCACAAAGCGCATAGTCTGAAGAAATCAATCATAGACAAATAGAAATCACATATAACCTCTGACAAATTTATTCAAATGCTCATGCCAAAAGGAAACACCTCAAAAATAATTTAACAATACCAGAATTAAACTCCTTCATATGCTGTTGTTGAACTAGAGCTTTGATACCATGTTGAAACTAGAGCCCAGAAATCCATGAAAATAACGGGACATAAGAAAGAGACAAAAAACTGAAATATAGAACACCAGAAATATCCTGGGAAAACCTTTCAAGAATGAAGGGAAAAACCCAGCCACACAACACAAAAATATCTTTATTGATAATGAAATGTTTTCAGTGTACAATGCTTATCGCTTGATGCAAATATATAACAATAGAAGAGACTCTTCAAATTCTAACCGAAGATCTCTTGAGTTTCTCATAACTCCTATAATTAAAAATGACTCTTCGAATATTCATGCCTCAATGCATGTGAGTGACACATGTCATTTATATTTATTATTACAAATTAAAAACTTAAGTGTCCTTTTCAGCTGAACGTAACAATAACAGTAATAACGTTCATATTTCTAGAGATAAAGATCTCTATCGCAGCTACTATCTTCAACACTTTGGTCAACATATTAATGTTAACTATCATTGACTAGCCTTATCATAATGACAATTTATCCTCATTTTTGATATAGTTCAATAATACTAGGTGGTGCCCAATCTTGCTTTTGTTATCGTCGACAATAGCTTATTTTATAGGCTCCCTTTTCATTAGTTTATGCCTATGGTTAGCATATCTAAATAATCAATTATGGAGGAATCACCAATATCCTTATGTTATTCTATACCAATCGGTTGCTTCTTATTTTGTCATGACAACATGTTGAGCATACCTCTTCTAAGACTTTTCTATTTCAATCTGATACTGAATTAGAAGAAAGCTCAATAACAACAGTTGATGTATATTAAAGATAGATTATATTATTTTTTCTAGTGAATGTTATATTATAATGTTTTAGTAAAGATTAATCCATATTGTGTCAATGGAGGTGGTTGGGGAAATTATATTGTTTATAGATTAATACTATTTATATTTGCATGATTATATGTTAATATAGGGTTATGACATCGGGTTGAAAAAACCCTTAAAAATTGCATGAGAAAAGCCTTCAATTTCTTTAGACCCTCAGAAAATTCAAACAAAGAAATCTTCTATTTTTAAAAAAAAATTATTAGGACTTCCGTGAGTGAATCTATTATTGAAAAATTCGCCAAATTCTATAAAATCCACTGCCCCACTCTAATACTATGTAATGGTAATTGTATATTCAATAATGAAAGCGGAGTTCATAACTTATAGGCAATTACTTTACGATGTTTCTAAAAGAAACAAACGTGAACAAAAGTTGGAAATAGAAACTACCTAACAAACTAAGGTGACCATTAAAGAATCATTGCAATCTTTTAATATTTTTTTGTCAATGGGATTTACTATCCCAGCTCGGAGTTCATAACACAGACAATTACTTTACGATGTTTCTAAAAGAAACAAATGTGAACAAAAGTTGGAAATAGTAACTACCTAAACAAACTAAGATGACCATTAAAGAATCACTGCAATCTTTTAATATTTTTTTTGTCAATGGGATTTACTATCCCAGCTTCTTGGTGGTTGATATAAGGGTTTTTGACCAATTGCAAGAGGTGTGGATGAGTGGCACAAGATTTCTTTCCTTGGGCAAGTTAATTCTTTGTAACTATAGGATGTAATTATTAAATTAAGTAATAATTTGTGGCTTAGTTTGACTACTAGTTTTATTTGCTGATGTATCTTGGTTTATTTCTTTATGTTTGTGAAAGGAATTGAAGAGCACACAAGAAATAGTGAAAGGGTGGGGAGAGGTGGGGTGATTCACTTTTGCAGATTTTTGAACATTTAAATGTATGGAAACCACTTAAAATTTAAAGAAAGCAACTATGAAAAACACAAACACCGAATTTCTCGTGGAAAACCCTTATGGGTAAAAAACCATGACATCCAATAGCTTTCATTAACAAAATGCTAACCAACATAGATTACATAAGTGAGCACCAACACATAGAGAGCACTAACTCCAAGCAAGCACCTACTCTCTTCAAAGCATGAACTCTCCGAGAGCACCAACCCTTTTCAAAGCACCAACTTTCAGAGAGCACTAACCCTCTTGGAAGCACCGACTGTGACCAGCTGGGACACCAACCTTAGTTTGAGAGCACCAACTCATTTGTTGAGGCACCAACCCTAGATTGAGCACCGACTCAAGTACGTTTTAGAATACTTCCAACACTTCAAAACAAGGAAAAATTGCTCATCCCCCTTTTTGTTCTTCATTCCCAGTCTGCAGTTAACACCACACATCCAACACTGTAACAAACATGCCAAGAAGGAAAAGTATCCAATGCCCTAAAGGAATTTCGAACACTTCTTCCCACCAAAGAAATGATATGAATTTGTTGTCAGAGAGCGAATACTCTCCATGGTGATTCACAATGTTGTGTTCCTCTTTACCACGATCCACGTACAACCATATTTTTTAATCTAACCATAGCATCACTAAAACAAATGATCAACAGTCTTTCATGGCTAACACATTACACCAATTAATACATCCAACCCATTTAAAATGCAACTTCACTTCAAAATAAAACTCGATTCCCTTTTTGTATGCATGTCTCCATTTTTTATGCAGCTAGTAAGAATGCAAAAATAGTTACATAGTTGCCACTCTTAGAGCAGGTGAAAAAGATGCCATAGAATTTTGCCCCCAATTTCTGAATTCACATAAAAAGCTTCAATTTGCTTATCTCTCCACATACTCATGGAAACTCTATTTCCTCTCATAAATCACTTTTCACTTTTATTGCCTAGTCCTTAAAAGTTGTATCTATTGCATTGGCTCTATTTTATCCTGCCATCTCAATCATAATCTACAATAGCAACACTCTAGCTGCATGATTTCCTTCATACATGGCTCAATAATTCTATCATTTTATCTCCTTCAATCGACAGTGAACCACAACTCTTAAAAACACCCAACAATAAACAATTATAATTCATTGACTCTCAAGTAATAATATTGCTAAGTCAATAAATAATCAATGCACTATTAAAATAATGATTCCTTTTTAAAAGTCATTCCAAATAAAGGGAGAAATAAATGAATGAATTTATTCCAAATAAAGTGCCAAGCACTATTGTACCAAGTATTTATTCAATTCCAATTCCATTGAGGTTTTTCTTTTGAAAACTCAACTGACAACATGGCTCATTAATCTTACTTGGTCAATAAGTAGGTGAAGTTGACAAGCAACCAACATAAGCAGACAATGATGCAGCTCAATCACGCAATCAAGTAGCTCAAGCAGATACCCAAGTAGCTCAACCAGGGAACCAACCAGCTCAAGCACGCAACTGAGTAGCTCAAGTAGGTAATCCAGTAGCTCCACCACACAATTGGGCAGCTCAAGCAGACAACTAGGCAACTCATTCTAAATCTCTATTTTTCTTTGGATCGGTAATAATTTAGTATTTAATTAATAAAAGGATAAAACTTACATTAGATTTGTCAGGCTTCAAACAACATGTTCAGACCAGGAGAAAACTTACACCATCAATCAAGCTGAAACATAACAGACCTACCAAAAATCTTCCGGATCGGAGACTACTATGCATCCATCAATTTCTGCAAATCCATCTATTAGACTACTGACCCTCCCCAATACATTAACAGATCATTTATGGACAGTTTTAACAGATCATTTATGGACAGTTTTAACAGATCATTTATGGAGAGCCCCATTTTTACAAAAACCGCTGTCATTATGCATTCAGTGCTACCAAAAATCTTCTAGGACCAAAGATTATTTTGCATCCATTGATTTCTACAGACCTATAGATTCGACAACCAGTGCTTCCCGTTAACATATAAATCAATTGTGGACAGCTTCACCCTTACAAAAGCTGCTGTCATTATACAGATATATCAGGCCTTAAAAGTTGCAAAGCACACAAAGGAAAAACCCAGACCGTGGCAAAACAAACCTAAATTCAAATTGCTTCACTTCTTCCACCAGCAGCACAGTCTCTACCACACTCACCCGCTTGAGTTCTCTGTCAATGCAGAGCCTCCTTAAGTGCTCTAGCCCTAGCATTCATCTCAAAATTATAATTTGTTATCTCTGCTTTAATCTCCTCCCATTCCAGTAAGATTTTCAGTCTATATTCTTCCTTATCTACTTTCCCTTCCCATCTAACAAAATGAACAATGCCATATTCTTCAGCATCCTCTTCATCTGCATAAAATTCCTGGATGTCCATCCGTGTCCAGGAACTGCCCACTCCAGGATAGAATCCAACCTTAGCAATAAGTCCCATTCAAACAAGGATTCTGCAACCCATCTCACCGTCTCCATCTCGTCCCCTAACTCCAGTCCCCACGCTATAACCATAGAAATAACATCAAGGTTCATGTGGCAACTTTCTGTGTTTTCTTGGAATAACGTCCCATGAACCCCCAACATTGCATTAACCATTCTCACTAATTTGATCTTCAGCAACCCATGAATGCGTTCCTTGCTTGTAGGGCCTGGGAAGCCTTTCTGTTGCTTGTTTGTAGTCACTGTGAAGTTGGTTTCCATTGCAAGAAAAAGAAGCACACTCTTTGTTAACAAAGCCCATATGACAAACACACCAGTATTCTACTTCCACCTTCAGTTTATAAGGACACCTACCCCTTATCTCTTTCCCTGCGCCTGAATTGAAAAGACTGCATCTTTTCATCTAGCTTGGCTGCCGTCACTTTCATCTTGGGAAACAATATCTTATTCAAGTTTTCCTCTTTGGTTGATGCAATCTGTCAGAAACATTTAAACTTCCCATAGAAAGAATGACTACAGAGCTATGTTAGTAGCGGATATCTGCCCGAAATCACTTCATGCGCCCACTGACATCACCAATCGTAATCATTCAATTAAGCTGCAGGTCTATCCTTTGCACATGTTACAAATCAACCGTATCTCTTAAATCTTCCACCCGCCATTCATTCTCTTTAGAGAAGGATAGCGCCCATTTAGATAATTTATCCTCCTCTATATTGGCTTCTCTATACACATGCTCAATTTTAAAATCTGTCAACACCCACATATCCTCGTTTATAGCATTTACTAAAGATTGAAGACGCCAGACATCTGTGTAGCCCTTAGAAATAGCTTGCACAACTATCATGGAGTCTCCTGGATAGATTCGGTGGAGACCTAGGTCCTTTCCAACTCAAATTGCAAAGAAGTCTGCCACTAATTCTGCAGAGTTGTTTGATCCATGCACTATTCTCTTGGCTCCAATAGCAATTGTTTCACCTTAATCATTTTTCACAATAGCCCCAACTCCTGATAGACCCAAATTTGAATTTGCAGCCTCATCAAAATTTATTTTAACCCAACCATTGTCTGGCTTTTTCCACTTTGCCTCCTCTCTGAGTTTTCTAGAATCTTGAACATCGTTGGGCTGACCTACTGATTTAATTCTGATTCCCGACCACCGAGATTGAATCTGCTGATCCCACCTTGTAAAGGGGACTCCATGTTAGAGTCCTGTAGTGGCAGAAGTCACCACTTCTTTAATTATCAAATTAATTCTGGATTTGACTCGATCAATAAATTCCTGTTTGTCTACAAAGGTACACCTATTACGTTCCTTCCGAAGTTCCATATTATGATCAAACAATCCACAGGCCTGATAATAATGATTTCTTTTGTTTGTGAGACCAATAAATGAACATCTCTCTTAAGGTTTGTGGCATTGGGCAATTCCATCCCAACTTTCCGACCTCCATTTACCAACGCTCCCAAGAAAAACTACCATTAAGCAGAAGATGGCCCACATTTTCCTTAGCCTTCTCACATAATGCACACCTAGTAGGTCCTTGCAAATCAAAAAATTTCTTCCTTTCACCTGTTAAGATTCTGCTTCGAGCAGCTAGCCATGCAAATGCACCTGCCTTTGGGAGACATTCTCTTCCCGAAAAGAGATGCAAAAGCCATTCCCCAGTTCCAAACCCCCAACCAATAGTTGATGGCCAACTTTAACTGAATAATGTCCACTCTCTGCAGCACACCAAATTAGCTTATCATCTTTATGATGTAAACTGATTGATCTTATCTTTAAAGTTGCATTGAAATGGTCACATTGCTGTTTACTCAGACCTAACCCATCCAAAGTCTTCCAACTTTATTCCATACCCCCAGGCCTTGCTTCCATTCTGCATAATCACTAACCGTACTCCCCCACCTGTGGGTAAGAAGCACCCTCACAGGTTGTAACTCCACATTATCCTTGCAGGAAACCCACCCCACGAATCATCCCGAAATTTGGCTTTAGCTCCATTGCTAATCTGCCATGATATATGATTAGAGACCGGGAACTAGCAGTCTAAAATAAAGTTCCACACTGCTAAACCCCTAGGTGGGTTCCTGATCATCACAATTCTATCATTTTCCCTGTTGTCCAAGTATTTAGCTTTGATGATCTTCACTCATAAAAGATTTGGCTCAGTATAGATTGTCCCCACCAATTTTGCTGCCAAGGCAATATTCATTTGTTGCCAATCTCATATCCCCACTTTACCTTCCTTTTTACTTGTTCCACACAATCAGTGACTATTTGTCTCTTCCTAAGCGCCACTTGAAAAGAATCTTCTCATTTTCTATTCAATAGCATTGATAGTTTTCATCAGAATCTTCATGCACATTATTCAAAACACTGGAATTGCTGACATCACTTATATAGTCTTAAGAATCCGACCAGCAGACGACAACTATCTCCCTTTCTACACCTCCATTTTTTAAAACAATTGTCAACTATGTCGGTCCATAATCCTGATTTAGTGGCCCCACCAAATAAAGGAATGCCTAAGTAATTCCCTAGCAGTGACCCAGTCCTCATTCCCATGATTCTACAAATGGATCTCTGAATTTGTAAATCAATATTGAGAAAGTATTTATGCCAATTAATGCAATTGACCTGAGGCTCTGCTATATCTATCCAGTGTAGAGTGAATCATCCTTGCCTCTCTTTTACAAGCTTCACCCATTAAGTATGTGTCATCTGTAAATTGAAGGCGTGAGATTGGATCTACCCCATTCACTATTTTAATGCTTTTCCATTGTCTTTCCACTCTTCTCTTCGCTACTAGCCTTCCCAACACCTTTGCCATAAGGATGAACAAGAAGGGTGAGAGGGGATAACCCTGTCTAATGCCCTTATTTGACCCAAAAAGCCCTAAGGGCTTCCATTCTCCAAGAATGAGAATCTTGGGGTATTGATGCCGCTTCCTGTTGAGTTAATCCAATTGTTATCAAACCAAAATCGCTCCAATCTTTTAAGAGAAAGCTCTGGTTTACTGCATCATAAGATTTTTTTGATGTCTAATGTAATCATCATTTTAGAAGTATTTGCTGATCTTACCGAATGGAGGTCCTCATGAACAACAATAATCCCCTCATTAATTGGTTTGTTTGGAGAAAAACCACTCTGTTCTGAACAAATAATCATGGGTAGGATATCTTTAAATCTGTTTGCAATTTTTTTATTAATAATTTTATACACTGTGTTGTATAATGAAATCGTCAAAATTCCGTCTTTCTTCCTTCTTTGGGATTAAAGTGATGAAGGTGTCTTTTAGGACATTCTACATGAATTTGCCTCTCCTTGATTCCTCCACAACTTCCCCTCACTTTGTCAAGCTGCCCTCCCTGACTTATTTCTCCCCCTTTGACATCAATGACTGAAACCTACCTACATAAATGAAATGAGGCTAAAAGAATATGATAATGAAAACTCCCCCTAGGTCGAAACAACAATTCAATGGAGTGCTATCCCTCCCATCTTCTCCCTTTTGATATCATCAAGATTGTATTGTTAGCAACTTTGCTTGCATCACTAATATGTTTACCATCTTTTCTAATCTCACAACAAGCGGACGTAGAAACCAAACCATGTCTTTGATCACACAATTGACTCACGCATAGTAAATTGTGTTTCAGGTCTTTTTTTGATTGGTAATAGGTTTAATATTACTAATCATTTAAAAATATTACATTATAGTAACAAATATTGCATCCACCTTCAATGACATATACACTGCCCATGCCAACACCAAACTAGACTAACCCAGGCCACAAACTGGAAACTGTGATCATATTAGCAAAATTTTCAGGAACAAAATCCAAGAGACCATAAGTAATATCCTAGATGGATATTTCCCCCAAATTCTCAAATCAAACAACAAATTTCACATGCAATTTCTCTTTCAATTTATTCAAAAAATTACAAATGCCAGCCGAAATAATTCTAAAATAATATTTTATTCAACTCCAGCAGAACAATAGCAAATCCAATTGTATACATTGAAAGCTACAGCCAGATTGAGTAATAAGAAATGGACCTGAAATACAATGTTAACTCTGTCATGAAGTCACTTTGAAGATGAACTGGGTTTCCATCCAATCCACCAAGAAGCTTAAAGGTTTCTGTCCCCAGGATTTATAAAAAGAAAGCTCGAAGCTTCCCAAATTTCTCTAAGAGAAAATTAGAAAATCAAATCAAATCTAGCACCCTGCAATGAAACCAGCTCTTTTCCTTAAAATTTCCAATGCCATGACCCTTCGGCTTCCCCTACCTGCCTCCTTGTCTTCTTGTCGTTTTGTCACTGATAAAACCTCCTTATAATATTAAATTGACCTTTTTATAAATCTGCATTAAGCTTCAATAATCAACAACCTTCGACATGAATGATAAAATATTCAACAGGAACTTGAGGTGCATAATATGAGTCCTACTTTAATCTATGAGAAGACATTAGAGTAAGACTCCTACTTTAATCTATGAGAGTATGTATACGCAAAAATTACATTAATCATACTTTAAAAAGAAAACAAGCACAAAAGCAATATATTAAAACATAGCTATTTACGTGGACAAAATCTTTTTGGAAAAAAACACCTTTACTCCAACAAAACTCAATGTATACTTCATTAATCAATGATTACCATACATATGCAAAATCTGAGTTCTTACAATAATTTTAATCACAAGCAATCTGGAGAATTCTGGCACCATAAAGTGCATACAAAACTTATTAAGAAATCTCCAAAACCCATGTAATGTCCCCAGTTTAGCTCACCTTGAGTTGCAGTGAGGATTAGCCTATTAGTGACCCTCGTAGGCTAAATCAGATGGATAGAGGGTCTTAGTTGGGAGAGCCAGAGGCAAATTCCCACTTCAGGGGTCAGGGATGTTTAAGATTTCTCTTTGTTTGAGTAATATTCCACACTTACTATTTATAATATGTGTCTATTTTGGGAAAGTCGGGGTTTTTATCTTTAGTAGCGCACCTAGATAGTTTGGTAGCAGTATGGAGTTGTGCTGACATTGACAAAGATTTTATTCTAAGACTTAATATTTAGTGTTGGATAAATTTTTTGTAAGTCACTAAGCATTGCAACTTACAAAATTGTGACTTTAGGCAATGGTATAGTGAGATAAATCTCTCCTCTCAGCAATAGTGGAGGCTCCCTTCTTACTGCAGGTGGCTTTAATAGAGAGTGAATTTGACAAAATGGATGGTGTTCTAAATCAACTCCTCATTTTTCAGGACCGATGTATGAAAACACAACTACTTGAAACTTAACAAATATATCTACTGCTACAGTAATACTAGTGGCTTGATGGTTGACTTAAGAACAACTCCTAAGACAATAATTACGATTCTATCTGTTAGATTAACAATAAGGGTCCAAAGTCTCATGATTAATCCGTATTGATGAAGAATTAGAAAAGGCAGTGAATCACAAAGTCTCTTGTCAATTATCCAAACTGAAATAAGATACTCAAAATTAAAGCTCAGAGTCTAACTCCAAGTATTTGCAGCCGCTAGCTAACTATAACAATCCCTTTTCTAGAAGCTCAAAGTTTTCGAGAAACCAAATTGAGTGCTCATAATGATTCACATAAACAACCTATAAATTGAATCAAAGATAGAGCAATCAATGCAACATAAGAATACAACATTCAACCTCAAGCTTCACAACACAAAGTTTGGAAACACTTGCTTTTATTCAATTCAGAATTTTTGCCTCAAGAAACATGAAGTTTTCAAGTCACAAGAAACTTCAGCATAGTCTCGTTGCACACACAAAAGATGATTATTTACAAATAACTCTCTCCTTCATATACGAAATGAAGAGAGAGAAAGGTGGAGAGAAATGGGGAAGCCCTCAACCACTTTGAGTTATTCTATAACTACCTCTTACGAGAGTATCAACTACACTTAGAAGAAATCTTCATAGAGTATCAACTAGCTTTCCAAACTTCTGTAGAGACTCTTGTACAATTGCAACATCTAGCTCACCAGTGTGCTGTGCAATGATAGTCACTTTTTGAAGTGTGCTGGCACCTTTTGAAATAACATTATTACAATCCCTTAGCTTATCTGGTAAAAGATTCGATGAAGATTTTCTGCTTGCCAGTATATCTATCCTGCTGAAATTGAAGTCATCCGTCTCAACCTATAGACGAATAACTTCTGTGAACTGAGTTAAGACATCTTTTTTGTTAATTAATTCAGCATTTTCAACAAAAACTTTGCATGTCAGCTCTTGAAAACCTTTACTGATCATGCTCTCGCATGATTTGATCTAAGCCACTAATCCTTGCATGACTTGTTCTTTGTTGGCCATAAGATGCAAATAGTCATAATATATCTTCACAGAAAAAATGACGTCATACTTAGACAAGGCGTCGAGAGCAACCTCTGTTATGCTTCTCTAGACCTCTAGATCCCCATCCAAAAGATTGAGCTGATGGTTGAACGACAAGAGAAGTTCATTCAATTCAACCCTTGTTTTATTTCCATTCTTCAATACTCTGTATGTATCTCAAATCACTTGTACACCTTTTGATTTTATGCAACTGCCCCACTTAGCCTTGGCTTTCCTTTCAACTTGCACTGCACGTTTTGAAGAAATAGGATTAGCCATC